>JAGFPH010000403.1:1697-42145 GCA_018207615.1 Philaenus spumarius | reverse complement strand
TTTTCCGCTTACACACTTCCTCAGCAAGGGATATTTAATTAAATTACGAGAGAAAAAACATGGACCAAGATCGGGATTTGAATCCGGTAGCTCAGTTGGTAGAGCGTTACGATGGAATCGTTAAGGTCCCAGGTTCAAATCCCGGTCTTGGTCCTTGTTTTTTCAAATGTCAAAGTTACATTTGGTTAAATTTCCTTCTTAATAATTTAGCTAAAAATTTTTGAAACGACCAAACCTGTAAAAAATTTAAAATATTTTTGTACCATCCACAAAGCTTTACTAAAACGTTTTCACTTTTTTAAAATTAAGCTAGAAAATGTTTGTTCCTTCTAAAAATAACATTAATTAAAATACAAAATCCACATAATTTTGTTACAACAGCAAAATTTGTATGTACCTTTACACATCACCATAACTTAAATTCTATAGCTTGTCGTCTTCTTTTCATTTTCACGTTATAAATGTATTATTACATAAGTTATTTTAATTACTTCTCTTTTATTAATTAGGGTGGATATATTATGTGCGTTGAGACTAAAGACTGTGAAGTACAAGAAAACAGGGGGAAGAAAAAATCGGAACTGTTAAAGTAAGATTATTATATTATATTATATTATATGTTTAGAGTCTATGTGTGTCTTTGTTAGAGTCAATTCTCATTATGCATAGCGTTATTATTTAAAAATTGTTTTCTTAATTGCATTTTTATGATTACTGCATTTGAATTTTTGTTACGGATGTACGATATGACTTTTGAGTTAAAGAAGTTTTTTAATACAAATTATCAAGATCAAGAAAACAAAAGTTAGAAAAGAGCAAGGAAAGTATTTTTTTTTAAATAAAATTGATTGAAAATGAGAAAAGTGATAATTGAGTTTCAGGGATAAATCTCAAGACAAGAGGAAGAAATTATAAATGCCATTTTAAATCATTAAAATAAATTGAAAAATTTATGGCTGAATCGAAAAAAAAATTCCTTTCTTGTTAACGATATCAATATGATTGTGAGTTTGTTAGAAATGAGAATTAGGCCCTTCTGTCCGGGTTCAAAACATGAATAACTATTTGTTAGGATTGGTTGGCTTGAATCCAATGAATGATTAATGCACTAGATGGTTCAGTGGTAACAAAACTTTACTCGCTCAGAATCATTTACAATTTACTATATCAACTATCTTATCCCTATTGACATATTTTTTACTGATTGACGGCTCAAAAGACAGACCACTCTGGATATCAGCTCTTAAGGTCTCGCGCATAAACCCTGGCCTATACCCTTGTTAAAAGACCCAAATGTGGTTGTATTGAATACTACAGTGATCTACTTGTTCACCTTATTTATACGCTGGTAGAAGAACCCCATAGGCCTTGATCAGAGTCTCCCGAATATCTCTGTATCCCGAAGAATGCCCCGTTATCCAATGTCCGACCCTTGTCGATACGCAGCGATCCTTTCGTGACCCTCGGTTCCTATGTCGGCACTAGCCCCTCAGCCACCTCACACTGGTCAATCGACGGCCCCAATTCTAGATAACCGCGGCTCTATTGTACTTAATAATAATTTTATTTCACAAAAGTAGAACATCAATTACATTTTGTTTTACTATGAGGACGCTTTTGTGAAATAAAGGTATATCTAATGGCCCTGAACATTAGATTCCCTAACCTGTGCTGTTTAAATTTAAACGAAAATTTTAAAACTGTCTTCTTCTACTACAAATTGCATTGCTATGTACTTATTTGTATACTTAGTTACATTTTTATGTATCCTCGATAATACACATTAAACACTTTCGTACATACTGTACAGTCATACATACCTATATTTTTCGACAATGTTAATATAGCGGTTGATGTTGTTTAGTCACCATGAGTATCAAAACCTGTTTGCAGTTATTTTTTTCTTTCCTTTTTTTTACAGTACGCATAAATGAAAATTATACTCTTGCATGATCTTAACAATCTCAAGTTGTAATGTTAGGAATAGTTAGGAAGTGGTTAGTTTAATTGTAGGTCAGATAATGTAGTAGTGATTAAGTAATGTTTAATGTAAGATTGTTGGTACAAAAAGACAGAACAAGGAAATAAGAAGTGTAATTACGACATACTACAGGAAACCGTAGAAATGTCTGATGTTACAAAACACGCAGTATGTAGGCCGTTTAACCAAGCGGAAGTTCTACCAGTGTGTGATTCTTCATTCAATTTAAAAATTCTCAAAAGTTTAATTTGAAACTTGGGTCTTATGCACAAGCTAGAAATGTACGGAACATGGAACGGTCGATTTTAATAACATGCGATGCAATTAATTAGTGGAAGTTTACCTTTTAAGAACTTGTTGAACTTACTGTCCAATTTTAAACGTCCAACGACGTCTGTTTTGGCTATTCAGCCATCCTAAAGTTAAGGACCATTGTCCTTCATCATTACTAAAATGCTTATTACACTTAAAAACACTTATACACACGAGTCCACAATTACAAATTACACGCTCGCACATTTTAATGTCCATGTGGTTGGTTCACTGACTGCGGCTAGACTGTCGGTGTTATGCCTGAGCATAGTCCTTATCTGTACTTGCTTCTGCGATGTCTATTAACAAGTCGAACAATAGGTTGGAGTTGAAATTAAGTTTATCATTAAGTAGCGTTCCTTGCTCCGTATTGAAAGCTTCATAGATCTCATACTGCTCCAGAGCATTCATAAGCTCCCCATGTTACGTATGTAAAATAGTCAAAGATTTGTCAATTACATCATATTTGTGTGTTGTTTCCATAATGTGTTCATCAAATTATGATTCGGTTTTCGGGAGGTTGTGCTGATTGTACTGTGGGAGAAAGATGTTCTTTAAACCTCTTATAAAATGATCATCCACGCCTACCTTTTACTTCATCTATTTATTAAATGTTAACATCTAAATAAAACATAACAATATATTTGCATAAAGAATATCAATGTGTGTAAAAACTGCAGTATATTGTCCAAAAATATTTATTCCTTTAAAGTGTCTAATGGAAAAATAACAGCTTTGGAGTCACTATTTATTAAATATCTGTAGTGTAACTTCTTAAGTCGGCGGCCCAATCCATATTCATTGAGGAGTTGACCCCGCACTGACAACATGGACCAGTGCCAACTATTTATAAATATTGGTTTCGTGTTCATGTGAACTTTTGTAAAAATTTGATCTTGACTGTGCAGTGCAATGTTTTCTGTTGTAAACTGTGTATATGTGCTCACACCTGAGTAAAACCTATTTACAAAACCTTAAGATGGGATCCTGTTACCGAAACGCATAGTGACAAACTACTAAAAAAATTTGCAAGACGGATAACCAGGTATCCGTTATATATATATATAACTGGTGTTTCATGAAGAGGTTTAAACGTTTGATTTTGTATAGCTTGCCCATTAAAGCATTTATCTTTTTGAAACTTTACACACCTCACAATAAAGGCTTTAAAAATGTACTGTGAAAATTTTAGCAGTACAACATTTGCAGAAACAAAATGGTGGAATAATGAAAAATGTATTAATTTTCTCCCTCCAAAAATAACTTTCTTGAGTTGGTACCTGTTTTTTTTACTGCTTTGCAGTTCTAACGCTCATTGTTGAACAGCTGTTTGATAGAACAATATTGCTTCAGCCATAAAAAAACATAATAACATAACTTTCTCTAGTGCAGTTTTTTATGAATTTGATGTTTTCAAAATGGCTTTTACTGTTGAACAAAAAGTAAAGTGTTGTGCGAGGGCTATCACATGACATTATGTAACATTACAAAAGCAGCTAGACAATTTCAGGTTGCCTACCCAGGTGTTGAACCATCTAGCAATCCTACAATAACTAAATGGAATAATCTTTTGTTAGAAACTGGTAGTGTTGTAAAAAAGTACTCGAGAAAATCTAATGAAAAAGGAATTGGTATGTTAATTAATGCTCCGTTCTCCTGGTAAGCCGAAATCATTAAGGAAGATTGAACTTGAAACTGGTATTCCAAAGTCTTCTGTACAGAGAGTTATTAAATAAAATAATATTAAATTTTTCAAAAGTCACCTAGTCCATAACTTACTTGAAGATGATCCGAACAGAAGAGAGGAATTTTGTTCCCGTATTATGAGTTATATCCTGATTGGCATGCTCAAATTGTTTTCAGCCCCACTTTGGGATAGCCATTTTGTAACGAAACAAGTGTTACAAAAGTTTTATAATAGTTAAAGATAAAAAAAATGTTTGTCCCGACTAGCCAAAAATTTCAAAGTTACAAATAAAAAAAAAAAAAACTTGTTAAATATTAAAAATTATATAGAATGTAATTCTTGTTATCAATTACTATTTATTATTTATAAAATGTAATTATTTTTCAAATGTAAGCTTAAATAAACTTATTTAAATTTATAACCTCAAAAATGCTTAGGGCCTATTATTTGCAAACAACTTCAATAACACATGCTATATATTCAAATTTCATCTTCCAATGACTCAGTTCCCAACCGAACAGTCAGTCAGACAACGTGAGTTGCGACGTCACATAGCCTATCGCACCATCCCGCCAAAACCCTTGTCCGCATTGCTGCATATGGTTAAATAATGTTATTTTTATAAAAATGATTAAATTTAGAGTTTTGAAGGTTCGAACACTGTATAAATACTTTGGGAATTGAATCATGGATGCAAAACAAAAGAAATCAACTCACATGATGATTCACTATGTGATTTAATGCAACATAATTTCAGTCATGTTGAATCTTATAAAGAAAAAAAAAAAACAATCAAATGTAAAAAATCTATTTCTAAACATAAATGTTTTATAGTAATGAATTTTAATTATAAAAAGAAAGGGCAGCCAGTATATTTAAATAATGAAACTAATACTACTAATACTTGCAAGTTTTGCACGCTTTGTTGTATGACGTAAGTTCTATGTTGCACAGTTAATTTTTTATTACAAGTTCTAAAGAATCATCACTTTTTCTCGTTTTTAAATCGACGAAATTTCACCTTTTTCCAATTAATCTTAATCAGCTCTTAATTCACTTCACATCAACCAACTTTACATTAAAAACATTCAACGATGTAATTGCCTTCTAGGTTAGGCTTCCCATCACTATTTCATTAACTTTGCAGAAAATTAACATTTTCTATTATAATATTCTTATCGACGAATACTAGACACCTCCTAGTATTTTTGAATATTTTTAGTTACATCACTACCTTAAAAAACTTAGTTAAACCCTCAAAAATTTTGTTTCACTAACCAACATACGTCTGTCCTTATGAGCCATGTGAAGAACTTTTTCACGGACGACATCATGTGCGCTCCGTTTCGAGTCTGGATAACACTGAACTAACTGCACGTGTCTTTTTAGGCGCTAAACACATTTACATCCGTCTAATCGTTCTGGAACCTTCTAGAACTTTCTGGAATGACCGAGAAAGACTACCTATATGTGCATCCTATTTATTCAATCTGCTGTTTTTAAAATTTTGTAAATATCACTCCAACTGTCCTTTATTTTATTTTATTGTCCCCCTTAACCAATTTAAACTGTCTGTTTTATGGAAATTGTTTATTTGTGAAACTGTCTGCTTAACATGATTTGCTGTATTAATTTATTTCTCTGTGATGGACATAATAATATTAATATTTTCTAAACTTATACGCATTCAATCAAAGAGCTGCATATGTTGCAATGTGACAGCTGTTAAAAATAATTTTATCGCTGCTAATATACTTTTCCTGATGAATTCTAATTGACGACATACGTTACAACATGCAATAAAAAAACAAGTATAAACATTTTGGAAAAGAATTAAATTTTCTACTTCAATTGCTCACAATGTTCAGTTTTGTCACATTTAAGCATTGAAGAAACAACACTATAAGAAGCGAAACCTAATGGGTTTTAAGCGGACGCTTGCGTGGTAGTTCACATCGAAACCACTCGGAGCGCCACCAGTCTTTTGCAGCGCCCGAGACGAAACTGACATTATAGAGAGTTTAAATTTCGCCGCACCACCAGACCGCGAATATATCTGCCTCTTGCACTGCCTTGTATAAACTACTTTCAATTCTCCTTTTCATCATCCTTAACGAAGAGAATTTAGTTTTCGTTGTGGAGGGAGCAAGCACATGTTTCAATATTTGGTGCACGTTGCAACTATATTTACAGTACTGTTGAACAATGATTTATTATTGATAATGTTTTTAATAACCCATTTATAAAGTGTGGCATAAATTTACTATTTATTTTTAATTAATATAAAAACAATTTTAAGTAGTAAATGATTTTTTGTAACAATGCAAAAATTATGTCAAATACCGTATAAAAATTATCTTAAATCTCCAATTAATATTATTTGAACATAGGGTTTTCGTGAATTTGATTTGATTTGATAATCTATTACTGTGAAATATTGTAAAAGCTTGTTGTGTTGAAAAAATATCCCATAGGCCTACAAGGTAAATGTTAAATATGCATGCAACAGTAATTAACAAATAAACACTTTATTTCATAAAATCGGACAAACTGGGTAAAATATTTAAAACTAAATATGCAAAAACTTAGGTAAAATAGCAATACAATTAAGTATGTTTTGACACCAAACGTATAATTTCAGACGTTCTCAAATAAGGTATTAGATTATTTAGTACAGCTTTTGGGATATTTAAAGCTTATAAAAAGTATTGTTTTGCTGGCAATACTTGTGACAGTTTTGCTAAAACGCTCTGAAAGATTTAGTTTTATGGTCACTATTTTGAACTGGGGGGGGGGGGGGACAATAAATAAATAATAATAATCTTCATACTCGTATTATTACAAAAAAACTTACAATCGATCACGTAAGCAACAACTAAAATAACTCAAAGCAAAGTATGGTACACATAGACTACGAAATTATTATACTGGGTGTTCCATAACTAGGTGTACGCTTATTGTTCGCATAAGGGAATGAGCGAGCGTAATGTAAACAATTAGCATAAGTAAGGTAAATTAGCCCGATTTAAATGTACCAAACGGATTCTGAAAATAGAAATTAAAATCTACAATTCTTATTTTTTAAAATTTTTTTATGTTGATAAAGTATGATAAAAATGCTTCAGAACATATCGCAAAACGCGTAAATTTGCTAGCGACGCCGATGGTAAATTTGCAAGAAAGGCAGTGGTAGTGTCGGAAACAGCAGCCTGCCGTTCTCTTCTCCTCCGCATTATGCAAGATAATTGTCTAAATTGTTTATACTGCAATTGTGCAAAAACTATTAATGCGACAAATTTTATCTTCCGAATGTTTGAAATACACATACTAAACAATAATATTCCGAAAGATCTGCCATAAATACAGTATTATAAATTAACAAAGATATAAACTTTTGGATAGTAATATTTAAGCGTTTTCCGACTTTCTCGGTCCGATCGGGGTTTTCAAAAACCATTTTGTAGGTTTTTTTAATTCTCTACAAATGTTCCGTTGGAAATATTGTGATCCATGCATACATTTTTATAATATCAACAAAAAAATCCAAAAAGTCAAAATATATTGCCTGATATGTTTTTTTATTTTATAACAAATTTTAAAACTGAAATTCAATAAAAAAGAAAAAATCTCTATTGGTTAGGCTAATTGTTTTACGGAGCCCCCACCGTATGGAACTCTATGACTTCAATACGTGAAAGCTTGTTGTTATGTTGTTTTAAATTTAGTGAAACAAATTGGCTTTATTGATCGTGTTGTGAAGTTATTGATTTTAGTACCATTCCTGTATCCTGTTAACTCTTCAATTATTAGTATTAATTTTATTCTTTAATCTGCAAGAAACTCTTGCTCTTTCAAGACAATATTTATGTCCTAGAAATGCAATAAAAAGCTATTTCATAGAGTTTATATATATATATTATAATGCCCCAGACCCGTTGTTGTTAAATTCTCGGAAATATTGTTTTCGTCTTCTTATGACCCCTCCCAAAATTAAATCCTGTATCCGCCCCTGACACATACATACATTGGAAAACAACATACACACAAATAGAATATTACAAATCTCTTGAAACCAAGCATTCAAAATTTACAAAATTTAAAGTTAAAGTGATTTAATATAAATGCACTTTTAAAACCAGGTAAACTCATTGAACTTAAAAGTACACTAAAAGAACAGGTTTTCCAAATTTTAGCTTTATATAAATAAAAATTAGACTACAGATGAAATTGCTACGGAGTTTGCTGAATTTGTAAAAGTAAAACTAAAAAGTAAAATGTTAATTTTAGAACTAATGAAAAAAAATAATGTTAATTAATGTTCTCTATCACAAATAAAAATTAAAAATTTCCAAACATCCAACCCATTAGAGTAACTTCACAAACGAGGACGCGACGGACCGACGGTACAGTCCCAATAGAGAAGGTACAGTCCGCGCGGCGATGCTGCTGGTGGTACCTGTTGGCCTCGACCCCAACTAGCCTTTTTCGACTGTTGAAAAGTGTTACCTCTGATAACATGCGGGTTTCGCTTCTTATAGTGTTCTTTCTTCAATGATTTAAGGTGCCGTAGCCCCTACTTGCGTAATAATAGCAAGTAATATTGTCTCTTGTTAAATTTGAAAATTTGACTCTAAATATCATTATGTACCCTTATTCATAGCAATCAAATATGCCGTTGGTATATTAGATAAAATTGTGTTAATAATTTAGATTCACTTCATTAGAAATAATAATTTGTAGCAATATTTAATCTGTTGGGTTTTAGTTAATTTATTATATTTTCAGGAATGAAAATAAGATTGTTGCATCCGAAGCTCCATTTATACGTTATGTGGTTCAAAAAAGTAATTATGTGGAATATTATCCAAAGTTTTTAATACAGTCATCGGAGAAAACTGTTGAGTCTGATCTAATAAAGAGAAAATCATCTCTATTACCATCCAGCGAAGATTCAGTTGACAGAGCTATGTGCAATATTCCAATACCTGATCCTCAACAAGGCGGTAAAAGAGTAGACGTAAGTAATGGTGATTTAAATAAAAAGTTGGCCTTCAGATAGATGTAGGAATGTCTTTTTTTATGTAGTTTTTATTCTATGTTATCTGTTTGATTTTAAATCATAGTTGTAAGATGTAGTATGTTAGTTTTTTGAGAACCTATGTAGATGACCTTTTGAGAATTATTGTGAGAGGCTAGGCTAAGTGCTGCCTGACGAGAGTGCAGGAACTATTAGCTGACATAATAAGACAATGCTTTAAAACGAACACATTATAATTTAAGTTGGTTGAAACTACTACAGTTTGGCCTTTGAAACCTGTCATCAAAAATTGTATTGTGTTTCTAATTTACTAGGTGTTTAATCTATTGACAGCTTTTAAAACATAAAAACACTGTAATGGTTTATGATGTGATGTAGATTCCAAAACATATGAACTAGGTATTAATGGAATCATAAAACTATATTATATACAACAAAAAATAGATTTTTAAGTTCCCCAAAAGTTTTGTAACAATAACAATTGAGAATTTTACAAATAAAACAAAAAAACAAGTAGACTAATTCGAGTCCTGATGATTCAAAGCGTTGTGTAATAAGATATGGACTTTTAATTTAAACTAAAATCCCTTCATTTTGTGTCATAATGATACATCGTAAACGGAAACAGAAAGAAAAAAAAAACTGAATACAATTTGCAATAATTTTATAAAATACCAGCTTCAAAACACAACTACAAAAGAAACAATCCCTGAAAAAATTTGCATTAATATTATAAAATACCAACGGTTTCATTTAAAACGGAACAGGGAAAGTCCGAGAGAGAAAACCATCTGAGCATGATTTACACTAATGTTATGAATTACCGGAGGTAAAATTTAATTTAAAACATAATGGCGGAAATCCTTGATTATCATTATTATTCTAAATTAACTGGTGTACCAGAATACTTCTTTTGTCTATTAAGATTTTTATTTTGCCTCCAGAGTCACAATAGTGGAAAGAAAACTGTTTTACCAGATCCTGATTCAATAACACCTTCATCAATCGATTTAGACCAAACTGATGGATTAGTTGAGGACATACCACCTGGTATAGCTAGGGAAATAGATAGTATAATGCATGAGGAATCTATGTTAGGTCTGCCCGTAACATTATCTGAAGATATCCACTTAAGAAACACCGGAACGGATCCGACCTATTCACAGTTCGCTCATCACGTTGACAAAAGAAGTAAGGATTTAAAAACAAGCACTCAAGCAATTGAAATAAAAGATATAGTCTGTACGATGAGTAGTAACAACTCAATAAACGGACAGCATATTGACAGTTTAGATCTGCAGAATATTACATTTCAGAATAAAGGCTCTCCTTATAGTTCGGAATCTGCAAAATTTGTTAACCAGACGAGTAATAAGGTGCCAAGTAAATCAAATATTAATATTCAAGATGACATCGTAGACGATTTGCACACCAAAGCCGGTTCAGAATCAATTTTAACTCATGGTTTCCTTGATCTTGCAGTAGATCAGAACAAAATGAGAGAAACAAATAAACGAAACAAGACCAAACAAAATGGACAGGATAAAGAAACAATGTCGTACAGTAGTGATATCGAGATAGTTGAAGAAAATATTACACCTTCAAAAACTAACAATGTAAGCAGTAGAAACTCATCAGCTACAAAATCTACTCCTGAACAACCCAGGTTATTAATACAGGCTCTCTACGAAGATAATTTTAAGCTGCCTCCGCATTGCTTGTGGAACTCTGAATTCTCAAGTGACGAGGAACTTCAATCTGAGGTAAGAAACTTTTAATATGTTTTGAAAGGTTGATACATGAAAATTAAGTATTTAGCAATTTACCAATTTGCTTTTGAAAAGCTGATTTTCATTAATGACAATTAGCAATATTTTTTACAAACTAGTAAAATACGGTAGTGTTTTGTAACGTAGTGACGAGCCCCAAGTTGACTGCGCCAAATTTGTAACATTGTAACACAATAAATAAAATTAAAGTTAATTATTGAATTTTTACCAATTTATGATTTTAATTATGTAAGATCTCAGCTTACAAAAAAAAAAAAAAAAAAAAAAAAATATTTATAATAATTTGATTTGATGCAGTTGCACTGCAAGACTCTACTAATTTTATTCTATCTCGGGTTGTGAATTCAATGACCTGAATGAAAAATGGTGAAGAGGATCAAATTAGGCCAAACAAAGCAGACGATTTAGAAATGACCTTTGACATTTATTAATATCATATACAGCAAAGAAAAATAAATTCAAATACAGACAAATATGATACAAATTATAGGTTATAAAATTTTAAAGAGAGCTGGTGATTTATAAGTAAAAAAGATTTTAAGTGCACTGTACATACTTACGAAAAGCAGACCACAAACTTATTAATTTAAAAAAAGAAAGAAAAAAGAAAAAACCCACTTGCACGCGCAAAACTGTTGTAGTCTAGATCATTGTCATGTCCGATTTACTGTCACATTATTTTAGCGATCGCAATACACACCATTTGACGATGAGAATTATTAATTCTCGTAAAAATTCAAATCAGTTCTTCAATAACTCACTAAAAACACCCTTTACTACTTTGTAGATTAACAATAAATGTCACATATTTAAACTGTTAATTAATGCGCAACGCGCAACACTTCAAGCGATGTTCACTGCTTGGTCTCTCGTTGACAAGTGCCGTTAGCGTTCTTTCCCACCGCTACATCCAGCCGGCGTCTATCCTCTCTCCACCAATCAGAAACGTCTGACGACACAGATGTTCAAAATGTCGTCAGATTATTTGGTTGCTAGCTACGCGTTCTTTCTGGATCTTGCATGTGGAAATGCACGTAGACCATTTTTTCCAGGAATTAGCTTGCAGGTGTTCGCTTCTTATCTCTAGACGTTGAGACGCTTCTTTGCCTAACTGCGTCTTAAAACTCGTATAGTTTCAGCGTCTTGGAGTTAGTACATAAACTGTCCATTTTCTCAAACCCTACATTTAAATTTAATATAATAATTTATTTTAATAATTGTCTGCCTTTTATATTTATTCAAGTTAATACTGAAATGTACTTTAAAATTGTCTGCCTTTTTAGTCTATTTCTTTTACATTAAAATGCTTCTAATTATTAAGCTCTCTTTTTAAAAAAAAACATTTGTAATATAAATTAAATTAAATTCAAAAAATAAAAATGCTCTCTCGAATTAAAATTGACTTATGGTCCTATTCTATATTATTATTGTACTTTGGGAAGTTAGAGATCTTACAATTATTGTAAAAGTTATCTCGGGATGTGAATTCGTATGACCTAAATCAAGCATGTGAAAAGATCGGAGTAAGGTGAATGATGCAAACTGTCTGTAATAAACCTGGTCATTTATTAACATCAATTATTCAAGAAAAAAGACAAGTTGATACATATACACAAATTATAAAGATAGATCATTATACCTGAAAGCATGTAAGTTTATGAGAATAAATGTAAGTACACTTTTGTACATACCATGGATTTTGGATTAAATTATTGTAAAACACTGTTCTTAACCTTCACAAACCATTGTCTTCACTATTGATGAAGATGAAGTTTGATTGCTGGTTGGATGCAGATGAAAGCTCAGTTGTCCTTTTTAGAGATGTCTCATGGTAGCTTGGTAAATGATGTAATAGCCAGGCTCCAGATTTAAGATAAATCGCCTTGAATGTGCGATTTACTTGCCATCTTCTTTGTATTCTTGATGCAGGGAACTACCTGATGCTGATTATTATCACTGATAATTCATTTACATGATTAATGAAGTTAATTTTAATAAATATCAGAGAGCATCGCTCTTCCGAATTGTACACTGCCAACTGTAATAAAGAAGTCTAAGAAGGAAGACCACACCCTTTCGTTTTTAGCAAAGTTTGTTATTTGATTTCTTCGCTGTACACTGTCCTCATAGACACATCACTATATTGTCTATAATTATCGCTCTATGTACAATCCTGCACATAGATTGATATTGATAGACGGTATTTAGTTACTTTTATCAATGTTTGTCACTTTGATGTTTAAATTGTTCTGTTTTGCACCGAGTTGAGTCCGTTCAAGGCACTGTTGGTTTGTGTTGATTTGGATTGCACACTGTTCTTTCAATGTCATATTATTGATTACCAAAGCTCTCTCTCAAAAAAAATTAAATTTATAAAAACAAATAAAATGCTCTCATTTAATTAAATCTGACTTATGGTCTTATTCTATTTTAAGAATTGTAATTTGTTGGATTGAGGATGTTACAATAATTGCAATTGAGAATGGTTATTTAGTAAACAAAACTGTTAATCCATAAAAAAATGTTTTATTATGGATTCTATTTTTTTTATATGTATCAAATTTTTTAAGAAAATAGTTATTAATTGGAGTCTCTGTTATGAGATAAGACCATATGATGTATGATAAACTTTATTTTTAGCAACAATAAAACTGTTATTAAGAACAGTATTGTTTTACTTTTAAACAGCTGTAGTTTTATACAAGTTTCTTTTGTGCATAAGAGTCCTTTAATGTAATTTATCATTTTGACATAATGTTCCATTGTAACATTGAAGATAAAATTGTGTAGTATCCAAATTAGGCACAAATTAGACAACTTTTCTAACCTCAAATTTAATTTTATGATGGTAATGCAATGCTAATATCAAAAAAACTCAATTCACTTGATTAGTGCTGCAATATGTCATCTACTTTCTAAACTAAGTAAAGATACATTAATTAAATTATACATCAATCTCAACTATCAATATTTTGTAAAAAATTTATTAAATCTTTATCAAGCACATCATGATTTATAACTTTTATGAGTTGTTGTTTTGTTTGAGCGTGGCTTTGAAGATTTAAACATGTATTTTGGGGAGTTTTACATAGTGATATGTGTTAATTTACAATTTTATCAAATAAATGATTGTAAGTAATCTATATACTATATAAAAACAAATGTTTCTTTGTCTTCTGTAGACTTAAAAGCTATTTATATGATTTCACTAAAATTAGCTATAAAGCTAAAATTGTGTAATACCATTATAAAGCTTAAGTGATATAAAAACCATTAGCAGTTCGATTACTTAAGTCAAAGAAATGAAACGAGATAGCTACTCTTAAAATTAAATTGGAATAGAACCCATATTATAAACTAAATTGCATTAATATTAAATTTGTATATGTTTAATACATACGTATATACCTCTGGGTGCCTGGGATGCATTTTGTTTCAGGATGACTACTCAGATAATTGATTAATATGAGATAACATGTATACATGGTACACTGTGACTTAATTTGTTTGTATTTTATACGATTTCTATCTTGTGTATTGTATCTTATTTGTTTTGTGTGTTGTGCGTGATTGTTTTATTGTATTTAAGGTATGACAATTCAAATGTATACCATAGCATATGCATATTATATGCAGTACATATGTATACTAAATTATTGATACACGCTCTACCACCTGTCCTAATCATAAGAATCTTACTTTATCCACAAGGCTCTTAAAAATGTATTTTATGTACAGTAATATTGTATTTTTATTTTATTTCAGGAATGCAAGGAAGTATTTTCCAAAATGGACTCAGACGTACATATTGCTAGTGGTAAGTTTTAGTTAAGTGATTTCCTGTTATCCCATGCTTGAACTAGAGTGGTTTTTTAGGTTCAAGGCACAAGAGATCAAGAGTTATCCAAAAAATTTCAAGACAAAGACGAAAGTGATCAAGATTTTTACAAGTTAAAAAATGTGTTGAGAGTTTTTGAGGATAAAATTAACTTAAAAATTTTCAATTTGTAATATGAGAGGGTACCCAAAAGTAAACGGAATTGTGCTGCCCTGGGCGGGAACTGTGTAGTACGCATTCCTGCCGCTAGGCATGTATAGTGCAGCTCATCACCAGTTCAGTGAGACCGGTGTCGTCTACCTGGCTTACTTTGTTCGTCTGTAGTCATAGTTTTCACTGACGCTGTTTTGTTATCTTTTTATTTTTTATGATGGCGAGTTTAAGTGAACAACTTGCGGTTGTGAAATTTTGGTTCCTGCTCAATAAAAACGGCGCTGACTGTTTTAAGTTTGAAAGCAGCTTGCAAAGATGATGCATGGGAATAACTCAAGTGTACGAGTGGTTTGCTTGGTTTAAAAATGGCGACATGTTGATTAAGGACAAACCTCGTTCTGGACGTCCATCAACTGCCTGAAAAGATGAAAATGTTGAGAAAATTCGAGAACTCGAGCTCGCAGACCATTGTTCAATTGTCAGAGATTAGTGGGGTATCTTGAAGTACGGTTCAGCAAATTTTAATTGAAGATTTGTAAATGAAATGGGTCGCTGCCAAGTTTATGCCTCGGGTTCTGATTGACAATCAAAAAGATGTCGAGTGGAAACTTGCCGTGCTTTGAAAGAACTGCTTGAAACTGATCCAGATTTCCTGTCGAAGATCATTACTGGTGATGAGTGTTGGTGTTATGGTTACAACCCCCAAAACGAAGCAACAGTCAAGCGAATGGAAGACGTCATTGTCACCCCGTCCAAAAAATGTCGTCAAAGCAAAACTCAAGACAATGATCACATGTTTTTTTTTTATGTGAAGGGGGTAGTTCATTCAGAGTTTGTTCCATCACGTCAGAACGTTAATCAAGCTGTTTTAAAAAAAGACAAAGGGGATTGGTTTTTCCACCACGACAATGCACTTGCACACACAGCCATCTCTGTTCGCCAGATTTTGGTAAAAAAAAAACATGGCACCTTACTCACCTGACCTGTCTCCGTGATTTTTTCTTATTTCCAAGTATATGAAAAATGGTTGAAAGCAGGAAGCAAAATTTCACAGCCGCATGTTATTCATTAAAACTCACCATTATAAAAAATGAAAAGAGAACAAAACAGCACCAGTGAAAACTATGGCTACAGACTAACAAAACAAGCCGGGTCGAAGACACCGGTCTCACTGAACTGACGACGAGTTGCACTATACATGGCTAGCGGCAGGAATGCGTACTACACAATTCCAGCGCAATTCCAGTTACTATTGGGTAAGCCCTTGTATAGTTAAAACATTTTAATATCTTACTATTAAAAAATTACCCCCCCCCCCCCACCCCAACATCATAGTCCTAATTTTTCAGTTAACTGAGAAAGTGTTTACAAATATGGAATTTCCTGAATAAATTTTCACTGCCTACTAAATGTGAAATAGCATAATAATGAGGGAAGAATGCGAATGTGTGAACGACCTTTAGAATTCCAATATACAACTGTTAAAAACAGCTGATATAGTGGGGGGGGGGGGGGGGGGTAATTCGAGCTGGACTTTTAATTCAAATAAAGAACACCTTCCATTTCCACAATAATGATCCATTGATCGCAAAATAAACACAATTTGCACTGTTTAAAATACAAAAGTTCATGAATGGAAGTGACAAAATTCTTGCCTGAAAAACTCAGCCAATACACTCGTTCCTGACATTCAAGATTTCGAAACACTTGAACAACTCCCAAGCTGCATGACTATATTTATCATATGATATACGTACAGTCGAACTTGGTTTTAACGACCTCGGCTAATGCATCAACTCGGACATAGCATCATTTTTGTTTTGTGTCTGGTCAAATCGTTATCTTTTGCGTTATTATAAACCCCTGTTTTAGCGTCAATAAATATTTTAACCACTCGGTTGTAACGTCATAAATCTACAAAATATTTTACTTTAATTTCATTAAACATATTAATGTTTTGTAAATATATCATACTGTAGTATATGTCACCTATTAAGATGCAATGCCACTGAACAAATAAATGTACTGTCAGCTGTGTGTAACTAAAACCATGACCTTGATGGGAAAGTGATAGGACAAGACAAAACCGCGGGACAAAAACTCAATCGTATAGCCTGGCGAAACATTTACGTAGTTGTGATCAGACAGTTGCCTCCATTCCCCACAGTTTCCGTGTTGACACTTGAAAATTGTTGCGTGTTTTTTAATACGGTAAGTTAATATTTTAATAGGTACTGTAATTTGAATGAATGAATGAAGTTTTTTTTAACCTTTAAGAATACAATCGGCTATACAAATATATTCATATAAACACTTATATAAAATTATATACATAACATAATATCTACTTCCTACTATACATAAGAGTTTTAATTTTTTAATACAGTTTAATTAAATGCATAATATATACAATAACTTATATGAAATGCCAACCGAGTACAAAAAACAGAAAATTAGACAACCACTTTGGCAAAACCAGTTTTTGGGTCTACCTTCAAAAATTCATTCGGTCCGTTTGTTGACACTGTAAACAAGTTTAACTGTATTTCCAAAATGTCAAGGCACTAAATATTAAAATCTAAAGTGAAATTGACTACTTAAATTGTGATTTTAAATCAATTAAATTTGTTTTAGGTTGAATGTTATAGTTCGTGAATTAGCGCTTTATCGTTGAAAGTTATTTCAGTAAATAAACATATTCTTTGTGAGAATCTGTGATTAAGTTTTATTCTATCAAATATTTCAACTCATGGCAAGGTTAATATTAATTTATGACACTACTCATACGGCTTAAAGACTAAGCTTCATTTTCTGCTCTATTGGAATCTTAAATATTCCTTTGTTTGCGTATATTTGTATAGATAATATCTTTTCAATCTAGATTTATATATTTAAATTATTAAAGTTCAGTTGAATCAGTAATTATTTCATATGTTAATCAACAGTTTTATTTGCTTTCAGTTGTAGACTTTCCTAACCTTCCTATAGCTTCTTTAAGAACCTATATTGAAATTAGAGATACCAACTGTCATGATTATACGACAATACCACTGAAATTATTCCCGGAATTAGAAGGTAAATAATTTATTTTATACTTATTTATATATAAAATTGCTATATACATTTACCTTCACCGCATCATTTGAAAGTATCTCATACTTTTAATAAATATTTTAGAATTACTTTCACTGCATCTTATTGGAGTATGTAATACCAAACAGCACCTTAACCATGGAACCGGCAGATCGCACGAAACGTGCGATCATGACAACACATTTGTAACGCGTGATTGTATTGAGTATTTGACCCACTAAAAATCTTTCAATCTCAAAAAGACAAACACCTTTGGAAAGGTAATGTTTCAAACTTTAATTTTTGTATTTACAATTTCTTTCTAAAACGTATATTTACATACATAATCATCGTTGCAGTTTATTAGTTTTCTACAAATCAATCGGCGCCCGAAAATTCATACAAAACATAACGAAATAACTCAACTTTCGTCAATCTCTAAAGCCCGCCCAGTAGGTGTTCTTAGTTAAACCTATGTATCAATGGATTCATCACAATTTCCCCTATCCAAAACTTTCATCCAATCAAAAATCGGACAAATACTTCTGAAGTTGTAAGGGGTTTTGTAGACCCTTGCAATTGGTCAGTTTTCCAACCAATAAACAGCGTTATTTATTTCACATGATATCTGTTGACCTCAATCGTTTTTTAGAGATATTTTGGTATCTTTGTAAACATAATGCTTCAAGCTAACTTTCCCTGTAAACCAAATATGCGATATTTGTACAGTTTATTGTGTAGGACCGTGGGAAAGTGACTGCTAATACGGTCTCATCTAACGTTCAAATCTGAAGCCTAACGGACTTTTACAACATGGCTAGACATAGGAGTTTGCGCGCGCATCTTGTACAGACGAGCGTTTTCTATATTTTTCTAACTTTTGTTATTCAAATAATTCTAAGTCAAACACTTGTATGAAAAGATAATTTACGAGTATACAGTTCAGTTCTTTGATTTATTCTCTACACTTTGTTATACTAACATTTCATTTTTGGGCAAAGCATATATTAGTAAATTACGTTCCTAACTTGGCATACTTTTGATAGCAGGCTTGTAGTAGGAACATAAAATCTCGTGTTTTCAAATTAAGAAATTTGAAAATGTTAAATGTTTTTATACAGTTCTATTTAGAACTAAATTACAAAACTTTTTTACATTTATGGAAAAAACTACAAAAAATGTTTACTATTTTTTATGTAGACTTAAAGTTGAACTTTTATTTTTCGTAACTGATCATTTTTTGTTTCTTGAGCTAATAACTTTGTAAATTTTACACCTATCATTTTTTTACTGGCATATACAAATTCTTTGAACCTTTCTCTACAAAAAAGCTATGGAACAATTTTGGATTGGGGTTCATTTACTATTTTTGGCGAATTTTTGAATAAATGCTTGCACACGCCAAAAAATCCATTTTCGTTAAAGCTGCCGGTTCTAGGGTTAATGATTTTATATTTTAATAAAAACAAAATTTAAATTAACATTTATATTTTATGAACATACTATTTAACACGTTCGCTAACACCATACTAAAATTTTTCTGTACGCATAGACTAGCGTTGTATATATGGGGTGGCCGATTTCTATCTACAGACTGCTGCTGCAAATGTGCGACGCCTGGTTTAATTTAAATAGACTGACGTCGCGTATTTGTGGCAGTGTTATTTTGTTATTTAACTGCTAATTTTGAAGTACTAGTATATTTTAAAGACCTGATTTATTGGTGTCAGTATATCTATCAGTACGTCTGCTGCTCAATTGCGGTGCTTGGTCTGTAACTTTGACGATTTTGAACGTGGGAACATGACGGCGTTAAGGTCTCATGAAAATTACCCCTTTTCTCATGCCACAATTCTTGGTTGTTTTCCCGCCTTTTTGTTTTGTGGGAATGCGAAGACTTGAAGTTCTCAGAAATCTTTCTCCCCCATTTCACCTGGGAATTCTGATTTTCCATCTTTGTATTTCAGTAATTTTTATTGGTTGCGCAACTTTGGTCAAAACACTTTGTTTTACTAACTTTGCTTCAGAGTCTAACAAAAAAAACTTGCTATGTTTCTTGACATAGACTGAACATGGTATATATGCGACAACTTCAAAAACGCTGAAAACAGTAAAAAAAACCAATTGGTATTGCTTGACATACCTTTTAGGTTATTAAAAAGTGTATTAACTCATTTGAACAAAATCATACTCGTGGTCTGTGGCGAATGTCACAACTGTTTGTCCCAGTCTGTGTGTATTCCAGTCCAGTGTCACAATAGTATGTGGCGAAAAACAGTGTGACGCATATATGTGACGCTCTGTAGCGAACGTGTTAAAAACCTAATTTTACATCACTAACAGAAAAAAAGGCAATACATTTTTACCAACATCGACAGACTGCGTTATGGTGCTCCCAGAAGAGTCAAGGTACTATTTTGATTTGAGTAAAAAGCACCTTCTGTGAAATAGCACTTGAAATTATTTAAAGAACCTCTTTGTTTAATATTGTCTGGAAGAGAGTTAAACAACTTCAAACCGGAGTAATAACCACCACTTTCTAAAATATTTTAGTCTGTGGACAGGATATTGAAAGAGTTTTTTATGCATAGGATATTATTGATTATTGCTGATTCATTTTATAAATACACGGAAGAGTTAAAATTGTATATTTTTTGTTTAAAAAGATTTGCGCGAACGATTTAAGTTTAAATGGAATGTTAAACGTAACATTTTTTTCTTGTAGCAGAAATATTTTTAATGACTCAAAAGAGTTATCCAAAAATCTTAGCCAAGAATAGATGCTAGCAAAATAAATGGCTTTAATATTTTCAAGCTTGGTACTGAACAAATTATTTGGAGAGCAAAGCAAACCACTGACTCATTAAGATTTGAAACCTGACTTTTTAAGTTTACAATTTCATCCAAAGTAATGCCAAGAAGTCTCACACTATTTATGTTTTGGATAATGTTATTACCTTTCTTACAACTAATTTAGGATTTGCATTTACACCCAGATGAATTAATTTAGTTTTGGTCACGATTAATTTAAATTATTTGCACTGAATCAATCTTCAGACATGAAAGAAGAATCAGATTGGAATATGATTACCATAGACAAGAAAGAAAGAAAGAAATTCAAGACTGAATCTATGAACCAAATAAAAGTTAGTTAAGGTGTAATTAAAAATTTAGGTTAGTCAGAATTATAAACATAAGGAATAAATAAATATAATAGGTATGAAATCTCTTATTTTACAAACCTTTATACAAATTAGTTATATGCTAAAGATGAAAATTGGTTAAAATAGCACTAGAACTAGAACTCTTTGTTTTAGGAGATATTACCAATTTTATATCAACTGTTCGGCATTTCGCCCATCAAAAACTGTTTATTTCTTAGTCACGGCCGAATGTGTAGTTTGATTTTCTTGAAATTTTACATGACCATTCTTTGAAGGCATTTAAAAACGATGTGCGTAGTAATTTTATTTCTCTAGTCTTTTTTTTACGCAGTTGCAAAGATGGTTAACCCTAGGCCTGGCACGGTTAAAGCTAAAATTGGAAAGCCGGTTTTTAGTGTTTTGCAAGCATTTTTTTTTAAATTCGCCAAAAATAGTAATTCTATCCCAATCCAAAAGTGTTCTATACCTTTTTTGTAGAGAAAGGTTCAAAGAATCATTTATGCAATTAAACAATTTATTGATGTAAAATTGTAAAAGTTATTAACTCAAGAAACAAAAAATGTTCAGTTACGAAAGGTAAAAGTTCAACTTAGGCCTACATAACAAGTAGTAAACATTTTTTGTAATTTTTCCGTAACCGTAAAAAAGTTTTGTAATTTAGTTCTAAATAGAACTGTATAAAAACATTTATCAATTTCAAATTTCTTATTTTGAAAATACCAGTTTTTATGTTCCAAATACAAGACTGCTAACAAAACTCGGCCAAGTTTGAAATGTAATTTACTAATATATGCTTTGCCCAAAAATGAAATATTATTATAACAAAGTGTATAGAATAAATCAAAGAAAAGAACTGTATACTTGTCTTTTCTTAGTTCACAAAAAGTGTTTGAGTTATCTTTATTTGATAACAAAATGACATCAATCTAATAAAACTTCGCCGGCAAAATACTACGGGTAGGAAGGGACATTTGATAACGTGGGAGCGACAGGTTCCGGACGGTCTCACCAGTATGCCCTAATTATATACTTTCCACTGCTGTCTAGACAAACAAATAGCTGGTTATATCTAGTTTACTTCCCACCGTTAGAAAGCTCGAACTATTCTTTACAAAATGGTATTAAGAAATCTGTGAAAACATAAGGAATTGTAGGCGTTATCTCGGTTGACAAATGTGCCTGTTTCATTGGTTGAAAACTGTCCAATCGCAAGGGTTTACAGAAATCTTCGTCATAAATCGTGTAAAATAGTGACATCTGATTGGAAGGCACTATTAGAAAGATAAAATCTTGACGAATCCAATGGTATCTTTATAATAGCCATAGAAATATTTGTGTAGATAGTATTAAAAGTCAAAGAAGTGGGAAATAACAGTACAATTGTATGTAAATTCACACGTGGAAACAGCTGTAACCCGATCTGCATATTTTAAAACGTTGATTATGTATGTAAATGTACGTTTTACAAAAAAGCTTTAAATACAAATATTAAAGTTTAATTTATTTCCATTCGAACGGTGCCGGTTTTATTAGGATTGGATGATTTTGAGTATATTAATTAATCGAATATGCAAATCTATGCAAATTTACGCATTTGTTCGAAATGGTTAAGTGGTTGCATCTTGCGCCTGAGAGAACGTTACTTAGTGCAGTCTGCCACGGAGAGGGTTAAGCGAACACAAAATCAGAAATGAAAAAAATTATCAGTTAATTGTATAATAGGTTCTGTGATTATTTGTGAATTTTCTTTCATATCTCTTGCATGAATCTTATCGAATCCTGGGGTTTCTGAGATTTACAATTATATTACTGATGTAGTCGATATTACAAGAGGACAATGTGAACTGAGGCGAAAAGAGGTTTATGAAAATACATATTTGTATACAGCAAATTTGCCTTGTGATTGGAATAAACGGATGCAAAATAATTAACAAATTGATTTGACAGATCTTGTACATTATTGGCTTGAATCGAGAAAATTATATCTTTATCGTCTAACCCCGTTTGGTATCTCCCCAACATTAAATTAATATTATGCCATATGTTTCGAGAATCATTCCTATTAGACTGCAATTAAGAGCAGATTTTAGATTTTTGCAAGGTCTTCTGTTTACAGAACTACTAGTTTAATATTGTTAGTGTATCAGTTGTATTTTATTATACTGCATGCCTACCTGTAAATTATCTTTGTGTTATTTATACATTTACTTGTTGATATTTACAAAATCTTTTTTTTTAAATTATTGTAGACTAACCAATTTTGTTTAATGTTGTATAGGTGATTGGGAAGAAAAGGTTGTGCGCTGTGTATGTAGCAAATGTAAAACGACTTATGTGTTGAATGATCTTAAAAAAATATCCAGCGATGATAATGACGATTGGCCAAATCACAAAGTCCCTGTGTGTCCTAACGATAATTGTAAGATGTCAGACATTAAAATTATATTTTAATTTTATTAACAATAGTATAAATTTAATAGGATGCGAGAATTTTTGTTTAAATTGTAGGAATTAACCTTTTTTATGGCGGTTAAACAACAAAGGGCACCCAGTGGAGCTGGTTTAAAATATATATATATATAGGGATATATAGATTCAGAACAATGTGGCAATGTCTCGGGAGCTAAAAATAAGAAAAAAATTTCAGGCCAGAAAACGCTTTCTTTTTCAGATATCCGCCTTTTTCTTTACAAAATAATTCATATCTAGAGAACGGTTTGACTGATTAAGTTCAAACTTGGCATGAAGTTTAAACTAACAATGATTTAGCTCAAGAAAAATAATCAATTCTATTCAATCAAGCATTTCAAAATGGTGCCGGTTTGAAAGTTTCGAACCTAAATTACTCAAAAACCGTACATTTTAATAAAAAATGTCGACAACTTTTTTGTAGCCTTTTTGATTCCTTATCGGATGGCTTATAAACAAAACCATTAATATTTAGAAATGGAATATTTGCTAAGCTGCCATGTTTAAATCTAAAAGATTACAATTAAGCCTTATTAATTGCTTTACAATTAAATTTTAAAAATAAGTTTTCAATTTTCAAGTACTTTCATAGTAGGGTATTTGGTTTCTGGTTTATATATTTGTTGTTATTATTATATTTTTTTTAAATCAGTAAACTTATTAAAATTAGTATAGGATTAGAGTTGTTCCACAAAGTTTCACATTTTTACTGTTTGTTATTTATTGCAGGTAACAGAAAGTTTATTGAAGCAGATAGTGCTCACTTTTATTTTGAAATGAAACTGAATGCGATCAAAGTAAAGTTGACCTGCACTGCAATATTATCATCCGAGTCAGCAGAGACTTTTCTAGGTATTGTATGACTTTTATTCCATTATTGGTGACCGTTTTCAAAATTTGGACCTACAGTAGATTTAAAGCACGGATACTAGAATACACGGTAGGGGTCATGAGTAGGCTGCGCAGTAGACTCAAGCATCAGTGACGTCACTCTGAACCCACCTTCCCGGCCCGCTGCCTGCCGCTCTTACACCGTACAATCAGTGTTTCCACTTGTGGGATTTTATAACAAATATGGGATAATTTGGCTGCTTGTGGGATTTTGGGATAGTATGGGATTTTTCCTGAATTTGACATAATTTCTCTTTTTTTAAATATTTTAAATATGGTTGTCATATTATAACATATAATATATTGTTAATATTTACTTCACATTTGTTGTATTTCGTACTATTCTTACTGTACACTTCATTTCATCATTATTCACAATTCATTATTTTAAATGAAGTACTACAGTGGCAGAAAAAATGTTTCCTGAACATCTTGTATTCTTAAATTGACACCATTAAAATTAATGGTTTCTTCAATTTAAGTTAGCATACTTTGATTGCAACTAAATGAACGTTTCTACTAGTTATTTTCAGTATTCAGTTTTAAGGTATGTTTAATCACTTTGCTTTTATTCTTTTATGTTTACGTACCTCAATAGGTCCTTAAGTTTTACTGTTAACCTGAGCTTGTACTATTTTATTACAATATACTACGAAGACAAAGGCTGAGATATAGCTGTAATATCAATGTTGTGTATTCATT
The DNA here is from genome assembly GCA_018207615.1 of Philaenus spumarius. Classification (NCBI taxonomy): domain Eukaryota; kingdom Metazoa; phylum Arthropoda; class Insecta; order Hemiptera; family Aphrophoridae; genus Philaenus; species Philaenus spumarius. The sequence continues at coordinate 17,048 of JAGFPH010000403.1, read as the reverse complement.
GGTAATATTACTATGTATTATTGTTATTAAAACAATAAACACTTTTTACTTTGACATTTTAGTCTTCTCCTACCCAACATTTTTTGTTCCAAGCCTGAGATTTGTAATAAATCTACTAAATAGGGTGATTGTTTGAGTTTGGATAGTCTGTTATTACTTATGTTTGACTACTATACAAGTTTCAGGAAAACTACTTTTTCAGTACAGGTATGATTTTTTAAAACTATATAATAATAAACTGTACCAGGAACTGGCACATACTTTCTCACAAACATATTTAAATTATTAAACAGATTCACTGTGACTTCATAATTGTAGGTGGGATAGGAGAGGTGATTATTTATTAAAGTAGGAGATTAACTTATAAATATTATTATTATTATTATTATCTAGAGAGAAAACTATTCGATCGATTTCGAAAAAATTTGCACCAAACACGTCAATTAGGCCTGTATAGAGTACGAAATAAGGTTTTGAAAATGTTTGAAAACAACCCCCTTTATGGCCAAAAAATCAGTTATTATTATTAGCTAAACGAGAATTTTTAGAAAGATACGGTTTTTGCATATGGTAGGGTACATTAAAGGCTACAAATAAGCCAAATTTTATCAAAATCGTTAGAGCCGTTTTTTTATAAAAAAATAATAACTGTTTTTTTTTGGGTATGTTTTGCCAAAAAGGGGGTTGTTTTTCAAAAATGTTCAAAACCGTTTTTCGTGCATCTATACAGGCCTACTTGACATGTCTGGTGCACATTTTTTTGAAATCGGTCGAATAGTTTTTGCTCTAGCTTTGTATACATACAGACAGACAGACATTTTGTAAAAACCACTTTTTTAGACACGGGGGGGGGGGGGCCCCAAAACGGATATTTCCACAAAAATCTCAACATCGATTTTTTGCGATTACTATACTTTCTCTATACTATAGTATAGTGAGAAAGTAAAAATGAATTGCTGTTGCTTTGTAACCGCATCACTTGAGAACGGCTGGACTAATTTAGCTACTTTTTGTTTAAAATATTCGTAATAATCCGAACTAGGTTTTTATTTAAAGAAAATTTTTAAAATTTTCCCGAAAAAGTTTCAAATTTTGAAAAAACTAAACAGCTTCTTTTGTATGGACTCAAGACCATAGCGCACAAAAACAGCTGTTCGTGTAAAAAGCTTAGCAACACATCATGTTTGTTTAAGTTTACATTCATTACCATATAGCAACATTACTTAACATTTATAATCGGTTTATTATTCTTCAAACCCAACCCAACAGCATGTTTAGGTTAGATTGACCAACTTAAAGCAAACAAAAACAAAAAAACAACTAAAAATTTTTACGGTATTTTAATTCAATTCAATCATTGGTTGTTACATAATATATATAAAACAGCTGGTTTGGATCAAAAACTTAACATAATTTTAGGTTAGGCCTGCAATGAACCAAAACACGTTTATTTGCAACCAATTGTGCTAATTTAAAATCTGGTGTCTTACAATTCTTCAAAACTATTAGTTTTTTTAGATTAAGTAAAAGTAAATGAACAGTTTATTGTATTATCTGTAAAAGTTTACAAACTATAAATCGAAATTTGTGTAGTATATTCTTAAGTGTTAAGTGGCATAAAAACCATTTTGCAGTTCGATTATTTAAGTCAATGTAATGAAGTGGAATAACTACCCTTTAACTCTAGAACAGGCATGGTTAAAGCTAAAATTGGCCAGCCCGTTTTTAGCGTTTTGCAAGCATATTTTTAAAAATTCGCCAAAAATAGTAAATGAACCCCAATCCAAAAGTGTTCAATATCTTTTTTGTAGATGAAACTTCAAAGAATTCAAATATGCCACTAAAAATTAGTTTATTTTGAAATAGTAAAAGTTATTAGCTCAAGAAACAAAAAATGTTCAGTAACGAAAGGAAAGAGTTTAACTTTAGGCCTACATAACAAATAGTAAACATTTTTTGTATTTTTTTCGTAAGCGTAAAAAAGTTTCGTAATTTAGTTCTAAATATAACTGTATAAAAACATTTATCAATTTCAAATTTTTTATTTTGAAAAAAACAGTTTTTATGTTTCAAGTACACGACTGGTAACAAACCTAGGCCTAATTTGTAACGTCATTTACTAATATATGCTTTGACCAAAAATGAAATATTATTATAACAAAGTGTAGAGGATAAATCAAAGAAAAGAACGGTATACTTGTCTTTCCTTAGTTCACAAAAGTGTTTGAGTTATATTTATTTCAATAACAAAATGACATCAATCTAATGACATTTTGCAGTCGATAAAGGTCGGACAATAAGCGTGCATTGAATAACGTGGGAACAAGACAGAGCGGAAGGTCACACCAGACCGCTCTATTTATAAACTTTTCACTGCTGTCTAGACAAATAAAAAAATGGTTATTTCTAGTTTTCTTCCCACCGTTAGAAATATCAAACTGTTCTCTACAAAATGGTGTAAAGAAATCTGTCAAAACATAAGCCACTGCCTTCCCAATATCGATTGACAAATGGCCTGTTTATTGGTTGAGAGACTGTCCAATCGCAAGGGTTTACAGTACCTCTTGAATAAAATAGTAATTTTACAGTGACATCTGATTGGAAGACACCAACAGAAAGATAAAATCATGACGAATCCAATGGTATCGTTATAATTGCCAAATAAATATTAGTGTAGGCGGTCTTAAACGTCTAAGAAGTGGGAAATAACAGTACAATTGTATGGAGATTCGCGCACGGAAAGAGCTGTAGGCCGATGTGCATATTTTAAAACGATGATTACGTATGTAAATATACGTTTTACGAAAAAGTTGTAAATACAAAAATTAAAGTTTAATTCATTTCCTTTCCAATGGTGCCATTTTTATAACGATTGGATAATTTTAAGTGGGTTAAATTAGCGACTATGCAAATATATGCAAATTTTTGCAAATGTGTGAAATTGTTGCGTTCTGCGCCTGAGAGAAGGCCAAGCATGGCCTTCTGCCAGTTCCAGGATTAAATTAAATGAAGCAATAGCCATATTGGTCGAGCCGTTCTCAAGTGATGCGCTTACAAAGGAACAGCAATTAATTTTTATTATATAGATAAATGTATATACCGATATAAAATCGTACTGGCCTGCAAAATTATACTTTCGTCCCTAAGTATTAAAAATATCTAACAAAATTAAAGGCTGCAGGTTACGCGTTTTAGTGTTCGAATAGCGAATGACATTGTGGACTGTGGAGTCTGTATACAGTGCGGCAAGGCGGTGGGTCCATGGTGACGTCACGTTTCCGAGCCGGGTGGCGGGGACCTGCGCGTGACCCCTACCGTGTATTCTAGTATCCGTGATTTAAAGGATCTTGGGTTGGTTAATCAATGGTGTAGATGGCGTGACAAGCGTAGGGCAAAATTTGTTAATAGCTGTTAGTATTAAAATTGCAGACATTTCACAAACAAATTAATAACTCGCTGTATATGGTAGATTGAAATTTATAAATTTGTAAATAATGTTATAAACAGTACAGGCATTAATCACTGGAAAGAAAACATGTGCATCATTTTATCTTAACTGTATAAATAAAAATGAAATGCTGTTCGTTGGTAAGCACATCACTCGAGAAAGGCTAGATCAATTTGGCTATTTCTTGTTTTAAAATGTTCGTATTAGTTTGAATTAGGTTTTATATGGAACAAATAATTAAAAAATGTTTCCTGTAAAGTTATCAAATTCAGGAAAAACTGAACATCCTTTTTCAATGGGAATTTTGTATGAACTCAAGGCCATAACTCAAGAAAACAGCTGTTCCGATAAAAAGCGTAGCAGCACATATTTGGTTACATTCATTACCATAGTAATTACCATCAGTTTATTATTTTTCAAAACAAACAGCTTTTTTAAAGTAGATTGACAAACTAAAAGCAAACACAAATAAAAGAGCTGATTTGGATAAAAAACTGAACATAATTTTAGGTTAGGCCTACAATTAACCAAAAGACGTTTGAAACCAATTTGGCTCATTTAGAATCAGGTAATTATTCTTTTTAGCTATAGATTTTTTCGATTAGGTATAAAGCAAACAAAAGATTTACTTGTATTATTGTCAAACATCTAGATCCAAATGTTTTAACATATGGATATTATTTCAATTCAAAATATTCACCTAATTATAAATAATTCAACCTAATTGTAAATAAGTATGAGAACGGGAAGATAGGAATGTCATTAATTCGATCAAGACAATTGATATGCCCACCACCTAGTAGCTATTATTCGCAATGCTGAACAAGATGTAAACCATGGCAAATCATGACTTTCAGATCTATTGCATTTAATTAAAAATACTTCCCAACCTTTTCGACCTATAGTTCCCAAATCAAAACATTTCAAAATTAATGTATCCATCCACTAAAATTAAAATATCAACCCAATACGAAACCATTCGACGAAGATTAACATTTTAAATCAAGAACTCAGTAGGCCGATCTGATGGTAAATTCAACGGAAGACGGCATAAGAAATTTAAATATGAGAAAACTACATTTTAAATAGAAAATTAAACATGGTCTATAGAAGGAACCAACCTTTTTACATGTAAAAAGTATTTGGCGAAAACATAAATAAGGACCCTTACATCAGTATAAATATAAAACCCAAGTCCCGACCGCTAAATCTGAATACAATGACAGTATTTTTACTACGTAAGCTCCTCCCACGTGCGGTGTGATTGGCTCACGTGAGTGTGTTATAAATTTCAATTAGTATTTCTAGTTTAAAAGATATAAATGTTAGATATAAGATGCTAATTGTAAAAAGGAGTTATTTAAGTGTTTTGTTCTACGTTAAATCTTATTCAAATAACCATAGTGTAGTGCTATTTTTTAAAAACAATTACTTGATCCAATATCCTAGAAGGAGAACTAATAATTTGGTGAGATCTATCCAAACCTTAATATCCCTTTTTATGTTCTTGCATCCAAACTTATTTGTGAATATCAGCACTTATTACGATAAAAGGTTAACCCTATCTTATTTTTTAATTAATGACTGTGAGATTGATTAACTGTATATATATAATTTTTGAACTTTGAGCATAATTTGAACTATGTGATTCCTTTTTAACACTACACACATACATCCATACTAACACCAATAAACCTTTTCTACTATCCATTTCAACTTTAATTAACCTTTGTACATATTAATATTTGATTTAGTAACATTTAGAAAATACTTATGCTTATTTCATTTGTCCTTTGGGAAGAGTCGGCACCAACCTCCCGAGATAAGTTTCTTGTGTCTCTCTTATAAAATAAACTGGCATAAATCCAGTATTTGAACATTTCCCAATAGCTAATAATAGATAATTTATGTGTATTTTGGTTCTTAACCTTCAATGAACAATTAATGAACTCTTATCTAAATATAAACTTGTAATTTTTTTGAAGGAGATATAATTAAATTGTAAAATTTAAATAAAAAAGTAAAACTACCATTTTATAATTGTTACTTGTGTTAACCATTAATTCTTTCACATATTTTCCATATTTAATTAGCAACCTGTGGTGTTGTAATATAGGCCTACGTAGTTAATGTAAATATCCGCCTGTTCCCGTGTCGGAAAGCCATCAACTTTGTTTGTTTACAACAAAACAAAAAAGGCCATGTATAAAGCATTGCAATGAAGGAAATAGTGATGTCGGAGCAAACTACTCAAATTAAAGCATTTCTTTGTTTTGACTGTTTACTTGAAATTCTGACTTAATTGTCGACTGACTACAAAATCTGGGTTAAGTGCCGAAAAGGAAGTTTTGAGGAAAATGCAAAAAACTTCTGTTTTCATAACTTATTTTCTGTTGTAGCCTTCTGTTGTAGCATTTATTTTTAATAATAAATTTTTACATGTAAAAAAATAAAAAAAAAGGGCTATGTGCCAACAACACAATTCTACTATAAGTTAAATTTTGGAACAAACCCGCATGGTTCCAAGTCGATCACATTCCAGGCACATCACTCATTTCGAGTATTTCAGCTGTGAACTGACAAATTTTCTATAGAATTAATCTCACATGTAAAATTTTCAGTCAGAGCATTCTTCTAAATCTACTCCTCCTCAAGTTTAATATCCATTTCCACAATCGTTATGATCACTCAGAAATACGGGTTTTCTCATCTTTACCATTTTCTAACAGCTTATCACAAATTCACAAAACGATCACAAACTTATTTATTGAAAATTGGACAGGACAATGTTTGTCGGGTCAGCTATTCATAAAATATTTTTTAAACAGCCATTTTATTCAAATGTGTATGATTTAGCAAATATTTTAGTTGAAAATGTAAGTCAACAAGGAGTAAATACACTATATATAAATGCTCACGTCGTCAATTCATTTAGACCTACATTTACACGAATAAAATGAATCTATTAGAGTTGTGTCCCGCATTTAATTGTAAAATACTTGATGGTGTAACAATTGTACGTAAAGAGTGTACGGTACCTTAGGATGAACCAAATTGAAGTTTAAACATCAACTTTTCAAGAACGTACATGGTGTTAGAAAAAAAATTTGGGAAACGGTTGACCCTAAAGGCCATCCATGTAACTTCCCGCTAAGTTTAATTACAACAAACACTATTTTTGGAAATTTTGAACTGCCATAACTTTTGAATGAATCAACCGATTTTTATGCGATTTGCGGCAATCGATGCAGTTTTTTAAGTCCATTGAAAGAACCAACAACCAAAATTTTTCAGATGAAAAGTTTCGGAGAAATTGAGGAAAAACACTTTTTTTATTTTCTTTCGTTCACGATATCTCACGAATGAATCAACCGATTTTTATGCGATTTGCGGCAATCGATGCAGTTTTTCGAGTCCATTGAAAGAATCGACAACAAAAATTTTTCTGATGAAAAATTTCGGAGAAATTGAGAAAAAACACTTTTTTTTATTTTCTTTCGTTTATGATATCTCACGAACGAATTAACCGATTTTGACCGGACTGGTAGCGATCGACGTCGCTTTTCAAGGTTAAAAGCTGATTAGATTTTGGAATTGATCGGTAAAACCGTTTAAAAGTTATTCGAAAAAACCTGATTTGAAAAAATTGTATTTCTTAGTTTTTTCGAAATTTCTCAGAACCTACCGGTCCGAATTAGTTGAAATTTTCAGGAAATCTAAGTTTGATGGAACTCTTTAGAACACCGTTTGGTAGGATCCAATCGGTTAAGCTGTTCAAAAGTTATAAGCGGGTCACATACTTACATACACACACACACACACACACATACATACATACAGAAGACAGGGTGACACCCTCTCGGGAGTGGTCAGGGAAGATTCCTAGGACCTCAAAACGTCGAGATCTGATGAATATTCGATTTTTGAAAAACAGGGTGAAACCAATAACTTCCCGATTTTAGAAAATTTTCAATTTTCTTAGCGGGAAGTTAAAGATATGTTCAAATTTGAATGATATGCCTATTTCTGTTTTTGCACAAGATTCAAGACATGTTATGTACTCTATATCTATATATATATAAATGAATGTTTCTTTGTCCTCTATAGACTCTAAAACTAATCAACTGATTTCAGTAAAAATTTCATCTTTCTGGCTGCAAACATTTTACTGGTTTTCTTTGAGAACTTGTCTGCTCACAATCCATGGCCTGTCATTTTTTCTCACAATTGACATGCTTTAGCCATATCTCATCTTCCATTAGAAGTGGGTTATCATCCTTGTAGGCTTCGAGAAAGTCAGCGATGTAGCTTGGCACTTTTTTTGTAATCTTCCGACATGATTTTGGCACTTATGTTGCCCAAAACTTGTGATTACCAAGCTTCCCCATTACAATTTCATGCAGTAAATATCGTTCCTTGAGTTTGGGGAAAATGAAGCGAAAGTTCCATAATTAATTGTAAAGAGGAAATTTTGATTTTTGATAAAGTTTGTCATTTATTATCATTGTCAGTTCATCAGTAACAAGGCTAAGCCGACCAATGTGGCCCTCATCTTGAATATTGGTGCGGCCACTTATTAAACTGAATGTTCTTTGCCTCACTCCACCTTTACCTTTAATCGATCATTAATGCGTCTCCGTATACCTCACCAAGTTGCCGATAAATTTCAATTGGTTTGAGGTTTTTTGCCAATAAAAACCTTTTGGGTTCAAGATAATGTTACAAAATGTCCTAACTCAATTATAACTGCATTACACTAACATAGTATCTCAAATTATTATTTCTGAAGTAATACTGTGGTTGTTACTAAGTTTTCTATTTATAATAGTTTAATTTCTAAACAAACCACAAATAATTTCCTACTAATCATCCATTTGAATGTGTTTAGCCTATACACTGGAGGTGGTTTTGTCTAGCCATTCAGAAATACTATCTCATTCATAAACAAGTATAATTTTGAATGCTATTACAACCATAGTAAAAATTTACCTCATTACATACCGGTACTAGGTTTCATTCATTAAGCCTACGTGTTATATTTTAAATGGTTTTTCTTTACCTAATTGATATTTATTTTGGTTTAACATTACATTTAAGGTCCATAGGCTATTTGAAAATAAATGGTATTATTTAGAACAATTTGACATCAACTTTTCAATAGAATATATTACATTTCGTTAATAAATTTAGTTGAATTTGGACTTCGCAACTTTCTCTGAACTAGCATTTTATTATTAGATTGGTATTAGTAATTTCTACAATAACTTACTTTCTGGACAGCCCTCATACAAAGTAATTCAACATTTTGAATTATCTTTCATAACTATGAGTTTTTTTAACATGTCTTCAAACATTGCTACAAATTCATGCACTTTTAAGTTAATTCTGATATCAAAATATTTCAATAATTTGTATCATTTCCAAATTGTTTGTATAATTACTGTTATATTTTTTCAGATTGTTCTGTAGTAGAATTCCTAAACAATATGGAAAAAAGAGATCAAGTCAAGTCTCGTTTAAATCATCTTTTTCTTCAAAATAATTTAGGAGATAAAAACGAATATATCTTTAAATTGTTTCGTAAAGATATGTTCGATCCAGATTCAGGCCCTTTATATATTAAAGGTATTAGGTTAAATAATTAACCTTTTGATTTATTTAATTTTTATTAAATTAACCTTTATATTTAATTTTTGATAATGTATATACATGTTTTTTGATGTTTTTCATATTTAGTAAATTCTAATTTTGTTATTCTATTGTATACAAAATTTACTGTATAAAATTCAAAAAGATTTTTGTTTTTCAAAATTGTAAAGAAATAATACGCTTATATAAAGCCTATTAATATTTTTAAATCGTATGAATTTATTATTACTGTATTATGTTAATGTTAACCATGTATTTAATTTGATGACTATAAAATAAATGTTTTCCCTGCCTCAAAAAACTCTGTTTAGTTCAAAATTTATAACTTAGTTGTAAACAAACTTTTAATAGAGCACCTGTAACATGTTGGCTTCTAGTAATGCTTGTTGCAACACCACTCCGCAGCAATTATGTTACCCTACAGCTTAATTATTGCAGCAATTCATCGGTTAACGATTACTCTCCAAAACATCAAAGATGTTACAATTGTTTGCTTGATGGTGATGATATGCAGTAAAGGCACATAGCAAATAACTTGGCAAGCATTTGTGAAATTTTGTTATTTTTTCAATTCATAATTCAATAATTTTTGGAACGAAATTCCTTAACGCTGGTTGCGGTAGGAGTTAACAAATAGAAAATGTAATGCGTAACGAAAAAAGTGTTATTAATTGGTTGTTATGGCAATGAACGTAAATACATTCAATAAATATGTTTTGGTTCATCAATTTAAATTAAGAGATGATCGGTTCTGTCCAGCGTAGTTCAGATATTATCGTCAATCGCTGAAATACATTCAATAAACATAAAATGTTTGTTCATCAGTCTAGGCCTAACCTAAAATTATTGTGTGTATATTTAATTTATTTTATCTGCCTTAACGGCAACATACATACAATAATTTTGGGTTACGCCTAGAAAGTAATTTAAGTCTAGGCCTAACCTAAAATTATTGTATGTATGTTGCCGTTAAGACAGGTAAAATAAATTAAACTTATATATAATAATTTTAGGTTGGGCCTAGACTTATAAAATTATAAACCAACATTTTATGTTTATTGAATGTATTTACAATGAATGGACATTTAACTGTGTTTACCATCTTAGCTTTGATGTCATATAATTAATTCTACACCTTTATTATAGTAACATTAAACGTATGGAAACAGTTAATATTTGTATAAGAAACAATCTATTAATAAACGGAAATTGAAAGATTAAAATTTTGTGTTTATGTTGCTGTTAAGGCTGGTAAAAGAATTGAAGAGAAAAGTTGTGATGAACTTCGTTCCTGACGGGGATCTCAAGCACACATTTATATTTGATATGAAAAGGTTGTACAGTCAACTCCCATTTATCCGTGGAATTAGCAGATTGGGTATTTGTGCAGCTAACCGAAATTTGTGGTTAACTCACATGTAAAAGAAGTGTTGTAGAACCAGTACAACAATTATTTCACATCAAATATGTATTCAAGTCTGATAATTAATTTAGAGTAAAGACAAATAATAAACTGATTAAATTAATTAATTCATAATATCGTCGCTTAAGAAACAATACCGCCTAACTTACATTTTTAGCGAAATTGAGTTATTGATACCAGCGCATTCTACCGGATCTCACGCATCAACTAAAGGACGTAGTTTCACTGAAAAAATGACATAGCAGCACAAATGACATCGCGCTGAAAAGAAACCGCCAATCTACACAAAGCAGAGTGCTTAGAAACAACACCGCCTATCTACAGTTATTTACTAGCTAATACCGCCTATCTAAAATTCATTAAGAACAAATACCGCCTATCTACAACTCGTTAAGAACCAACACCGCCTAACTACAAAATTATTTACTAGCTAATACCGCCTATCTAACATTCTTTAAGAACCAATACCGTCTATCTATAACTAGTTTAAGAACCAATACCGCCTAACTAACATAGTAAATTTATTAAATTAGATTTATATTTTTCAAAGGTAGAAAAATAATTTAAATCATCTTATTCAAATTAAAATAGCATTATAATAAATATCCCTTAAATATACTTGAAAATAAACAGTTTTTGGTTCCTTCTGTAAAGTTGCTGAAATGTTAGTTAGGCTGTATTGTTTCTTAAGCGACGATATGTAATAAAAAAAGTAAGATAATAATTACAGATTTTATAAATAAATTAGTCTATTTTTTGTGAGAAAATACTTTTTTTTAATCTGCAATTTAATTTTTATCAAAACAAGTTTGTCAGGCAGTGTAGCATCATTACCTGGCTCTAAATCATGAAGGAGATCGCTGGTGTGTTCCAGTTGCTCTGCAGTGGATTTCACCTTGTTCATCTGCAGGTTCATTACATTCATTTCAATGCTCTACTCAGTTGACAATTTTTTGTCTTCAAAATCTTCTTGAAAAAATGTTATTAGCGAATTTCCATAGGAAAAATGAGCTATTGCAGTGGCCCTTATGGTGAGACCCAAGGTCGGGAGTAGCAAATGAGCACCGATCATGGTCCCCAGAACACGTTTTGGGGTGTCATTAAAATTCATATATATATATATATATATGTATATATGTGTTCTCACTCTAGCGGCCGCATTTTAAGTTCGATTTGGTCCAAATTTGGTACACGTGTTGGTTGTCTACGTCGCTCGGACGAGTTCGTTAGCCAAAAAAATCCAACAACCGGATGTACATTTTTTGACCTGAAGTAACTATTTTTTTAGATTTTTACTACGAGAATGAAATTTTTTTAAAGTTTTTTCTAAAAGTATAAATTCTGCACATTTTGTTTTTTTTACGCGACCTTATAGCTCGCTTGGTTCCCCCAAAATTTACCAAAATTTAAAATACCATAAAAGTACCCGGTTCGAAGCCAAGTGGTGCAAACTCGCGAGGCCACTAGGCGCAAACAAATTCTACTAATATATTGTGTACACACAGACAGCTGTTCAATGCCTTCGTGAGTAGACCTATTTCCCAAATTGTTGGTTGAAACCCTAAAACATAGGCCTATAAACTTAATTTTGGAAATTTGCTCAACTCACGTCAGTGGTCCAGCTGCGTGGTCGAATTATTTAGTCTCTTATAAAGAAAATGTTTACTTCACAAAAGTTCTAAGGTTAGTAAATAAAATTGTTTATGATATATCCCTGTCTGATATAAAAAAAATATGTAGTCTATATGTTAACTATTTTTTTAAACTGTAAATTTTTTCACACCTTTTTTTATATTATTGTCTCCCAGTTTTTTTCTTTAATTCCTTTATTCTAATGTAAGTTCTTACTTTTATTAAAGACTTAATAACTTCTGGAAATGTTTCTAGATCTAACGCCATCTTATTTCTTAAATCTTCATACACTTGAGTAATAATGAATTTTCCTCTTTTTTATGTAATCGCCATGCAAAAATGTTGTGCATGTTGGATGGAACTTTGAAGAACTCAGTAGTAGGGATTATAAGTTTTCCCCTACTCACTGTTGCTATCCAGTTGTCGTTTTTTTTTGCATACATTTGGATTCAACACCTAGGTGTTTAAATTTATGACAAACTAGCTGAATACCCGTGCTTCGCTACAGGGAATTTGTTTGTTGCATCACCATGATTTATAATTAATTGTCATAGTATTCTCTCATTTTCTTTCATCTATTATTATTAAAGTGAATAATAATATTTATATTCAATTACTTTGGTATTTATTGTTCACTGGTTGCCCGTCAATTGTCTTCGTCATAGAATGTGTGCTAAATAAATTAAATAAATAAAAAATTCAGAGTGAAGAGCGACTTTTTTTCAACCGCGAAATCTACAGACTGGTAAACCAAAGTCTTAGCTTGATATTTGCAGCGTCTTTAATTGCGAATGCATAGATCGGGTTAGTTTTGATTATGTTACGTCTTAAATATTGCAAAACTATGTAGAAATCGTAGTGTAGCAAATTTTGTTCCCCAGCTCATGGATAATTAAAAACCGATACATTTGTGACGAAAGAAAATTTAAATTGGCAGCCGAACTGGACCGAACCTAAAGACAGCACATGTATTCGACAAAATTTTTATTGCAAAATTTACTACTTGCTTACATTAGCTGACGAAAACGAGATATCTGAAATATTCTTTCACAGGCAAAGCCAAAAATTACAATTGAAATAGTGTAATTAACAATTTGTTTACTAACAGAAAAATTATACGCCCTTAGTTAAAACAAAATTATTTATAAAAATTGATATGCCCCTGAGATTAATTAATTACAATTTATTAAAAGAAACGAAAACCCTCCCTTACAAACAACAAAATAAAGAAAACCCACCCCTTTTTTTAAATGTCAACTAATTAATTTAACATAAGTACATGGTTAACATTAGAAAATATAGTAACACGAAGTTACTGATGTACACAAATTTAAGAAATAAATACCAAATGTCTTAATGTACTCAGTTATTTAATTTAGTTATATATTTGTTTAAATAGTTGGAAAACATTTAACTTATAAATATGCACATTTTGTATAATAAAAAAAGATAACTTCTGAAGTATTAAACAAAATAAAATAAAGAGAATTTTGATTTATTATATCTTGTATTATTTGTGTCAACACTAAAAAATAATGAATTTGGAAAATTAGACCCTGGAGGTCTGAAAAACGAAAATTAGGTACCTTGCTCCTCCCTATAAATATATGTATATAACTTAAGGCTAACCTAATTTAAATTAACACATTTTTGAGAAATAGAAGCCTATTAAATATTATATGGGTAGAGATGATGCTGTTCGTAAGTTTTTTTTTTAAATTATAGTGTGACCAGTTAAATAGTTAGCTTAAACTACACACTTATCGCATTTTTTAAGACCAGTGTTTGAGAACAACAGCTGATGCGGAGCGGGTGCTTTTTTCACTATAAGCCAAACGATGCAATCATTTCATACTCTTATACAACTTGGACCAGATATGCTGTAGATAAAACACAATACAGGAATTAGTTTATTTTAAAGAACTTAAAAGACAAAATTGTGCTTGTTAGGTATTGAACTACAGCAAACTACATGTGTAGTTGTTTTCCTGTTATAATTATTGGTTTCATCCTGCACAATTTGACATGTGGCATGCTATACCAAGACATTAGATTTAATTAAATTATGCTTTCTTTTGCCCTTATAAAATTGGTAAAGTTCGAATTAACCATTGTGTAATAAAGTTCTTTTTGTAATAAAATTATCACTTTGTTTTTTTTTTTTTTTTATATCTAAATTCAATTAATTTGGCCTTATTTAGGCAGTGAATTTGTATAAATACACTTTGAAATGTTCACTGTTAAAACTTAAAATGCTGCAGTTGGAAATTTACCTTGTATTAATAAATATTACTTGAATCAGTTCACTTTTACGCTGTTAAGAAAATGTATGTTCTTAGGCTTTTTCAAAATATAAAACAAGACTATTCTAAAACGCTTCACCTTTAGGTTATTAAGGAAAATGGTATGTCCTTAGGCTTTTTCAAAACATAAAGTAAGGCTATTCTAAAACAGTTCAATTTTAAGCTAAAACTAATTAATTACAGAAAACATGTTACAATTTACTTCAACAAGAAGTATCGTTTACAGAAAATTTCAGACATCTAGTTTCCAAATAAAATAAAGTTATAAATAGTAAAATCATATTATCTGGTGTTGTAGATATTCAACGCATATTCGAAGGCACTTTATTAGCTCTTGAAATCATTTAAACTGTTTAGTTTTAATAAGAAAATGTATTACGCGTCCTTCATGGTTGGAAGACTGATGCTGAAGTGAAGTACTCAAAAAACAAAATGGCTAAAACGAGAGATCTTTTCCTCGTTTCTGCTTTTCAAGAAGAAAGACCTATAGCGCGATGGTGCGGCAAAGTTTGGCATTAGTGCCTGTTCGTCTGTTTGTGCCTACTATTTGAGAGTTATAAATACTTCTACAATACACGAAGGTCGATGAGGTTGCATTTTTGTCAGTGCAAGATTTTGTTTTCACGCTCTTTACAAAAGTGAATAGCGTCCTGTTTCTTTGTGAACGCTACACATTGAAGTATGTGAGACGATGACAATTCATTCATTAAGAACATAACAACAGGTGTATATACACATGGATTTATGGTTTTGACGTGAGCCACAATGATAAAATAAAAGACCCAACAAAGCCTGTTACTCTTAAATTCACGTTCACTGCTACGCAAATTGAGTATTTCCTATGCTAGGAGCTGTTCTTTTATATTTATAGCCTTTGAGTAGAAATTACTTTATTT
>JAGFPH010000402.1:544837-580657 GCA_018207615.1 Philaenus spumarius | reverse complement strand
CCAACGATCTATAATGTATGTGAGTTCGCACCACACATACACCCTAAAACAAAGAACGACAATTGTATGTGAGTTTGCACCACACATACACCCTAAAATTCCAAAGATCGTTTTGTTCAAACCAGTATTAAAATTTGGTAGGCCTAATATACGCAGCCTAACTGCTCAACATATATATCTATTCCGTCAACAAAATCCCTTTAAATATTACTAACCAGGCGACGCTTTTAAACCTACTGGTTATTCAACTGTCGTAGGCCTAACGTAGGCCTAATAGGCTTAGGTTGCTCTTAGGCGGCTTCACAACGCCCTCAAACCTGCCCACAAACTCAACTGAAGTGCAACTCTTAAACCCTTCAACCCTTTAGGCAATGAATCCGAAAACTAATTAGGCCTAATGTAGGCTTAATATACGCAACCTAACCGCTCAACCTATATATGTATTCTGTTAATGAAATAACTTTAAATATTACTAACCAGGCGACGCTTTTATTCGTACTGGTTATTCAATTCTAGTAGGCCTAATATATGCAACGCTTCTATAAATACTCCGATAAGTAAATAAACCCCGGATGCTATTCACCACCGCTGAAAATGCCTTAACTATATGCTTTACTAATCTATTGCAAAAAGCGTTTAGCGTGGTTAAATACACCTTATAATGATAACCCTGCCGGTTACTACCCAAGCCTGTGCTTGAATCCGGGTTTTACACTTACCTCTACTTACTATGATGAGCCAGTTTTCACCAGGCGAGCATCTACCGTTAATTAAAGCTGCTGATTTCCATCTAGCGAGCCAACTCCTGACGAGAGGTACTAGCTGGTTTTCACCAAGCAAGCAACTGTCCTCTCTGCCTTAGAGCTCCGTCTTATATAGCGGTCCGCTCCCACTCTCGGCGGACCGGCCTACATCGCCCCACCTAAGCACTGCCCTTCTCCGCGTTGCCCCCTCTTTACCGAGAAACAACGCAAGACTAAACACAGGCGTGCTTCTTATTACATTTGATTAAAAACATCGACAAATTTTCCCCTTCTAATTTTGGAACGTTACAGTATGAATCAAAAAACATTTGATAAAAATCATGACACTGTAGCAAAAGGTTGGGAAATGAGTGCTCTCCGAGAAATGAAGAGTGCAGCTGGGAGGAAATAACTTTGGCCATACAAAGGGGAGATGTTGACGAAGATAACGTTCCTTTACTGACAGTAGTTGCGGATGGAAGCTGGGCGAAGAGATCATATATTAAAAACTATAACTCCTTACCAGGGATGGTAAGTGAATTACATTATTACATATATAAATTTCAAAATTGTATTTTGACTGTCAGATTTAATATAAAAAATGTGATTTAACCTTGATTTTTACTAAATTAAATTGATAAATATAAAGGTAAATTATTATGATTATCATTATTATTTTACAAGTGTAAAATTTATTTCAAATCTTTGCTGATTTTGAATCCATTAAAAAAAGAACGAATATAAAAAAAGTAATCAATTTAATGTAAAAGGTTTACTTTTTACACAAATTTCCTATTATAAATAATACAATTTAAGATGCAATAATAATAAGTACAAATAAATTGTTACCGTTTGGAGAACGTGGTGATTTTTACATATTTTTTATTTTCTTGACAGTAATAATATTTAGTCTTTTATGATTTTGATTTCGTTACTTTTTATTTATTTTATGCATAGCCTGTAAAAGAAATTCTGGTTGTACATAAAAATGTCCAATTACAGAGGGTTCAGAAAAAGGGTTCCAAGGATTCAGGGCGGGATGTCCCATATCAAAATAAGATAAAATATAAAAGTTCCAATAAAAATAGGTCCAAAAATGCTCCGTTTTCTGTCTAGCCGCCATTTTTTTACAAAATACAGTAAGACCTCAATAATCTGGCATGCTCAGGGATTCGGTGATGCCGGATTATCGAATATGCCGGATTATCGAGGTCTTCCTTTAAAATGGTATAGACAGGGAATAAACTATAAATAAACGCACATGTACTGTATATGAACACGTAAATTACATGTTGAAACTACGTAACATTAACTGCGTAGAGAGATTGCCGCTAACTAATAAATTTAAAAAGTCTAAAACAAAATCATTTTGAACATAAAATATTTATAATATAAGCTCTCTGAGCGCTGGATTGTAACAAATATAAAAAAAAAGGTTCCGTATACTATCGTGCGAGTGACACGCTGATGTTATAATAATTGTGATCATAGCCCCAGGCTTCAAGATGATGAAATATTTTTCCTATAATAACCTGATTAGTTTTAAAGACATATCTAGCCTTTAAAATAATTTTGAGCATATATGAAGCGGAGTAATTATGTGTTTTATGTTGTTTCAATGTCTTTTTTGCCGAAACATGAATATAAACAGGAACAGCGTTTGGTAAGAGGGAGTATAAGTGTAGTAGTGAACAGCGGAGTAGACAAGTTGCGGCGTAGTGATGCGCGATTGTTTGATTCTCGAGATGTTTGAACAATCGAGACAATCGACTAAAACATCACGCATTTTGTGTATCACTAGTTGGGTGTAATACTAAGAGAAGTAGACATAAGTCATAAGTGATTTTAAGTTTTACAGAATAAAGACTTAGTATATAGAAACTCGAATTTAAAAATTTTTACCCTAAAAGTCACTGAAAAGTCGCTGATTTTAATTTCTGGAAACTAGTAGATATCCTGAAAGCGGTTTTAAATCGAACAACTATTTACAAGAAATTCAATGTATCTTTTTCCAAAGACTTCAATTTGTTCAAATAATCTTAATTAAGTGGAATACATTCAACAAAATACTGTCAACAACAAAAGTGTTAAACGGTCCCTTTAACGTTTTTAAAGAACGACGAGAGCACATTGTTTTGAATCGGTTCGATTTTTAGGAGAAATCTTGATTGAAATGTTTGTTTTGGACAAGTTTATTGAGCAGTAGATTTTTACACACTGTTTTTAACGGATGCGGAGCCAACAGACAGTGTAGACCGGGCTTAAATCACTCGGTAATTACAAAAACTGCTATTTTTAATGAGTGCAAATTTTCAAGATGATTGATGCTGAACTATCGAGTCTGCCGGATTATCGAGGTCTTACTGTAATTCATATCTAGAGAATTGTTTGACTGATTGAGTTAAAACTTGGTATGAAGTTTAAACTAACAATGATCTATCTCAAGAAAAATAAGTGATTATATCCAATCATGCGTTTCAAAATGTCGGCTGTTTAAAAATTGCAAACTTAAATTATTCAAAAACCCTAGATTTTAACAAAAAAAGACAAGACACCTTTCTTGTAGCCCTTTTGATTCCCTATCAGATGGTGTAACTGTCAGAACAATCAGATCAAGGATAATAGTTAAGATATGTGTAATAATTGGTTTGTTCAACCCGGCATCCTATCCCAACACAGTAAATACAACAATATTTGCAGACTTGGGATTAACGATTAAAAAAATTAACGATTAAAATTAATCGTTAAAAATATGGGTAACTTTTAACTTAATCGTTAGTTTTAAAACCGATTAACTTTTAACTCTTAATCGTAAAAATATTGGTTAACGATTAAAACCAACATCAGTTAATTAATTTGGCGGATGCCCGGAAAGATTTGTCACAATGGAAATTTCGGCCGCGTGGGTGTGCCTGACGAGACAACATTCCTTAGTTTGGGTTATTTATTGCTTACTGTATTGGCCGGCCGGAAGGGGTGGGGTGTCTAAAGAAAGATAGAACTATAAGAGGGTGGGGTGTATAAGGTACCTGGGCTATTAGCTAACGGTAAAGTAAACAAACAAAAAAACGCTGTTAACACACCCATCAGTGTCATTCAAAATTAGCCCTTGGATATACGCATGCCATTATTACTGTTGGATGGTTTTGTTAATTTTGTATACTGTAAGTTGTTTAATTGTTTTGCCCTGTTATAGTGATTGACAGTTTAGATTTTATTTAGTGAGTTAGTGATTGTTAATAGTGAGTTAGGTCTAGTGTAGCAGTATTTAAAATTTTTCTTTTTAATTTTAACTTTTATTATGTCTTTATTGTGGCCAGTCATTTCAAACTTTTATGAACAAATAACAAGGGAGGGAAATATTTTAACATTTAAATGCCTATTGTGTTTACCAAAATTTAAAACAATCAAGGCTTCAGCAATTTCTGCCTCCAATTTAAGGACCCACTTAAAGGTAAGTTGTGTTTTAGCCGTTTTAGGTTGTTGCCTATCCAATTTTTGTTGTCTATTATTGAGATTTGTGTTTTATTATAGGGCTTACGTTCTAGGGCGTTTTCATATATATTATAGGGCGTTTGCAAGCATATTTTCAAAAATTTGCCAAATATAGTAATGATATACCAATTCGAAAGTGGTCCGTAGCTTTTTTGTAGAGAAAGGTTCAAAGAATTTATATATGTCAGTAAAAAAGTGATAGATGTAAATTTTACAAAGTTATTAGCTCAAGAAACAAAAAATGTTCAGTAATGAAAGGAAAAGGTTCAACTTTAGACCTACATAAAAAGTAGTAAAAATTTTTGTATTTTTTTTCAAAACGTACAAAAGTTTTGTAATTTAGTTATAAAAAGAACTGTATCAATATATTTATCAATTTCAAATTTCTTGTAAAGTGTAGATAAATCAAAGAATTGAATTGAATAATTGTAAAATGTTGTTTTCTAAAAGAATTCATTTAGTGGTCCTCGAATAAAAAAATGATATCGAACGAATAAAAAACTCGAATAGGTTCCGAAAAATTGCTTCGAATCACAAAATCGCAAATAGCGAAAACCAAATCTTATGGGAAAAGGAAGGTTTTGTTTGTTACATATAGAACATTTTAAAACATTATGTATTGCCTATAAATCCTATAGTTCATTTATACATAAGATACAGGCAGTCCTTGTTATCGCGGTCCCGCTTTACGTGATTTCATTTTTACGCAGTAAAAAAAGTCGTTAAACGGTTTTGTATTTAAGCTGAGTTGTTTGGAGTGTAGGCTACAGTTGATAATTTCATAAGTTATGGGAGTGTTGTTTTGTTGTTTGTCATCTCACTTTCCCCTCAAGGTCAGGAAGATGACCTCAAGGCTCTCATAATTCATAAGGGTACCGGTACCTCTACCCACCCCTACTTGCTCTATCATTGTTTGAGTTTGTCTATTTTGAGAACTTAGTCAAGTCAAAGCATCAAGCAATCTTTCGCTGTCAGTACCAGTAGCGAAAATATTCTAATCTAAAACGTAGTAAAAACTTAATTTCTTTCAAAATATTTTACTGTAATTTCAATTAATTCTGCCTACAACTGTCCATGTTAATGTTTTTCAACGCCAAGCCATTTCGGTGCGTATGCAAGAATGTTTTCAAAAATTTGAAAAATATAGTAATTATAAACCAATATAAAAGTGTTCCATAGCTTTTTGTAGAGAAAGGTTTAAAGAAGTCATATATGGCAGTAAAATAATGATTGATGCAAAATTTACAAAGTTATTAGCTCAAGAAACAAAAATTTTTAGTAACGAAAGGAAAAAGTTCAACTTTAGGCCTACATAAAGAGTAGTAAACATTTTTTTCATAAATGTAAAAAGGTTTTGTAATTTAGTTTTAAATAGAACTGTATAAAAATATATATCAATATCTTATTTTGAAAACATCAGTTTTTATGTTCCTACCACAAGACTGCTAACAAAACTAGGCCTAGATTCCTAGATTGAATAGTAATTTAAATTTAGGAATGTATTCTTTGCCCAAAAATGAAATATTATTATAAGAAAGTGTAAAGAATAAACCAAAGAATTGAACCGTATACTTGTAAATTATTATTTCACTAAAGTATTTGAATTAGCTTTACTTGAATCACAAAATGAGATCAATCAAATGAAACGTCGCGCGTGCGTATTGATAAACCTTATGACATGTCGTATTTTAACTTTTAACTTTAATCAGTTAATTTTTTTAACTTTAACAGTTAATTTTTTCAGACATTAACTTTAACTTTAATCAGTTATTTTTTTCTGGCATTAACTTTAACTTTAATCAGTTAATTATTTTGGTTAACTTTCCCAAGTCTGAATATTTGTATGTATATAATATCTCTTATTATCTTTAATTTAGCTATTATAATTAATTCGATTGTTTTAACAGTGAGACCATCCCATAGGAAATCAAAAAGGCTCCAAAAACGTGTCTTTGACATTTTTTGTTAAAATGTACGGTTTTTTAGTAATTTAGGGTTGAAATTTTCAAACTGCTGCCGTTTTGAAATGTATGATTGGATATAATCGCTTATTTTTCTTGAGATAGATCATTGTTAGGTTAAACTTCATGCCAAGTTTGAACTTAATCAGTCAAATATTTCTTATACATATGAATTATTTTGTAAAAAAAACAAAATGTCGGCTAGACACAAAATAGAGCATTTTGGGCCTATGTTTACTGGAACTTTTCATCTTATTTTTACGTGGGGAATTTCGCCCTGAATTCTTGGAACCCTTTTTCTGAACACCCTGTAATATATATTATATAGAGCATTGCAAACTATAGAGTATTATAATTTCTCTATTTTGATTATTATTATGGCCATGTTAGCACTTTAGGGGCTGGTTTTATAGAGAATATTGCTTTATTTAGTTTTGTAAGTTTAGTTTTTAGTAATTTTGATATATAAAATATAAAGGTAAATAAAGATACAATTTTGATAGGCCTATATAAAGGTTAAAGATTTACTATTTTACTATGTTTGTTTTGTCTCATGAGAAATAAATATTTTTTCTTTCTAAAAAATAAATAAATATAATAACAATGATATGGATATTTTATAAAATTTTCTCGTACAATTTTGGATACCAAATTTGTACACAATGTGTTTGCAAGTATTTTGCAGGGCATGCGGAAATATCTGTTAAAATGTTGACACAATAAAAGTTTTTAATTTTATATTGTCTAAACTTGAATATCCATACTTTTGAAACCGACAGTAGACACAGAAGTCTATTATATTATAATAGGTCAATGTTGTAAAAATGGAAAGGAATTTTATTGTCTACAGATAGAATCATTTTTATGAAACCAATTAATTTCCTAAAGTAAGCCAACCATCCTAATGCAATAAATTATTACTCTTTTATGGTCCAGACCTTTATTATCAAACTAAAATTTCGAAAACATTGCTCGAAATTTTTTCTTATCGTATTTCTTTTTCTTCCACAGGCTGCTATTGTCGGATACCACACAAAAAAGGTTTTGTACTTTGGAGTAAAAAATAAGTATTGTGTAGTATGCGCCAGGTACAGATCAAAACGACGAGTTCCTCGCCACACTTGTTTCAAAAATTGGAACGGAAGCTCCAGCAGTATGGAACCTGCTGTAATAGTTGAAGGATTTCTTCAAAGTATGGACATGTATGATGTTAAATAAATATTCTATAATGATAGCAGATGGTGACAGAAGTGTATATTTAAGAATTCTTGAAGCAAGGCCTTACAATAATTTAACTGTAAAGAAAATTGAATGTAGAAACCATTTATTAAGAAATTATTGTAATAGGTTAAGAGACATTGTGATCACATCTCTACCTCACTCTGATAGAAGATTAAATATTTCGATGAGGAAGATAGTTGGCACAAATATATTAAGATGTCGGGCAGCTGTTACTAAAGCTGTCGAATATAGAAACAGCGAGGCAGGGACTATAACAGAAAGGTCAGCAAGACTTATGGGCGATTTAGTGAATGGTCCAAGTCACATATTTGGAGAACACAGAAACTGTGTAAAACTAAATTATTTCTGTAAAGGCCTAAAGGAACATGAGATAAACTACATCCCGGACATGAAAAAAGTGGCATTTATGAGAAGATAATGGCAGCTGTACATAGGGTTGATTGTTCTTGGAGATGTTTCAATTTATCGTGTCGTATTTTGTTGAATCAATACAACAAAAAGTACATAAAATTACATACTTAAATTGTTGAATTTGAATCATATAAACATTATTTACTTTCTTGTAAAACTTTGCGAAATCTGTTATGATAATAAATAAATAAATAAACTTAGAACTATGTACACTCCTTCTTTATTCCGAGTATAATTGAGTGAGGCCAATGCATTCCTATAATCCAAAGAAAAAATAAGATTTTTTAAAGGAAGAAATTTTGCGTCTTGAGACATTTCAGTTAGGTTAGAAATTAGATTGTTCAAAATGTCCTAAATTAATTGTTTACTATCCCTAAATAAAGTTACAAAACAAGACTAGAACCTATTAGGCCTATGTTCATTTAGTATTCAGTATCATGTCTGCGGTAAAATTAAATACAAATATACCCACTTGTTGATTAAATATCGCTGACGAAACCTTTGCTACTCAGAAAAATATTAATATTACTGCCTCACGCTGCTGATTGGCTCTCCTTCCCACTCGAAATCTTATCTGATAACTTGGCCTTCTATCCATTGTTTTTTTTCTTTTGTTCATAGCTTCTCGCAGCATCGTCGGATTTTCCCGCGAGTTGACTTTTCTTGCTGCGTGCGTGTTCTTCTTTCACCTCGAATTCAAATGGTTGTCATGCGACTTCGTGTTCTCGTTCACAGCCCGCGCGTGCTTTTCACGTAACGTCTCCCGGAAAAATCTCTGAATTTTACCCCTTGCGATTTTTTTTTACACTTTGTAGATCCTCTGGAATTAACACACAAGCCCGTATTTCGTGAAGTTTGCTGTATTTTTCTTTGAGTTGTGAGTTTTATAATTTCTATGTTTTTTTCAATTTTCTGGGTTAACTAATTTTCCGAAATTTATTGCATATACTGGTGTTTTTATACATTAATACATTCTCCTTCTCTAACTTTAATTATTAGAAACTTTAAAATTTTAATTTTCTTTTCTCGCTGACTCTAAGGTGTGAAAACTCTCACCCTTTTTTCTTTGTTTTCCTTTAAAACTTTTCCTTTACTATTATCTGTTATACTTTAACTTTAATACACTTTATTTTTTACATACTTAAATGACGTCTGAACTTCGTCATTTTAACTATTTTATAAAATACTCAGAATTCGTTCATAACTCATTTGACATTTATTTTAGGTCTACTCTTTTATAAACCAAAAATACCTTTTTTTCGGCTTTTGAGAAAATTTGAAAATTCCCCTTAACTTTAAACTTGAGTTATGTAAGGTTCTCTTACTATTACGATTTGGGAATTGCATGGTTAACACACCCGTGTTTAGCGTAATGTGTTTCCTTTAGAAAAACCCAAATACATAATATTCCTGGATCCCGGTATTCCCCAAGAAATAATTAAATAGAGGCTAAGTTATTACTTTATTTCTGGACAAGCTAGAGTTCAACAGTCAGTTTCCACTGAAAATGCCACGCTCGCCCCAACTTGTCCAAGGTTGCACTACACGTTCAAAATTCTCTTGCTGGTCTAGAAATATCATTTTTCACAAACGTTTTGTAAAAACTAAAATTTCCAGGAATTACATGGGTCCTGCCCGTTGTAGTATATTTAAAAAAAAGTATCTATATGAGCCAGTGTCAGTTAACAACTGTCACACTTCTGTCTGTAAAAACAGTACTTTTTTATTAAATGTTTACAAAATTAAAAAGTGAATATTATATACACTATGACATACCTTGTTCACAATTTTGAACACCCAAGACCTGTCGCACATGTTGGACTAAACTTGGTAAAGAACCAATTGGGAGCAATCTCTCTTGGGGAGGAAGCTCCAGCTGAGATACACTGTGGAAGGAACTTACATCTGAGTTACACAAATTGGGATCCACAGGAGAACCTGGAATAAATCAGAGTTTGTTAAAAATGGATCTTTTAAACAAAATATGTTTTTACTCCATAAACTTAACCATTTGTATAGCATAATAAACATATACCTTTATATACTATGAAAGTTATGTTCTAAACAGCAGCATATACTTAATGTGTACATATGTATTATATATATTACATTGTAGGAGAATTTGTATTGATTAGAGGATGTATTTTATTAAATCCATTAGCTAAATATATAAAATCAGACGAGCAATTAACTTTACTACGTATCAGTAAAGAGTTGAGAAGTTCATTAACTTACAGTGTAGGACTTGCTGTGAAGTTGGTCGCACAAACTTTCAACATTATTTCTATAGAAGAGAGATTGTTTAAGTGAAGTGTGAATACATCAGTCTTCACTAGTCTTTGTGTGGCCTCTCGGTAACTAATTTACTTTCACTTTCGAGTTAACAATCATTATATTTCAAAAGTAATGTGTGGCTATAGCATTTTAATAAATCTCTCTTTTTAATATGAAAGAACATGACTGTGAATTACAAAAACTTTTAATTAAAAGATGTTGATGAAAATATTTAAAGAAAACTTATAAACTTTTCAGATTGGCAGACCATGCCTTGGGTTACTTAATTTAACAACCAAACAACAACTGTATTAACCATTATCAAGTAATGATTAAAATCAAGAAAAACTGCATCAACTTGATTACAGCACATGCATCTTCAAACACCTGGATATTGTGACACTAGTTTTAACATGTTTATGATTAGAACTCTAATCAATAGTACACTAAAATAAAGCTACCATGTGGAAATAAAAGAAGGAGTTAACAGGAATGGAAAGTGATGGTAATCAATCAAAACACGGAAATACCTAACAGCAAAATAATTACTAAAATAAACCATTTACCAAAAGTAACAACCATTAGTCTAAACAAATATTCAATATGAATATGGAGCACAAACATTAATGGAATAGTTACAAAAATAAATAAAACTAGTGCTATTAGTGTGAACAATGTAGTGATGTGTAGTAATAAGTGTAACAGCAAGACTTTGAAAATAGCCCTGTGAGGCTGAAACTGCAGTCATTCTAGAATTGACGAAAACAGGACCACAGAATGTAATGACAAATTAATGTACATAAAAAAAATAAATCAGGAAAAAATTCTGTAGCTTCCTTTAACTCAATTGGAAGATCCACCTAAAATGATTGGCATATACAACTTTGAAATGGGTAGACTCTGCTACAATCCATACCAAGAAAAAACAAGTTACCATTTTCAAGAAAATAAAAAAAATATTACTAAACTGTTGGGATATTTGGCTAGCCATAAGCAATAAATCATCAACATCTAGTACTTCTAATTGCAACACGGCTAGCACAATCATTAAAGTTTGCTTCAGTGAGAACCTCCTACAGTTGTAAGCCTAGTTACTTGCACAATTCTACTCCCCCATCTTCATTAGACTAACTGACATACACCTCAGATCTCAAGAAATTTAAAAAAATATAAATAGTCTGAGTCATATGGGAAATCAAAAATATTAAATTTTAAGTTCACCATTTATAACATGCACTGTTAAAATTCAACTGTACATAATACATTTTAAAGGTATTTACCAACAGTGATAACATCCATCTTTGAAAGTGGTGAGTCTGGAGAACCATATGTTGTTGTCTCATCGTGGCGAGAGGGTCTTGCTATGGTCTTGTATACTGTACAAATTTAATATTTTTTAACAGAAATTGTTGTTTGATAATTAATATAAATGTTATACCAGATAAGAACGATGGTATAGTGGGTGGTGAAGAGTAAAAACCTCGGATACATTTTCAGTCATAAATTCAAATATACAATGCCAATAAAAGTTGAAGAAGTATTTGGCTTTCAGTTGAATTTACTTGATTGCAATAAAAAATTGTTTTAAACATGTGTTAAAATAAAGATTTTAACATTATGATTTTTATATAGATAATATTATTTTCTGTAGAATGCTTAAAATTAGATATACAGTAAAACTCTAATAACTAAAACATTTTGAACTGAATAGTGTTTAACCGAAACGACTGGTGAAAAAAATATAGAGAAAGCTGAACTGGTGTGATGTGCCACCCCCATCCGTCCGGTCAATGCCTTTAGACAAAGACAGGAGAAAGGTGTAATGGAAAGGGGCACGCAGGATCTCTGACCTTGTGTTTCATTTGCAAACAGGTACACAGTTACCCCCCACCCCCCAGTCGGTTAGTCTTTCAGTTCGTTTTGTACTGTGGTGACAATCCATTCACACTGGGTACATTGTTGTGATTGTGTTTAGCGGCTTGTAAAATCTGTGTTGTATGTCATGCTAACAAAATGGAAAAGGGTTGTGATAGCAATTGAAGAGAAATTAGAAGCATTCAAAAGAATTACAAATGGCCAGCTTTGGCAGTAAGATTTTCCACTGTTTGTGACTGGGTGAAAATAAAAAAGAAGTTTGAATTCCATGCTTTACTCAACAGAGGGGCCGATAAATTCAAGAGACAGTGAAGATGATTTCCAAAATGATGGACAAGACAGGTGGAGGATTTAAGGCTAGTGCTGGTTGCCTTGAAAAGTTGAAAGTAGGTCAAGTATGTCTGTGCGGAATAGTTTTCTGATGAAGTTTTTAAAAATGAGATGAGCATTTTTGTACAAGAATACACTAAAGATCAATTTTTTTATGCTGCTGAAACTGGTTTGAATTTTTAAAATGTTGTAAAAAAGTCACTTGCTTCTAAAAATGACAAGAGTACTCCTGGACACAAAATGAAGAAACAAAGAGTACAGGTTTATTATCATACAGAAATTTCTCTACTTGTTTTCTACAGAAATCAAAAACGTGTTTGGATGATCAATCCTTTGTTTACTGAAAGGCTCCATGATGAGTTTGTCCCCAGTGTTTCGTCTTTTTTTAAATTAAAAAGAAAGGCAACTGTTCAAGTTTTTATTAGCAAATGTAACGAGTTTGATTCAACTTTAAACCAAGGCATTAATACCATGAATGCTTCAAAATCATTATAGATTTTGTTTTGTCTTTTTAGATATCTGTTACAAGGGAAAAACGAATCAAAAAGTGTACCTGAAATTCTAAAATGAAGTGTGCTCAATCATGGGAGAAAGTAAAGTCAAAACTTTGCAAAACTGTTGGAATAAACTTTTTGATGAGATTTTAATTAAAAAGACAGTGAAAATTACCATAATCTTCAGAGTTTGGTTGAAGAAATACCAGAATTCAAAAAGATCAACAAAGATGTATTAAACAAATGGGTAAATGGGGAGAATTCAGAACTGGATTTCATAGAACAAAATATTGTGGACGTAGTTTTGACAAACAAACAAAACAACAATGACGCCAAAAGGCAGTGAGCAGCCATAACATCACTGACAAGATCTTCAATGCCTTAGAGGTAGGTTAATTTTTTATGTTAGGATATTGAAATTTTCATTGAATGTCATAAACACGGTATTCTAAAAAAGTTTTATTATTTTTAAGGTGCTTTACAGTTTGTGGGGGGAAGCTAGGCCTGCTGATGTTTTGTTAATGAAGATATGGTGAAAGAACAGAGAAAATAGGGTTTTTTCAAAAACAATAGGCCTAAAGTAAACAATTGTAAAAATATGAACATTTATAAAGAATGTAAGAATGTTCAGTAAGCTGAAAGTTTAATTTCTATCATTTGTTTTAATTATTTCAACATAAGCTTTAATGACAGTTTATTTACTAACTAAATTTTGGTTATCCATAACCAGCCCTGTGCCCTTTATTTCGGTTAACAGACGTTCTATTGTATTATGATTATTTATTATTTAATTAATTACTTTTCTTTTACTGTCTTACTTCATTTAGGAAAAGGAAGTGGAGTTTTTAAAAAAAACTAGAGGAATGTGAGTATGACTTGCATGCCAAGGGTTTCGCACCACCAACTATCCAAAATGTTTTATCAAAATGAGACTAATAACAACAACATATTATTATCTATATGTCATATACTCAAAATACCGAACTAACCAGCAAACCAATAAAAATAATTTCTTTCACTTGGCCCTTCAGGAGCTACATCAGGTAGATTTTGAACTTCCAATTTACTACCATTGACTTTGACGTTCCCATAAGCTAGGCATTAAACAAATTTATTCGCCCCTTACCTAAAGGTTTGCAATTATCAAACAAAAAGTTTCTTGCAAATGATTTTGTTAATATTCAAAAGATTTATAACAATTTTGAATGAATTGTTTGTTCTGCGACTTCATTTTGGTCACTTCTTTAGTAAGAGTTGGTTATATAAAAAATTGTTTCAGAAAAAATTCAGATATTATATTTAGAATGTAATCAATAACGTTGAATAACTTTGATACTGTGGCTACTTAAGGCATCATGAATTTATTTTAATTTCAACCCTTGTCTTAAGAATTGCAGTTAACAAAAGTTGTTTAAATAAAAACATTTTGGTAATATTAATAAGATTTACAACCATTTTGAACAGGCTCGATATTGTGCTTACTAAGAAAGTAATCAATTTTGTTTTGTGGTCTCATTTTTTGGTCATTCCTTAGGCCCTGTTTATGCCTAGTGGTCGACCGCAGCGGCGCGCTGCGCTACTTTTATAAGTGCATTGAGTTAAATGGGCACGTTTATGCAACAAGAAGCAGAGCGGCGAGCCGCAGCGGTTCACAGAAACAGAGCAGTGCACTTACAAACCGCAGTTTTTTGCGGTTTCAAAATGCATTGGTTTAAATGGGAGAGTTTATGCACAGCGGCTCATCACTCCTGCCATGTCAGTGCTGCCAACCTACCCGGTGTTTGATTACATTTTTTATAACACTTTTTCAGACTGACAGGACTGGAGAACAGTTGGCAGCACTGGCTCCCCCACCATAGTGTTTAAAAAACGAGCGGGTAGCCGCCGCGGTCAACCGCTTGACAAAATTGCATAAACGAGACCTTACAGTAATGGTTGGTCGTGTACAAAATTGTTTAATATAATATTTAGGAGGTTTAAAAAAATGTTAAATGGATCAGATACTGTGTCTACTAATAAAGGAGTTATGTTTTTCCACCCTTTGTGCTAAGGGTTGTAGATATTAACAAATTTCAAACGAAAGATTTTGGTTTAGAAGATTTACAACCATTTTGAGTAGGCTCAATATTGTGTCTACTAAAGGAGTTATGCAATTTTCGTACTGTAACCTCATTTTTTCACCCTTAGATTTAACAGTTGGTTCTATCAAACATTTTTTCATATACAAATTTTAGATAATAGAAGGTTTACAATAACTCCAAACAGATTTAATGCTGTACCTATGAAGGGAGTTTTGCACTTGTTTGTTCTTCATCCCAAATATTGTCCATCCCTGTGCAAAAGATTGGTGTTATTGAAACCCTTTCAAGCAAATTGTTTAGTATTATTCATAGGATAACTTTAAACAAATGTAATATTTTTCATATATAGGAGTTGTAATGATTTTTATTTTTTTCAAAATCCTCCCCATTTGTTCCTTTTTGGTCTGATTTTACTGGTTAACAAACTTAACGAAAATTTGTCATTTATTTATTTTATTTATCAGTCTGAAAGTAATTTGAGGAGTTATCATTCCAGAAAAAAAATATATACTGTATATAAACTATTGAGTTGATTATGGTTTTGGAGTCTAGGGATCATGAAATGTAAAATCTAGGTAGAAATTATGTTTTTTTTAGCAAAAGCTCTTTGAAGCAGAACACCAGATGACAATATCATACAGAATTAATTTTTTGGAGTACCAAAATTCATAATAAAATATTTGTCGAGTCAGGTTAGTTGGCTTTATAACGATGTCCAATTACAATGTGATAGCTTTATTGTTCCGGAAAAAATGGACAGATAGATGAACAAACAAGCTTTCCTAGAAAAATAGTATAATAGAATAATTCAAGTAACTAAGATGAAAAAGTTGACAACTAGGAAATGATACTCAATGTTTTGTGTAAACTAAAATAACCATTTAGGACAAGTTAGTTTTTACAAATTAAACATAATATTTTTTACTTGGTTTTTTTACTTGGTTAATTAAAGAATAGACTAATTATTTTTACAAAGGAAATAGGTACACTCTTAGTTTTGAATTAACTAGTCACTCTATGTGACTATTAAAAGGAGTGGTTGGAAATGCAAGTGTGTTATTTCAGTTAGCTACCTAGATGCCATAACTAACTGTAGGAAATTTAATTAAAGTTATGTTAATACTAATATTTTTGAGTTTTTTACCATGGCTGATAAAGTAGAAAGAACGAATAAAACAAAAATGGTCAAATTCTTTAATACATATTCTGTATTTCACACAATTTTAGGCAACCTGTAGAGGCTAATTAAATAAAGAATATTAGTTATTTATGTCCAGTTAATAGTGGATACTCAATGTGATAGCCTAGTCCTTGCTACTGGTTGTGGTAAGTAAAATAACTACATGTAACTCAAGCTTTAGTAAGAGTTATTTATACAAAATTATATGTAAGCACAACAATTAATTTCAGTCTCACCAGGATGGGTTAACATAATCTCTACTTAGCAAGCAGTAGAATACAGAGAAGCAAGCAAATCAGTTTGTTAGTCATGAGATAATTATTATTGTTTAGTTAAGTTAGGACAACTAGTTTAATGGGTCCTTAATTATTATTTACTAAAGCTCATCCACAAGGATATATTATAAGGTAGGCATTTTAGAAGTCTACATTTCACACACTTTTAAATTCATGAAACTTCTAAACAACAACACGAACAAAGTGTCTCCATCGTAATATTCGTACTTTCAATTAACCCTCCAAGTGCTGAGGAGGTCTTTTTAAAGTGCTAAGCATTTTTAGGGCATCGCGCAAACATATTTAAAAAATTCATAATAAATACAAATTTGGATTTATGTTTGACTTATTATATATGAATGAATGTATTCAGAAAAGATCAGGGAATAATATAGTAATAGTATGAAATATACATTAATTCTTTAATATCAATATTTTATTCAAAATATTAAAATTTATAAACTACACATTATGGTGCTCTTTCGTAAAGAATAGTAAAATGTCTTAGTAATAACAATAATAATTCAACAAAATTATACAGAGAAATAAAGCAGCAATTGATTACAATAATGGAATTATTTATTGATATTCATATAAAATTTTGTATGAATAAACTCTATAAAAAGAAAAATCCTTTTCTTGATTTATAAAAATCTTATTTAATGAAACTATTAATGTAGCAAAGAGATTAAATTGGTACACATAACATCTTATAAATCCAAATAATAATTAGGGCTATTTATGGCTCCTTAGAATGTCTTTCATCTAATAAATGTCTATTTCTTCTATTATCTGAACTGTTTGATGTAATTATTAATTATAAAAAAAATTGGTACATATTAAACATGATATAAGTAAAATGAAATTAATTGTCTATATGAGTCTCTTTCTCGGGGTTATTAAGGTAAGAGGGGCTTATCTCAAGGAAGTAGGGATTTCAAGCCTAAAATTAGCATAAAATAAATCAATGAAATAAAAGTTATTGTTTGGTTAGTGAGTGAATGATTGGGGAAATAATTGTTCATTGTAACAATCACTTTGGGTACACATTGAAAAGTTTATATTAAAATATTCTGTTACTTTAACAGATAAAATTGATATTCAATAATGTTTGTAATTTTTTTCTTTTTTTAATACAAGATCTGCATACTAGGCTATTAGTTATGACAAAGTAATTCAAATCAATTAAATTAGGTCTCACCCAATTGGTTCTGAGGTTATGCCTTTATCTTAGGTTTGACTGAGATATTATTAATCACTTTATATAAAAATCACTTTCACTTGATTGCTGACACTTTCTGATATACTTTGGACTGATATCAGTAATACTTTCTTTTTTTCTTTTTGGAAAATCCACCTTAAAATTATTAAATACAGAGGTCCATCCATCCAGTCTGGGGTCTTATTCAACAATCCATATTTTTTTTTTTTTTTGTAGTACTGAAGCTATGCAAAGAGATATCCTATTGAATCCACTGCTTCTTGTTCTTCTTATATGGGGAGATGAAATGGTATATTATGACCCTATTACACAAAACTAAACTTTTAATAGTTACATTTACTGAATTTACTATTATTAAAATTATTGTTTAAAACATACTATGGGATTTAAATAACTTCTCTTGCATTATTTAATCCTTACAAATTAACATACATAGCATGACTTCTAATATTATTTAAGATTCCAATCATATGTTGGCCTAAGCCAATCAGAATCGTGTTCCAATTTCAATGTCTATTTCTATGGTACTAAAACGTTCTCTTCAGACTTTAATTTTTTTAATTTTTTTTTTAGACTATTTCTGTAATATTTTAATATCCTCGGTCATATTTTAAGTGAGATAAAATGTGTATACATATGAAATATATCCATAGACCATATTTATTCCATTCGTACTTGTCTGGTATTTTCATAGTTAATGAAATTCTATCGCTGTTTCTGTTCACGGCCTATAAAAGGTATTGTGACAATCTCGTCTTATTTCGATTGAATTCTATTTATCTCTTGTCTTTGCTTCAGACCTATTTATTGTTAGGTCTATAGATAATTCAGGTTTTTTACGGTTATTTTTAATATGGATCATATAACGACTTATAATTTGTGAATTGTTGGATTTACATTTTTGTGTGACTGGAAATGGTGAAAATCTTGGCCATTTCATAGTTTAATATACGTTGTAGAAATCTACCGCAAGGTGTCGCGCAAGTGTTTCTTTTGATTTAAATGGAATTCCTAAATTAATTTTATTTTGTACAGATTTATTTCTCAACATCATTTTGAATTGTTATAAGTAATGGATGATAAATCACAATGAAAAAAAATTTCACCAAAATTTAGAACTTTAGAGGCTGCTCACATTCACTGAATTAAAATTTCAAGATAAACAAAATATTAAGAATTTTACTATGAACAAAAATATATATAACAATAGGCACTTTGGATAGTAAAAAAAAACACTTACAAGTAAAAATATCGAAGCATGTCACATAACGGACCTTCCCTAATCGCACTTTGGCTTAGTTGACTCATTTTCAGAATAACCTATAATAACATAAAATAAACTGACTCCCTATAATTTACCTAAAATAAAATATTCACTAAACATATAATCAATACTATAATATAAATCAAACACTAACAAAACTCGCGTTATAAACTATAAGTTTGAACAACACAAACAACTGCGTAGTTTATACACAAGTTATCAAACCACAGTCTACATCTGACAATATTGTCGTCTGTTATTGTTTCCAATCTGTTCCAAGACAATCTCGCACTGTCTACTGGATAGAGAATTCAATTTACTTTCATTCTTTGTGAAGTGCAAGTTAGTCCGATAAATATTAGCTACGATATATCGATTTTATGAATCGTCTCACTGCGAAACGATAGCATGTTACAAGGAGGTTGAATCATCTCAATGCGAAACGATAGCATGTTACAAGGGGGTCGAATCGTCTCGTAGTTAGACAATAGCACTTAAAGGGTTAAAAACCCATCACTTTGTATCATGTATCACTAATCTTCAAAAATACCTAAGAAAATATAGATTTTCTATTAAATTTTAACAAATTGTTGTGCTTTCAAATCTACATCCTGTGCTACCCTTAAAAGAC
Source organism: Philaenus spumarius (assembly GCA_018207615.1). Lineage (NCBI taxonomy): Eukaryota > Metazoa > Arthropoda > Insecta > Hemiptera > Aphrophoridae > Philaenus > Philaenus spumarius. Next base: position 561,179 of record JAGFPH010000402.1, on the reverse strand, counting down.
AGTAAATCACAAAATGACGTGAGTGAGTTTGGACCAAAATTCAGAATACTCAGAGAAGTGATATATGGTACTACCAGCAAGTCATTTGTAGCCTCTAAACCTATTTTGTGCTTTGGGTGTAAACGTTTGATTTATTGTTTGTCTTTATGATTAAGTCAGAAAAATAATGTAATATTGTAATTGCTCAGGAAAATTTCAGAAAGTTTTTTTTTTTGGGGGGAAGGGGTAAGGCTAAATTAATTTAATAGCATTGTGATTTCGGTAACATCAACAAGATTGTCAACACAGGAATGATTAATTTTCCTGTTTCTTTTTTGTTTTATTAGGTTATTACTAAATTCATATGATTAATTTGTTGATTATTTCTTAATAAGTACCTGGGCAACCGAGCAATGCTCGGTATTTTTTATTTTTTTTGTTTTTTTTTTTAGGAAAATGTATTTAAATACAAATCGCATACTGAATAAATATGAATATTTTTCGATCTAACGTACATATGAACTGCTTATTTAAATAAAATAACAAGTTTCCCTTATTTACCTGACCAAAGACGGGTACAAGAGCAATAACAAATTTGGTATCACAAATATAAACATCTGTTCCTTATTTACATGCCTGGTACGACAGCTGTAATAACTTTTCCTTATTTGCTTGAACTAAGCCTGGTGCAACAGTTAAAATAAAGTGTTCCTTATTTACCTGACCAAATACTGGTATGACAGCTATAAAAATGTTTCACTTATTTACCTGAACTAAGTCTGGCACGACATCTATAAATTATTTAACTTATGTATGTCAAATATAACCATCTGTTCCCTATTTACATGACCGAAGCCAGGTACGTCAGCTGTAATAAGTTTTCCTTATTTACCTGACCGAAGCCGGGCACGACAGCTATAAAAAGTTTTACTTATTTACTTGAACTAAGCCTGGTGCGACAGCTAAAAAAAATGTGTTCCTTATTTACCTGACCGAAGCCGGGCACGACAGCTATGAAAAAGTTTTTAAATACAACCATCTGTTCCTTATTTACATGACTGAAGTCGGGTATGACAGCTGTAATAAGTTTGCCTTATTTACCTGACCGAAGAAGGGTACAACAGCTATAAAAAAATTGGTATGACAAATATAAATATCTGTTCCTTATTTACCTGACCGAAGCCGGGCACGACAGCTATATATATATAGCCCAGTCATTAAAAGACCTTGACCCGAGAAAAAATTGGGCCTGAGATAAGTCTGTGGATTTGTAATATTTAAGGTAACAGTTAAAAAAAAACAAAAACTTTACATCTGGAGAGGTCGAAAAAGTCAAAAAATTTTGAAATTTGTTTTGAAAATTCGGTTTTTGGTCAATATTTTAGCGAATTTCCATAGGAAAAATGAGCCATTGCAGTGGCCCTTATGGTAAGACCCAAGGTCCGGGAGTAGCAAATGAGTACTGATCATGGTCCCCAGAACACGTTTTGGAGTGTCATTAAAAATCATATGTATATATGTGTGTATATATATGTATATATTTATGTATGTATGTGTGCACACTCTAACGGACGCATTTTACGTTCGATTTGAACCAAATTTGGTAAACAGGTTGGTTTTTTAAGTTGCTTGGACGAGTTCGTTAGTCACAAAAATTGACCGGAAGTACACCAAATTTTTGACCGGAAGTAAAAAACATTTCAGATTTTTCGTACTAGAATTTTTTTGAAGTTTTTTTTGAAAAAATAGACATACGAAATAATTCTGCACATTTTGGTTTTTTACGCGACCTTATAGCCCATCTGGTTCCCCCAAAAGCAATCAAAACGTAAAATACCGTACAATTACCAGAATTAAATCCACGGCTTTTACCGTGGTGACCGATAGCAATATATTTGGTACATGCTGGCAGCACCTTCGTGAGTATATCAATTTCCCAAATAGTTGTTTGAAACCCAAAAACATATATAAATTTAATTTTGGAAATTTGCTCAACTCACGTCAGCGGTTCAGCTGCGTGGTCGAATTATTTTTATTTTTCATTATATGATAAAACAAAACATTCTACAGAAAGGTTGGGAAAATTTGCAATAGAAAACGTTACTATGGTTTTTTAATAAAAATGCTTCCTTATGCTCGAAAAAAGTTTGCATGTCTCCTCTACAGCCGCGGCACCGAATTTCAAAGCGTACCGAGCGCTCGCACCCTTTCATATCACCTATTCGAGCTCCCCAGAGAATAAACCATCAATATATATCTATCTATATAAAAGCGAAATGGCACTGATTCATTCATCAGCAGAACTAAAAATCTACTGAAGCAAATGAGTTCAAATTTGGCATGCATGTTCAGTTGGACCTTTAGACGCGCACTAAGAACGGATTTTGAAAACATCCCAAAGATACGCCCAATATTCGCGTTTTTCTAGCGATTGTTTTGCGTTTTCTCAGCTTTTTCGAGAACTAATTGGCAGAAAATGTTGAAATTTGGTACTTAGGTTTGTTTAAGGCCTAAAAGTAGTCTGTTAAAAATGTTTGAGATTCTCCCAAAATTACGCCAGAAATAGGCGTTTTTGCATTTTTCCTTGCGTTTTCAATGCGTTTTTGATCATCCTCAAATTACGCCCGAACGGATTGGAATGAAATTTGGTATGTAGTTTCCTCTAGGGCCTTAGGCGCTCTCTAAGAAAGGGTATGAAAAATTTCGAAATTTTAGGAGAGGTTTGGGGGGATCAAAGTTACTAAAATCATAATTTCAGATCTTTTATTATTATGAAAATAGTGCTTTTATTATTTAAGATCTATATATATATAAAAGCCAAATACCACTCACTAACTGAACACTTCAAAAGATTACAATTACGTTAAAAAGACTGAAAATACTAACCACCACTGGCAACGCCGTACGTGTCAGCTAGTATATATATATATATATATATTTATATACATATGAATCTCTTCGTTAACACCTCAGCTACTAATAAGTACACGTGTTTATTTTCATTTTGAGACGCATTGCTCAGATATATTCTGTTCCAAGCATTTGAAAATCCAATATTTTAAGTATATCACAACATACTATCGTATTTCTAGATTAACAAAATTAATACTTGATATTATCACGCTTAAAGTTTCCTTATATAATATACTAGAAGGCTCTGCCCCCTGCTCGCTTTGCTCGCTTAAGGGCACAGAACGAACACGTCGTAATAATAAAAACTCTTCGCCCGATGTACACTTTGATGAAGAAATGCTTGCTACTGTTGGTCAGGAAAGCTTCCTTTCGAATATTAATAGCAAAAAACCTTTCATAGAATTTCTGAAAAAATATTTCATCAATAAGAATTTTGATGTGAAACAGGCAGATGATGACGCATATTTATTAATAGTTAGAACTGCTCTTTCTATCAAAAATTTAACGGCAGTGGTTGTGTCTGAGGATACCGATATTTTAGTTTTATTGGCAGCTTTGACTCCTGGCACTGAAAAATCTTTTTATTAACCCATCAACGGCCACGGTTAAAGCTAAAATTGGCCAGCCCGTTTTTAGCGTTTTGCAAGCATATTTTTAAAAATTCGCCAAAAATAGTAAATGAACCCCAATCCAAATGTGTTCAATAGCTTTTTTGTAGAAGAAACTTCAAAGAATTCAAATATGATACTAAAAATAAGTTTATTTTGAAATTGTAAAAGTTATTAGCTCAAGAAACAAAAAATGTTCAGTAACGAAAGGAAAAAGTTCAACTTTAGGCCTACATAACAATTAGTAAACATTTTTTGTATTTTTTTCGTAAGCGTAAAAAAGTTTCGTAATTTAGTTCTAAATAGAACTGTATAAAAACATTTATCAATTTCAAATTTTTTATTTTGAAAAAAACCGTTTTTATGTTTCAAGTACACAACTGGTATTTACCTAGGCCTAGATTGTAACGTGCTTTACGTATATGCTTTGACAAAAAATGAAATATTATTATAAGAAAGTGGTAGAGGATAAATCAAAGAAAAGAACGGTGTACTTGTCTTTCCTTAGTTCACAAAAGTGTTTGAGTTACATTCGTTTGAATAACAAAAATACATTAGTGGAATAAAAACTCCCGAGCTAACACGTGCTGTAGGTCGGCCCACTTGAATAGCGTGGGAACGAACGCCTAAGGCGATCTCACAACAACGTAACTTGTCACTGCTGTTTAGACAATCACAAAACCGGTTTTATCCAGTTTACTTAGCAGCATTAGATACTACAGACTTTCGTCTACAAAATCGTATAAAGCAATCTGTCAAATCATTGGGCGTTGCCTACTAAATAATCGTTGACAAAAGGCGTGTTTATCGGTTGAGAGACTGTCCAATCGCAAGGGTTTACAGTAAATCTTGTTTGACGCAGTAAATGTACTGTGAAATCTGATTGGAAGACACCAACAGAAAGATGAAATCACAACCAATCCAACGGTATGTTAGAAATGCCAAAGAAACATTATTGTAGATGGTGGGAAACGTTGCAAGAGTGAGAAATAACAGTAGAATTGTGCGCAGATTCCCGCGTGGAAAGAGCTGTAGGCCGATGTGCACATTTTAAAACGATGATTACGTATGTAAATATACGTTTTACGAAAAAGTTGTAAATACAAAAATTAAAGTTTAATTCATTTCCTTTCCAATGGTGCCAGTTTTATTACGATTGGATAATTTTAAGTGGGTTATAATTTGCGATTATGCAAATATATGCAAATGTCTCGCTATTGTCTAGATGGTTGCGTTTGCGCCGTGAAACATGGTGTCATGGTGTGGATTGGCCATACGTGGGTTAAAGCCATCCAAAGGAAACTCAGAACAGAAAGTTTACTTTAATCATAGTTTCGATAATTATGAATATTGTAAAAAATTTATCCTATTTTTACACGCTGTAAGTGGTTGTGATACAACATCGTGCTTTTTGGGGAAGGGGATAAACATTTTATTCCGAAATATTGAAAAACGCAAGAAAAATGTTGAACTGACAAAAGCCATGGAAACGTTCCTTTTACAAAATCAAACGCACGAGGCTATCGAGACTAGTGGAAGAATTTTCTTGTTGAATTTGTATAATTCTCCAAAAAATATAACATGTGTGAATAAATTCAGATTTCTTAAATTCAAGCAAGCAGTAAGTAATAAAAGAAAAGGTATAAAACCCGATAAAATGGAAAATCGAACGTCGAGATATTGACGAAGATGATTCTGATAGCGATAGTGACGAAAATGACGGAAATGTTGAGGAAATTGACGTTATGAATACAAAAGAAGTAGATTCAGATCCTGGATCTGCTAGTAGTTCTGATAGTTAACCGTGTATTATTATTGTAATTTAACTTTTTTAAATGATAATCCGTTATGTAAAAACTAAATTACATTTCTTAATAAAGTCTTTTCAAACTCTCATCTATCAAAGCCTTCAGAATTTATTTGATTTATTCTTTTTTTTTAAATGCACTTGCATGCATTAATAAAAAGATTATCATGAAAAAAAATATTTTACTGCTTTCAGGAAAGAGATTTATTACTTTTTAGGGTACAAGTATTATACCAAGCTTTTATTTTGAGTAATTTGATGATTGAAGACCATATTTTGCTAGAATAATGAGGGCGATTAATGCTTTACTAAACTTTAAATAACAATATCTCGTTATCCGTAAGTGCTATGGAGATAATAAAAAAAGCAAATTGGTCAGAATTTTATAAGCTAAAATTTTAGTCTCCTGCATTTTTGCTGAAAAAGCACTAGTTTTCTGGTAATTTTCAAAAATATCAAAAAGTACACCTTGACACATGAATATATTAATTAATTGGACCCTTAAGGATGTAAAGTTTTTTTTTATATGTTATTTTTACTGTCAAGAAGTGCTAAAAACCATTTTTCTTTAGGCCCGATTTTTTCTCAGGTCGGGGCTTATTTTTGCACAGAATGACTGGGCTAATAGTTTTACTTATAATAAAACTGAACTAAGCCTGGTACGACAGCTAAAAAAAGTGCCTGTGCTGACGGTGACGTCCCTTGAGTTCAATGCTTTTTCCTCATGCAAAAAAGTGCCTAATCCGCCTAAAATCGTACTGTATTTATTTAATTTTATAGTTATTTTATTTTTCGCTAGAGGGCAGCACCTCCTTGATCACCTTTTTTATGCACACTTTTCCGAGTTTATGCACATTTTTTGCAGACATAAGACCTAGCGCATTTGATTCCTGACGTCAAAAAACCCCTATATGCAAATTTTTATCAAAATTGTTAGAGCCGTTAGCGAGATCTCCGAATAAAATTATTTAGAAATTTATAAACAAATATACAAGAATTGCTCGTTTAGTAAGACAAGATTTTGTTTTTGGTCAAAGCTGGCTAATTTGGATTTTTTGAAAAGACAGGCAAACTGGCATTTGGTACATCAACATTACCGACATTAATACAAATACCCTTTAATACTATCCCTAACAGTTTTTTCAGTTAAATAATCACTTAATCGCTTCAATATTTGCAAAATGCTTTTCGAGTCTATAAATAATGTGATAAATCTTCATTGGAGGCACCTACAGAACACTCCAAGTAGTACTAATTTATGTGCTATTACCTGGTCTAGTATTACCAATAGGTAACAATCTTTCTTGTGAAGGTGTGGATGCATGGGCCTTGAAGTGTGTGCCAGGACCTTCTATCTGCCAAGGTGGGTGAGAAGTGGGTGTTGGAGTAGGTGTGGAAGAAGAAGTGGATGTAGGAGTATTACCACCATCAGAGACTCTCTTGCTGCGTCCTACAGGCCTTGGAACTGGAGATCCGTGTTGAGAGTTGTCTGGCCACGTTTCTACTTCTTTTTCTATTGATCGCTCTTTCTCCAAGGTGTGCCTAGGAAATCTGTTGTATGCAAATAAAATTGAAATTTATATATAATAAACAAAAGGCAGTTTTAGTTAGTATTATAGTTGGAAAACAGGAATACAAAATATAACTTATTTCACATTTAAAAGAAAAACCATTACAAAATGAATAGTTCAAATAAAAATGTCAGTGTACCAGTTCCTTGGATGCCTGACTTACTAATTTAACTTATAATTTCTTTATCACAATACATAATTTATAACTTCATCTTGTAGTTACATCAACAAATCCTTTCTAAGGTATCTTTTATCTTTTGCAATCTATTGTGGATTCAAACTACAGCCTCCTTTATTTGGGTAATAACAACACATTTTAAATGTAACACATACAAAATATGTTAAATTTCATGCAGTTATCATAAATAGCTAAATATTATGCATAATGGAGTCTTTATTCAACGCATTTATTCAAATTTGTAATGAAATTAATATGTATGTTGTACTTGAGAAAAGTTCTGTCTTATTTTATTTAACAGGTCGATAACTGACTTGACTAGTTCAACACTTGCATATCTGATCAAAAAGGTTATTTCTGAAAACTAATTAATTAAAGTTTATAAATAAACTCTACCTTATGAAATGTTTCTTCATGAAGCTGTATAAAGATTTAATTTAGATCTACAGTAGAGTGCCGATTATCCGAAACAATTGATGCATGCAGTATTCGGATAATAGATTTTTCGGATAATCGAACATTTCTTAAAAAAAGTCTAGTTCTTTGTTGAGGATAGTGGGATGGGTGGGAGGCAAACAAAACACGTTATTGGACTAGAAATAATACTTTTTAAAAACGCACTAGAGTATTATGTATAATACATACTGTACATATAAAGTAGGGATTGCACATACAGTACATAAACTTTTTTTGGTTTACTGAATTATAGAGTACAAAATTAACCTAAAGGAAAAAGTCAAACATGTTTATTTGCTTAAGTTTTGAGACACGTTTTTTGCCACCAAGTTTCGTACGCTTTTCAAAGACAGAAGTTGCACAGCATCGCATTCGTCTTGCTGTTCCAACCATTTAATAGCAGTCTCGATGCATTGGAAGGCTTCTTCATTGAATGGACCTTTTTCAACTGAGATGCTGTTATCATAATCTTCGTCATCTTCAGGCACTTCAGGACCAACGCAAGCGCTCCTGCCGGTCGCTCGTGTAATGTTGGCGTGGCGTGAATTTTGAATCTTTTGGTTAACTGATGTTTTGGATGACCGTCTTTCAGATAATCAGCGCTCTACTGTAGTTTTACTTCCAACAAAACATATTAAATCCCTTACACAATCATCCACTACTATAACTTACTTGAATACATGTGAGGAAGGCTCTTCTGCGTGGACTGTTGGAGTTGGAGGAACATGTACTGTTGTTGTTATTGTTGGTGGCTTTATCACTTCAGTTGGAAGTTGAGAAAAAAATGCTGGTGGCTTTGGTGAGACACTAAACAACGATGATGAAACAAGCATTTTCATTCCCTCCCGCACTCCCCATTTTTGGCTTATTCCATTGGCTTTCTAAAAAACAAGAATTGCAAATAAGTTTACTATTAACAACTTATAAATAAATATAAAGATTCAAAGAATATATTGTAACGCAGATGTATTATAAGTAACACAACCTTGATTAAAACCATTCTTGCAGACATGTTTTCTAAGTAATTTGTTTTAAACTCCCTAAATATATAGTTAACAAACATAACTTTATTTCTCTATATTTTTACCATTTCTTACTAAGTTCATTAAAATAACGTCACCAATCAGTTTAATTGACTGTGTAATATTAATATTTTGTTCAGTCTTTTATTAAATATATAAATCTGAACCTATAAAGTAAGATTCACATTAAAAAATATAATAAAGTACATTAGGGATATATTTTCTACTAGAAATAATATTTTTTAAATGTGTTGTCTTTAGTTTGTCTACCCATTTAGTATGGTACAAACAATTAAGCTTATCCTCTACAGATAACAGCTTTTTACCACTACATATTGCACTTTTCACATTAAGTACCCTATTTATATTATATAGATAGTTAAAGAGTTGATTTGCTTCAAAGATTAAAAATATTGTAATAGCAATAGCTGTAAAAGTATTATATTATTTTTGTTTAAACATTTTAAAGTTTTAGTGACTTTAAAGAGCTTACTTGTATTGAATGGTCATCACTCCCAAGGAACCAAACAGGCCTAGGACATTTTACTGAATCACTTGATTTCTTCTTCCCTTCACTCTCTTCTCCTGGTTCTTCAAATGAACCCTATATAAGAAATTAAATGATTTAATTACATAAATAGCCCAGTGGCTGGTCATTAGAAAGTGTGACGTTATTCAAGTAGCGCGCCACTAATTGAATCAAAAATTCACTCTCGTTAAACTGGATATAATTCACCACTTAATAAACTGAACGCTCACGGCATCTGGCGTTTAGCGGACACAACTCTACACAGCTGACTCTCAATGACTGCACAATTCAGCACCGCGCATGCGTAGATAACGGCAAGTTATGTAAGCGTTCGTTCGTCTCTTTCTTCTTAAAATAACCTTGAACTTGAAAAGACCTTCAAAGTGCACGTCATACAATAAATAAATAGTTTGTCAAAATTCTAAGTAAAAACCTAAATGGTTAAACTGACATAGTCTTTTAGTTTTTAAGTGCGGCTAATCGAAAACAGTGAAATGTCGTAAAAGTTAAATATAGTGCAAAGCGGAACGATCCAATGTTGGTTACATCACAAAAACACGTGAACACCCTTAAGCGTTTTGACTTCTCTTACCAGGTAAAGATTTAAACCAAATTTATTAATTCTATTCCATCTGAGTTGCTATAATAATTTATACTGTCTGAATTTTAAATATAACTATATCTTTGCAGTTTACAGAGTGATTTTGTTAATCTATAAGTAAATTTAACCTAAACAGCCATTTCTTTTAACATTGTTATATAGCCTATAAGCCTTAAACAAATTTCAGTTTAAAATGTAGTAGCCTTTTGTACTATATAAAGGAGAAATATATTAATAGAGTAATAGTGTCTGTTCAAAGTTTTCTGTGATCAATTTTACAAAACAATATGTTACCATACAGTTTCATGCATTATGTTACCATACAGTTTCATGCATGATCTTACAATTCTGTTTTGTACATCATTTTTGGACTTAACCATTTAGTTCTGAAACTAAAATTATGTTGTATTTTGTTCATAGTGTACAACTGGTGCAAGAATGAAAAAAATATACAACATGAATAGGCCTAAACTTTGAACATTTCTGTCTTCGAAAAGAACAATTAGTGTAAAACAACAAATCAGTGAAATGTCAGTGACTATGAATAAATAATATATATAAAATTTCAAATTAGCAATTACCATTCTCTTGAAATCAATAATTAACAAAGGCTATTTTATTTAAAAATACAAAAATAATCTGATAAAGGCTGTATTCAATTTCTTTTTTAATGAAACAATTATTGGATGGGACTGCTAGCAAATTTTTGAAACTACAATCCCAAAGGGATTTCATTTAAAGTTTAAAACCTTTTTTTTATGAGAGACGTCTCACAAAAACATTAAACGCCATTATTTTTATTATTTAATTTGATTTAGTATTAAGGTTGGCCAACAAAATAAATGTTATTAATAAATCCATGGTGCAATGTATCTAATTTTGTAATCTTGTAAATTTAATAGTATAAATTTTTATTCATTATCAATGGGGAGGGTTTTTCAAATTTTATTTTCGGGGAGGGATCTTTTTGAACTTAACTAAAACTAATATTGTAAAAGTAAATTTTTCTTAAATTATTTTCTTTTGTACTTAAGGGCATATCAATTTTTTAAATAATTTTTCTTTAAGGGCATATAAGTTTTTCTTTATTAAATGTATTATCAAAACAGTGAAATTTAATAAACAAACTGTTTACTATATGAATTGTATTTATTTGTTATTTCCTGTAAATAGCTAACTCAGGTGTTTGCAATCAGCGTTGAATAAGGGAAGGTTAAAGAGCATTCTTCTTGGTAAAATCTTATTTTTTTTTATTGTATGTACCATCTTAGTCTTCGCCCAGTACGTCTTCCAAATTGACATTAATTCTTTAAGGTGGTACAAAAGGAAGGTTACTTAATAAAAGGTCATTTTTGTTCTGGCTTTTGATGTGTTCTATGTACCTAGGTTGTAATTAAAAACACCAAGTTTTCTCAAATTATTTCTTTCCAAAAGATGGTCGTAAAGGACTAATTTAAACTTTTAAAAACATAATTTTCTTTCATTACTTCATTTTTTAGGGCTTGCTTATCTGTAGCTTATGTAATTTCATGAATAAAAAAAACTTTAAAAAAACAAGCTTGAAAAGGATTTTGACATAATAAAATCTGACTTTATGTAATGATAATAATGATGAACTAAATATTTATTTAAACAAAATATATAATACAAAGAACTAATAATTATTATTAATACAAATCAATATTTTTTAGTTTTTTTCCGATCAATCAATCAATAGAAAGATATACCAGACGTTATTATACATTCAATAAAAAAATTATTATAGGAGACAAACAGTGAACGTAGAAGGTATTGGTTGCAACAGACAGTATACCGTGAGAAGTATGCAAGTTTATTAAAAGATACAATGTAATAAATGACTCTCTATTTTGATGCAAGGATAAAGAAATAGGAAAGTTACAAACTTCAAACGTTTAATGACACAATCGTAGGATGAATGTTACTCAACTAATACAAATGTAGCCGCTTATATTAATAGTTCATTGTTGGAAATAAAAAGTGTCTATATGAATGTATTTTAAATAACTCATAGCTGTAAAAGAAAGTGTCTACGTGAAAATTTTCAATAACCTATCGTTGTCACTAAAAAGTGTCTAAATGAAAGTTTTCCATAACTCATCTTTGTAAATAAAAAGTGTCTATGTGAAAGTATTAACAGTTCTTCTTATTACAAATAACTATTAAAATCTTCTCTTTGAGTAAGTAATGATACTGGGTAATTTTTTGTGAAAATTAGTATAGTAGGTAAAATGTGAGTTGAAACAGGGATGTAGAAGAACTGGTCTATTTTGAAAACTGGTATTATCATTTGTTGTGAGGGCATACTTAGTTTGTTTTCTTAAGAGGGTTCTGTACCTGAATAAAATATCATGTTTTATGAAGTGCTGCGTTTAGCGTGTTTACTAGGAGTAGTTCGTAGATTAGTCGCTAGTCGAACGTTATAGTTTTACTGGTGAAGTAAAGCACATGACATTACCCCTTCCACCGCTGCATTTTGTTAACAGTTCTGTTGCAAATAGTTATAAGCGTTTCCTTTCCTTTTCTTTGTGCAAACACACATAGCCGCCTAGCCGGTGCGATGTTCCCAATTGGTTGAGCTGTTGCATTAGGTTTAGGCTCTGAACTTAGACTTATAAAAGTTAATAACTCACGAGAATATTGTTTTAAATGATAAGGATCAAATATATGCAATTAGACAATCATACAAAAGCCTATATTTATATTGGTAATAATTACCGTTGTTATGAGTGAAAATACGATGCAAAGTATAGAAACAAATCTCCTAGATAAAGTTAAATTATGTATACAATTTTAAGTTTGTACCCAATAAGAATAACATCTTCTGTGTATTATTTGTTTAGCAAATCTTTAATTCATATCATAAATTTATTGTTGGCATTGTTTACTAAATATAAAAAATATAACTACAAGTTTAAAACCAAATCAATTTATTTTAATATTATGGTGATTACTTACATATTAAATTATGTATAAAACTTGAAGTTGGTAGGGTACCCAATAAGAATAATATATTCTTTATAACATTTGCTTAGCAAAACTTTAATATTTTCATTAATTTATTGTCGGCATTGTTTACTTTTACTAAATAATATAAAAAATATACCTAGTACAAGTTTATAACCAAAACAACTTATTTTAATGTTTTGATGATATTTACATATCAAATTTATAAGGACTAAGTGTTAAAACATAACAGTCCAATAATAGGTTTTATAAAAAAAATAGGCCCTATAAATATAAGAAACGTTACAATGGAAAAAATGCATAAAACACAACAAAATTCAATAGGTACTGTAGGCACTTGAAAAGAGCAATTCATAAATGTTTAAGAAATAACGTGTCAAGACTTAGAGGTCTGCGAGGGACGGGTAGGTTTTTTCACTACCGGAGGGAAGGGCGGGTCCAAAATATACGTTAAAATACGGGCGAGTATTTTGGCTATACCCGATAAATTCGGGTAGTGAGGACTTCAATACCCGATAAATTCAGGTAGAGAGGAATTAAAATGAATAATTCAATTTCCTTTAGGTAAAAAGCAAAAATGAGTCGATAAAAGATATTTCAAATAAAAAAATTAAGGCAATGTATCAATAATTGAAACTTAAAAAAATATCCAATATTATTTATTCATATTAAAGGCCTAACAAACGATCTCGACTCGACAAATGGAACAAATATGGAATCAAGACATCACGTTGGTTAAAGCTGGTCATCCACTAGGTCGGTAGTTTTGCGCGGCGCGGCGCGGAAAACTACCGACCTAGAACAAAATTTATTTACGATGAAATAATAACTTTGTTTAGAGTCATATTTGGGCCTACTTTAAAACTAAACGAGCTAGAACAACCTAATATGGTTTATTTTTTAGAACAACCATTGGGCAATAAATTGATAATTTAATTTTTTTAATTGAAAAATTAGAAGATAGTAATTTTTCCAAGAAAAATGAAAATTTATTTAAATTCTAACATAAAAGCTTTGTCCACTAGGGTTCAAATAAATGAAAAACTGTTGAAGGTCGGTAGTGCGGCGAGGCCTGGGTCGGAATTTGTTGGGTTCGGATAACTTTGACTGTACTCGGCAACATTCGTACCTAACAAACTGTCATATCGGCAGCTATTCTACAACCAGAACATAGTCTTTCTGCACGTGTCGCAATTCAAAGGTGAATCTATTTTGTAGATTCATTCCTTACAATTTTACCTACTTGCATACAATATTTATACTAATAAAGTATTTCACCTTTTAGAAAAAACTATGGCAAATATAAATAAGTAGGGTTTGTTTCATATAAAATTTAGAAAATGTTATAATTGTGTTGAAAAAATTTTATTTTTAGGAAAAATTAAAACTTTTTGCGATAAAGTTATAGATTATTAGTTGAATTAATACAACAGTGCAACCAATCTGTTGTTCATTTCAAAAACGTAATGTCTCAAGTTCAAGTATGTTAATTAAAACCCTTAAACTGTAAATTCAATTTTTTTTTTTTTTGCAATGCCAAGCCATTTTGTTGCCTGTGCAAGCATATTTTAAAAAATTCGCCAAATATAGTGATTACAAACCAATCCAAAAGTATTCCATAGCTTTTTTGTAGAGAAAGATTTAAAGAATTCATAAATGCTAATAAAAATTTATTGATGTAAAATTTACAAAGTTATTAACTAAAGAAATAAAACATTTGCAGTAACGGAAGGAAAAGGTTGAACTTTAGGCCTACACAAAAAATAGTAAAATTTCTTGGTTATTTTTTTTCAAAATTTAAAAAGTTTGGTAATTTAGTTCTAAATAGAACTGTCTAAAATTATATATATCAATTTCAAATTAATTTTTTTGAAAACACCAGTTTTTATATTAATACTACAAGACTGCTAACACAACTAGGCCTAATAGTAATTTATCAATACATGCTTTGCCCAAAAATTAAATATTATTATAACAAAGTGCAGAGAATAGTTTTATCTTTGAATACTGTCAAACCATGACTGAATATTAGGTGATCAAAATGGGGAGAAAGCTACTGCGCCGCACTCTTAAGTTGGTCGTCCACTAGGTCGGTAGAGAGGCGTCATTTTTTGACAGTATTCAAAGATAAAACTATTCATTTACTCGAAAACGACATAGTGCCGCGCCGCGCTACTCCCCCTAGTGGACGAAGCTTTTATGTTAGAATTTAAATAAATTTTCCCTTTTCTTGGAAAAATTACTCTTCTAATTTTTCAATTTAAAAAAAAATAAATTATCAATTTATTGCCAAATGTTTGCTCTAAATAATAAACCATATTAAGGTTGTTCTAGCTCGTTTAGTTTTTTAGTAATATGATTCTAAACAAAGTTATTATTTCGTCGTAAATAAATCTTGTTTGAGGTCAGAAGTTTTTCGCGCCGCGCCGCTCTACCGCCGACCTAGTGGACGACCAGCTTAAAACAGCTTTACATGGGCAACTGTCGTTTATTTCAAGTCACAAAGAAAACACAATTATTCTGATGAAAAAAGTCAAGAACCTAAACAGTAGACACGTTTTGTGTTTTATGTGTAACATGACTATAATAATTTCTTGCATAATCCGTGCGTATGCCTACCAGTCTAGTATATTTATCTATGTTGTATAATTCATTACTTGGGAATTGACTAACCGATAATTTCCCCCGAATTTTTACGAGAGAATCTTTTCTCCGACAACTGTTACTGCGACATGATATTCTTTTAGCTTTCTAAACTAAGGGCAACATTTCGAATTGCATACAAGCATGTTTTCAGAAATGAAATGCAATGCCGAAATGTCAACATTAATTTTGCCCGGTCGAGACGTAAAAGTTTTCGGGGAAAGTTTAGATTTCCTAAAATATTCAATTTTATCACTAGAAATATCAGTGTAGCCGGTCCTAGTACTGCTAGGCCTACGAGTTTTGTAACGGATAGCGATCATGCGAGAAATACCAATACAAATCGAACGGAAAATAAATCCAAATCAGCAATCAGTATTTTTAGGGATAGAAAAAATATTTCAATTAGGCTAATAATACGTTTTTAGTAACCTAATAACATACTAAGTAGGCCTAGCCATACAGTAGTGATATAATATTTATGAATTCTGCGATAAGTGCTAAATTCAGAGGAGAAAATGTATTTACTAAATATAACATAATCACTTTCTTCGAGTTTTCGTTTACTACCCGACCAGACTCGGGTGAAATATTTCACTACCCGGCCAAACTCGGGTAAAATATTTCACTACCCGACCCGACCCGAGTAAAAAATTTCACTACCCGACCCGAACCAAAAAAATTTGGACCACGGAAGTTATACTTCTTTGGCCATCCAAAGGTATAGACAGGTAGACCTACTATTGATTTAATATATTTTGGGATAAACTAGTCGTAACTTAGAGTAGCCCTACTATTTTGTAGATGATAAACTTTTCTTTTATAAAAACATTAACCAACACTGAAGGCATATTTTAAAATTAATATCCCATTTTTTCTTCTTTGTTACATACGCTTATGAATACTATCGTTGCATCTGTTTGGTTGGTCACAGTTAGTCTGGGGACCATGATCAGTGCTCACTTACTACACCCAACAAAATGAATGAGCTCCCAAAGTTTCTGCATATCGTCGTGAATCACCCTGCATATAAAATTTTTAATGACTGCC
>JAGFPH010000402.1:486492-535413 GCA_018207615.1 Philaenus spumarius | reverse complement strand
CACCGAGTTAAGATCTTGTGTTTTAAAATTTTATTGAACAACAATTAATAACCTGTTTATCATCAAACTTAGTGTTCATAATCTAAATAATATTGTTCTTTGAAAACAAATATCATTTTATGTATTACCTGTAATAATACAGAAGTAAAAGATTGTTTTATAATTGTAACCCTTGTCGACCATCTTATTTTAATATAGATTTAATTGTAAAGTAAAGTAGTTATTGTGGGTTGTAGTAAATTTGGCGCCCAACGTGGGGCTTTTTCCTAAAGTATCCCTAAATAACTCCTTAAAATTCATTAGTTTTAACAATTTGATTTATAAAATATTGTGTGTTAGTTAAGTTAAATAATTAATTCTAAAACAAATTAATTAAAATGGATAAACAAAATAACCAGAGATACAATCTGAGAAAGAACATTGAGCCTACATTAAAGGTGCGAGAAACACAAGGCTTGCCCGACACACAGGCGTCCCAGCGAGAAGAAGACGTGATCGAGGAGTCAAATTTGAATACTGAGCACGAAACGATGGAAGGGTCGCGGATCCCAGAAAAAACACACCGCCGGATGGAAGACGTGATATCAGGGGAACGCGTCGACACAACAGAAATAGGCGATTTTTTTCCGAACGACGGCATGCCGGTAACACCAAATCCTCGGGCAAGTCCTGTCAGCGAAGATACCGAGTACCATCATAATACCGACACTACCATGGAATCAGAAACGGGAAACATATTTCAATCTGAAATTCAACCCCCATGGTTAGAGATATTACTGCAACGTTTCGATGCCTTTCAGGACGAAAATAAACAAAATCAAGAAAATATACAAAAACAGCTGGAGGAAAATAAACAAAATCAAAATATTATCAACCAAAATGTGACAGATGTGAAAAAACACCTAAATTCAGTACAGGATGAATTAAAGACTAGAATGAACCAGTTGGAGGAAGATCTACAGAAGAAATTGGATATGCAGAGAGAAACTAGTCGCAAAGAATGGAGAAGCGAACTCCAGGCCCAGAGAGAGGACATCCAGGTGGATTTAGATAAAGTCACCATCAAAACTCAAGAACAGGTCCAGATACAGTTGGATAACCAAACAGAAAGGATGCAGAAGTTGCTGTCCTGCCAAGAAGAGAAAACGAACACTGAAAATGAACGGATAGTCAACCAGAGATGTCAGGAGTTAGAGGGAAGATTAGAGAATAACATGGAGAAAGAAAGGAAAGTCATGGCGGGACAAAGAAAACAGCTGGAGTTAATCGAACTGAACGTCCGAGATCACAATACCAAAATTAGGGACATAGAAAAGGAACTAATGGAAAAACAACATAACTACCCGCCTCAAATATCTGTTAGCTGTAGTGGTCAGATTTCTGGAATAGGAGAGAACACAGTACCCAAGTTTCATGGACGAGAAATGAATCCCACAGAACATCTTCGGAGGATACAAAGGTTTTACGAAAAGAGAAGAACGATTAACAACAACCTCGACGCCACAGAAAATCTAATAGACATAATTGAGATGTGCTTAGAGAACCACGCTTCACGTTGGTTTGCCTTAGTCAAAAATGATGTACGCAATTGGGAAGATTTTAGAAAGGTTTTCGAAGCCAAATATTGGAGCAGGGAAGTGCAGAGAGGGATCAGACAGCGAATGGAAGTGGAAAGATATAGGCCAAATGGTACCCTTAGTCGGTCTGAGTACTTTACAGAAAGGGTTATTACGTTGAAAGCGATACGACCACCCTTGACGGAGGATGAAATTGTCACCTGTTTAGCCGAACATTATGAGGATATAGTGCAAGATGCGAGACGTGTTCAGAGGATTGACTCAATTATTGAATTTGAGTTATTGCTGCAAAGAGAAGATCTCAAAGACGCGAACATAAGAGCGCGAAAAATACACCATCCATATTCACCTTCCCAACCGTCAATTAGACCTAACTTCAGAGAACAGAGACCAGGACCAACACCATTCCTTTACAGACCTTCACAAGCACCATCTAATCATCGTGGATCTCAAACTTTTCACCACCAACATTTTCAACTCCCACCAGGACCACCACCTCCATTCCCACGACACCAAGTTGGGCCATACCCCCAAAGAAATAACCAATATATTCACACATCACCTCCTTTTCGACCACACAATAACAATAGAGGATTTAATCAAAATATAAGACCAGAGAATAATAGAGACCAAACAAGACAGAACGGACCCAGGAATACCAGATATCCAACACAGGAACAGGTGAACGTTTGCCACACGGTAGCAGAGAATATTCAAGCCAAGAGTCGTCCAGAAACAAGTTCACCAAATGTGGTGACTCAGCAGGAAAACTGCTGAGCACAGAATGTGTCACTGGCCACGAGATCGCGAACCATATCATTTTTCCAGACTATGCGAAGCTCGATGACATTATTTCTGTGCCACACAATGTCCTTGGAAATATAAGGCCTAACCCACTTAAATTTATGTCTGGATTAGTATCACACCCAAATATTACAATAAGTAATATGTTTTGTGACAGAAATTTTCTTTTAGAAGAAGACGAGGTTGAGTTGCCAAATAAACCAGATGTTAACTTCATAAAATGTCCGGAGATAAATATTAAAATCGGAAAACAGAATGCATATGCCCTAATCGATACGGGATCCAACGTTACATGTATGTCCGAACAGTGGTTCCGGGAGAACAAAGATTCTATGGGAAAGTACGAAGAATTACCTACCACAAATATACAGATACACACCGCGGTGGGTAGTAAAACTAGGAGAGTCGCCAGAATTGTAATGGTAAAAATTAAAATAGATTCCGAAGAATTATGGTTACATGCTTTAATAGTGCCAAATTTAATTAAAGACGTTATTCTAGGTATGGATTGGATTAGTACCACAGAGTCGGTAATAAACTTTCACACGAAGATAATAAATATGAAAATTAATAAGAAAATAATCGTAAGAAAGTTTGAAAATGTCGTTAATGAAGGAATTTTGTGTTACATCACTAATAAATATATGAATCAATATGATGAAAGATATAATAATATTTATGATAATATGAATGTAAATTATAACTCAAAATGTGGCACAGAAAATAAACAAATAATTTTAAATGAATCTATAATCGACAACGCATTACAAGATAATATGAATCTGGAACCACCGCAAAAGGTAAAATTAAAATCACTACTTTTACAACACAAAACAATTTTCTCGGATAACCCTGGACTTTGCACTAAATATAGGCCTATGCACTCAATAGAAATAAAAGAAGACTACACATTTAAAGGACAAACGTACCCAGTACCCTTGATACACCAGGAAGCCATGTCACGTGAGAGCAATTACTGACTTACAACGGTATCAATAATATAAAAGTGTAATAATTCATGTAAATAAGTT
The DNA here is from genome assembly GCA_018207615.1 of Philaenus spumarius. Classification (NCBI taxonomy): domain Eukaryota; kingdom Metazoa; phylum Arthropoda; class Insecta; order Hemiptera; family Aphrophoridae; genus Philaenus; species Philaenus spumarius. The sequence goes on along the minus strand of JAGFPH010000402.1, from coordinate 532,001 downwards.
AGTGAGATGAATCAGGTAAATATTTTCATTGTTGGAAATTTGTTCCCAGGAAAACCTTTAAATTAAAGATTTTCTGGAAAAGTTACCTAGGGGATAATTGTTACAATTCAAATATTTCCCTAACTCTGTAAATAAAATAAGAACGAAATTAAAAATACGTATTGGAGCGAGAGTAATAGAAGTCAAATTGGAATGTCATTCATTTAGTTAATCCGTCATACACGCCCGACACCTAGCGACAATTATGCGCAACACTAAATACTACAACGAAAAGGTACAATCAAATCACGACTTTCAACTCGAATTCATTAAAATAAAATTACAAAACGAATCTGTAGACCTACATTTCCTACATCAAAAATATTCAAAACTAAATTCTGCATCCAGGAAAGCTAAAATAACAACATAAAACCAAGTCAATCGACAAAGATTTACGTTAAAACGCAAGGAGAAACTAGGCCTATCTAATTACAAATCGAAGAGAAGTTGGCAGAATAAATCCGATTACAAGAAAAATACATTCTTATTAGAAAATTAAACCAGGCCTACGAAAAGAACCAATTTTTTACATCTCAAATGTCTTTGGTCTAAATCTAAAATAAACGTCGATAAGCTATTATAAATGTAAAACCAAAGCCCCGACCGACAAAATTTAATCGTAAGCAGATATTTCATTTATGTAAACTCCTCCCACGAAACGCTGTGATTGGTCCACGTAATTCTTGCCACCAAATGAAAAAATACAAAGAATAAGATATATACATTCTAGAAATTAGATAGCAATTATTGTAATAAGGAGTTATTTAAGTGTTTTCTATAATTTAACTGTTTAAAATCATATTAAATTCATTGTAAAACATTGTTATGTATCAAAACAAATCCACACAATTAAATAAAGACACAATTAAAATAAATCACACTTCACGACTCCCAAACACCTATTACATTAACAAACCCAAATCCCAGAAGATATGAAGATTCATCAGGCGTTATTATCCATTTCCTGGAAAGGTAGAGAAGCCCCAAAAGAAGAACATTGTTAAGTTGGCCACTGAATAGTGCAATTGATATAATTTTGGCTGTTGAAATTTAAAGAAAAGAATCGGTATTTGAATAAATATGAAGCTTATGAAGTTCAGTGTTTTTCCTTTATAACAATTACTATCAAATTCTAATCTACAAGAACAAACAACCAATTGGGTGAGAACTTTCCAATTAACTAGGCCTAGTCTATTTTAAGATCCAACACCAAACCAGTTACCTTAGAGGGATAACTTATCTATTTGAACTAAACTGTGAATAATAATATATATATATGTTATGCATACAGATTTACCAAGAACCTTTGAACTTTAAATTATCGTAAATTCAGTGATCCATTATAATACTAAATCCATTAACCAAATAACCTTTTTGACGATTCCACATAATCTTGCTCTCATTAATTTTGTACATATGTTAGTTGTGTTATCTATAATCAAATTTGTTTTCTTTTAAATACTTTGGGAAAAAGACGGCTCCAACCCACCGAGTTAAGATCTTGTGTTTTAAAATTTTATTGAACAACAATTATTAATAACCTGTTTATCATCAAACTTAGTGTTCATAATCTAAATAATATTGTTCTTTGAAAACAAATATCATTTTATGTATTACCTGTAATAATACAGAAGTAAAAGATTGTTTTATAATTGTAACCCTTGTCGACCATCTTATTTTAATATAGATTTAATTGTAAAGTAAAGTAGTTATTGTGGGTTGTAGTAGTTCCTACTACAAGACTGCTAACAAAACTAGGCCTAGTTTGAATAGTAATTTAAATTTAGGAATGTATCCTTTGCCAAAAAATGAAATATTATTATAAGAAAGTGTAGAGAATAAATCAAAGAATTGAACCGTGTAATTGTAAATTATTATTTCACAAAAGTATTTGAATTAGCTTTACTTGAATCACAAAATGAGATCAATCAAATGAAACGTTGCGCGTGCTTATTAATAAACCTTATGTCATGCCGTATTTTAACTTTTAACTTTAATCAATAAATTATTTTTAACTTTAACTTTAATCAGTTAATTTTTTCAGACATTAACTTATGAATTGACCTATGGTTACTACATGAATTGACAATGGTTACAATGTGAATTGACAATGGTTACTATGTGAATTGACAACAGTTGATATAGAGGTTGACAATGGTTACCATGTGAATTGAAAACGGTTGCTGTATTCTATTACATCTTAAAAAAGAACTGTGAATCTTGATTACCGACGTAATAATTAAAAAAAAACATTGAGTCTTTCCAAGTGAACTATTGCATCAAAAAGAACTACAAACCTCTTAACATCGACTGGTGAAATACAAATCATTGGACTTATTAACAGGGAGTAGAGCTTAACTATTTATTGTTTGTATTTTCTAAAATTTTAATTTGCTTCATTTCTTATAACTTGTCTTGAATTCATTGTTTACCATTCTTTATTTGTCTGCACTTTCTTTAATTGAAATTTACTTGTAATACATGTGAATTTCAGGGATTTAATAAAGTAATAAGGGGTGTAACGTATGGGGAGGAGCAAAGTAAATTTTGGATGATTTAGCCTATGTTAAAGATCACATTTTTGTAGAAAATTAATAAACATAGAAATCCAAAGAGGAATGCAGACAAACTCATTTTTAGAACAATTAACTCATAAAAAGTTGTTTAAAAAAGTAAATTTCATAATTCAAAGAGACAAACAATTCACATAATTATTAAATATAATATGATTACGTAATAGGAAGATAGCCTCAAGCGACGGGTGCAGTTTATATTTAAACAGATATTTAGCCTCGAAACATAGATGAAATGAACAGATGCAAACAAGAAGACGTTTATGATTGGTTGAAACCAATCACGTGAAATGACATCATCATGCACATTACATCGCCGGACGGAGCCAAGCTTCTTTCTCACTTGTTGCAGAGTTGTCGCACCTATCACATATGTATTGGTAGTGTGCTGGTGAAATGTTGTAAAAGTACCAAAATTGCGGTATTTCGAAAAGAAATACGAGTGAAACATGTTACATCCTTAGTAGAGACAGTGTTTTGTAGAAAAAACGTAAAACAGTGAAATTCGTACGAGGGAGGTCAAAGTAAATGACTTTGAAAGTTTTTTGAAAATGTGCGTGATGGAAAGCTATCTTATAATGGCCGATAGCATGGGTGTCTTCTTGAACAGTACAATGGTATAAAAGGTGAACTATGCATATACAAACCTAAAAGAACTAAATTCAGTGATTCAGTGAGGCTAAACTTTAATAAACCAAACTTTTTCAGGGGGGATATTTTTTTTATAAATAAAACTAACGTAAATTCATTTTTGTTTGTAAGTTATAAAGTGCACTATAAAATCAGAAAACATACGTAAGTAAAAAATTATATAAAAAGTAAGTCTGCATTTAAAGGTTTTAGATATTTTAAAATTGTTGTATGTTTAAATTTGATAGTAATAGTAAGAATGAGTGTTTGAGTGACTGCATTTCTAATATTAGCTATGGTTTGCCAAATTCATTTTATTTATTGTGTATGTTTGAAATTTAAAATGGGGCATTAAAAATATTAATGCCAACTATTATGTTTTGTTGATATGAGTCTTTCCCTTCCTGGTAAAGTACTTCATGGTAAAATGAACCTTGTTAATAAAATTAGAGTCAGTGTAGTTTTAAGTGGAATATAAAATGGCGTCAGTTATCGGCCGCAGCTGGAGGTTCCAGGGGAGGGGATCTGTGTGTAGAACACAGATCTCGTCTTTCTGGAATCAACAGCCCAGTAGTTGATGACTGTACGCACAGATGAATAAACCAATCTGCGTAACAGAGATTTGGTAGTCAGCTGTGACAACCACAGATCTGGCGACAACATAACCTATTTTCAATTTTGGGGTTATGATTGATTGTTTTTGTTATGGTTAAGTGAATAATGTTTAGTGGAATTGAAAAGGTAATAAATAAATAAAGTAAAGTATACAAATTGAAAATATGATAGTACAAGTAATTGTTACGCAGCAAAAAGGTTATTTTTTTTATTAATTTAACTTAGAAAAAACTTTTCAAAATTTGATTTATTTTATTTTTATTTTATTTTTATTAATAAATTTGTTTGTAAACGGCTGGCAGACGACGGCACGTTACGTACTTTATTTGGTTTAAATTTCTGTTTATTTGATGTCTTGTCATATAATCATGTTTCATTAAATAATGTAACAATTCAAAATATATCCCTATATAAAAATCATTTAAAATATCAAAAGAAACCATTCGTAATTATTAAACTAAACACGCATGAGTGCGAGAGAGAGGAACAGACTACTATAAAGGCATTTCATTCACAAGTTGGAGCAGCGACACCTAGCGGCAAAGATCGTAAATGATTCATTAATAATATTATAACATCCGACTTCCAACAACATTTTAAATAATTACCAGTACTTCTCGACCTCAAATTAATATCATTCCCACATCAAAATTAATCTAAATTAAACGACCAATCCATATAATATATAATAATAACTCAAGAGTAAACCAATCGACCGAAATCCACCTTTTAAAATACACTCGAAGCTAGGCCGATGTACGAAATAGTAGGCCTATTCCAAATTAAAACCACCGATCCCAAGGAAACTAAATTCTAAATCAAAAAAGGAACAGAACCAACGAGTAGAACAGAAGATTTTACATCAAAAATGTCTTTGGCAAAATATGAAAAGAAATACCGTTAAGCTAGTAAAGTTCTTCAAAGTATATGAATATTCGATTAAAACCTGGAGAACGAGAGGCCATGTTTGTTTAAGCCCCGCCCACAATCACGTGACCGCTTGTGCCGCGGAAATGAGACTTTTAAACGACCAGATAAATAGTTATATTTGTAGACCTTAGATATTAGATATTAAGTTGTACAAGGAGCTATTTTAGATATTTTCATTTAAAATTTTATTTAATCAAATTCTATTTACTTTTACCATTCTATGTTCTTTAAAAAACCAAAATACATCAAAATTTCATTAAAATCATACAAAACAAATACACTACATTTCAAAATACACATTTTCACACAACAATCAAAATCCCACAAGAAATGAAATTAACCAGGCCTTAATGTACCAGTTCCTGAGGGCCTAAGGAAGCCAAATTGGGATCAAATCCAATTTAATTGTTGCTGAGACATCAAAGGGAGCAGACGCAGTGTTATAGCCCACCAAACCACACAAGTTTCAAGACCATTTTGAAGTGTATAACAAGTGCCAACGTTAAAATAACCTTTTATAAGTGAAGTGACTAAACAGTATCAAATTTTAATAAACCATTCTTTTTCAAGAAGAAGACTCTATATAAAAATTGGGTGAGATCAATCCACATAACTATTCATCAAATTGGATATACTCCAACCTTTCCTTTGCATATTTAAATTCAAAGAACTATACCAGTAAAGCTAATAAACTTTATAAATATATATATACCATCAAGATTTCAACTTTTATCAGAACTTTATCCTTTTATATTAACACTAAATTCATACATCTACATACCCATACACTTTCCACCTTGTACTATTTTCTCCTTTGTTTTAATTATCCTAATTCTTAATTTAAATAATTTGTATAATATTTGTTTCAATTTAATATTGGGAAGAGCCGGCACCAACCTACCCGAGATTAAGAGTGCTCATTGGGAAATAATTCCCTAAAATAATTTTGTATATATTTGATTTTGAGCTAAATAATTATTAAACTGTAGATATTTTTCTGATTTTCTATTGATAAATAAAAGAAGATTTTATTGTAATTGTAAACCTGTGTCCTGAGTCAAATCATTTATCAAATTGATTAAGCTAGTAAGCAGTGTTACAGTTCATTATATTGAGAATAATATAAAAGTAAAGTTTTATAAATTAGTATATATCTTGTTATATCATAAATTGACGCCTACTACATTAGGCCTATTGAATTAAAGTAAAATATAAAATTGTAAATTAATAATAACCAAAATTAGCCATCACGTCTGACTTATTTTCATTGATATCCGCAATTCATGGTTCCAAGTACTTCCATAGTAATCGAACCTAAAATTTATAATTCAAGTTACAATTATAAACTTATGTGAGTGAGAATAGTGTTATTTTTATTTTTTAAATATAAAGTCAAGTTATAAATAGTATTGCATAATTAAAGTAAAATGATTTAGACTTTAGAAAGTTTTGACGGTGAAGTTTGGCGATAAACTGTGCTTTCACAGATGACAGAATTGTCAATCTGCAAAGTGCAAGTGGCGAGTCGATATCTAAGACTCTGAAGTCAGATGATTCAAAAGTGTTGGATAAGAATCTTTGTCAAGATGGCTGTGGATGATTTTACTACGTAATCAGGTTTATTTACATTTTGGTACTTAGGGATATTTAGAGATTGTTGACAATTGATTTTGAGGTTAACAAACATTTTTTTAAATTATTTTAAACAAATAAGTGATGTTAAATGAAAGTAAAGTAAAATATAAAGAATAATACACAACAATAATTAACTAGATTCTTATCCTAACTTTTTTTAACTTACAATTTTTTTTTATTACATTACATTTTATTTATGTAACCCGGTTACAGATCTCAACATTTTTTGAAACCACTGGAAGATAATAACATTAAGCGTTAAAGCTTGTTTTTACAAAAGAAGCTTATTTTCAGAGTTCTACCCGTCTAATTTTAAAGGTTTTATTGTTGTTAGAAAGCTTTTTTTTGTGTAAATTTGTGAAAAATACTAAAATTTGAATTTTTCAGGAAATTTTGATGGATAATAGAAAAATCTGTAAAATTTATTATTGTAATTAAAATTAATAGGTAGCTGAAGATATTAAAAACTACTGACCTTGAAAAAAAAAAACGACTGTGCTATAAAAAAAAATTAAATTAGGTTTGATAATGCCTGACAAATAGGCGAAACAGCGTAACCTGTCAGAGAAAAAACCAAAAAAGGACTGCGAGCAATAAGTTGTAAAATAAGCTAATATAGTTAATTGATACAACCAATCCAGTAAGGCAAATCAGTTGTAAAGAATTGTTTGCTTAAAGACACACAGTGACAAGTTCATACCGCAAGAAGTCTGGCCGAAAACTCTGGATTACTGAACGGGCTGTAGTAGTATTGTAGTGGGTCTACTTTATTCAGTACAGATGTATGTAAACGACCATAATTACAAGATTATGGCATTTGTTCCTAAAAGAATACAAAATTATATTTTCTTTAATGAACAGTAGACTAACCCTGTTTCTAGATTCCGCTTCTTGCCATCTTGCTTTGTACTTGTATACACTACATCCTCTTCCCAATGTGTTTCCATGGAACTTGGAGATTTCTGGTGATAAACAGCAGACATTTTGCCTTTACATGTAGTAACAGACACATGGCCAGTGCTGTCGCCTCCAGAATACATTGGTGACAATGGTGGAGTTTCTAACCTATCTGCTCCATGTTCCCCTTCAACGCCTAGAGAGGGCTGGCTTACATCTGTAAAGTGATATACAAATTGACTACAAGTTGAACATAAAGTTAAATGTATTTGATATTTTACCGATTTTTCTTTCAAATTGGGAAACTTGTTACCCGAAAAAACTCGCCAAATCCAAAAAGTAACGGATGATTGAAAACATTTACAGTAGAGTCTGGTAATTCGAGTTACGATAGTCCAATGCTCCGTGTAATTCAAGCCACAATTAGTGTCTTCAGTACACAAAAATACCGTAGGAACTGCTGAATTCCCCACCCCTCTCTTACTAGATCACTCGGCAACACTTCGGCCATGTCTGAAAATAAATCAGTTGCACTACTGTATCGTGTCTAAGCGTGTGTTTACATTTATTTTTCCAGGCTGTGATTTATTGTGAAACATTTCATTTAATAAGTGGAAATGTTTTATGGGCTTTTTTACTTTAAAAAATTAATATGAGTAATAAGAGTACAAAAAAGTTTGTTCCATTAAAAATAAAGCTGGATGCTCTTAAGAGAATAGACAAAGGTGAAACGTTAAATCAAATAGTAACAAAATATGGTAGGTGAAGTAACAGTTGGAGACTGGCGCAGGAATCGGGATAAAATTGAAAAGGTTGAAAAGTCTTCTGAAAAATGTTGTATTGAACGAAAAACCATGAAGAAATCAGAATATGAAAAAACCAGTGAAACGCTGTCAGCAAAGGAACAAGAGGTGTGCAATATCAGGTCCTATTATTCAGCAAAAACCACCGTTTTTTTTTGCAATGCACTAAAGGAAGGCGAAGAAGATTTTACAGCAAGCGTAGTTTGGTTAGACCATTGACAAAAAAATATAGCGTGAGACAACTGGAAATCTGGAGAAAACACTTTTGATGTATTCAGATGCAGTAGCGCAGTTTCGTGAAAAAATTCTCAAAGTTATTACACAGCGGTTAAAAGTGAACAGATCTACAATCATGATGAAACCGGTTTAAATTGTAAGACTTTACCATCCAAAACTCTCGTTTCACGAGAGGAAATATGGCTCCGGATCATAAGAAAAATAAACAATGAGTGACGGTGCTAGCTGGGTCAAATGGAACGGGAACACATAAATTGAAGTTAGTTGTGATAGGGAGTGCGCTAAGCCATGAGCTTTTAAGAAAATTTTTATGTCAGCTCTACTAGTGCATTACGCAAAACAAATTGGATGGATCAACCATATTTAAAAATTGTGATTTTGATAAACCAACAGGAACTGAAATGTGATCAAATACACGCAATGTTTTTTTCCATCAAATGTACAAGCCTCTAACAGCCTAAAGACCAAGGTGTATTTGAGTGTTTGATGAAAAAGTACTTGGAATGAAATTAGGATGAGTTAGAACGAATAGTTTGAGATAACAGAAAACACAATCATTAAAATGGTCTGTGACGCAACGTAACCTGCTGAAAGTGCCGAAGAAATTGTATAAGAAGTTCAACCGGACATAACTCATAGTGAGGGATTCACAGCTTTAGATGCAGTGCTATGCTACATTGAACAACAACCTGAAGCTACTGCAGCCGATGCGGTATTACTCTGTCGTTAGCATGACGTCGCAACTCGAAAACATTGCAGAGTAGTTAAACAAAAACTATAGATGATTTGTTTAAAAAGTAAGTTTCTATTTTTGTACTGCATATACTATTGTGTTTGTATCTCAGTGTTCAATAAAAAATACTGTATATTTAATAAAACTTCCATTTTTGAGGTTATACGAGGGCTATAAATGGTAGTTTTATTTTAACCTCTGCATATTCCGTGTAATTCGAGTTTCTTACATCCGAGGTACTCTCAGTCCCATTCAACTCGAAATATCGGGACACTGCTGTATTAATTAATTACTCAAGTGAGAGTGTAAATAATATAAGGTTATATTTTAAAATAAAATATTGCAGAATTGAACTTTAAAATTTTAAGTCTATAGTTCATACATTTTCAAAATAACAGAAATGACAATTTATTGTTGCATAAACCTCTAGAACGAGAAGGTGGTGCCTCCATAACAACTGTTGGTGGAATCCTGCGGCAAACATGATGTTGGGAGTCTAGAGTGTTGATGACAATCCTTACTAGGGCTTGTAACTGATTACTAATCGGCTGTTGGCTATACTGATACTGCAACATAAAGAATAATTATATTACAATAGCACTACCAAATCATGATAAAATAGTATAATTAATTCATAAAAGTCAACCTAGTTTTAAATTTATTTTATCAGTGGTATCAAGAAATGTTCTTACTGATTGTCCTACTTAACAAAGTTTATTAAGTTTAACTTAAGCCTCAGTTTTTACTTTAAAATATTATTTCATCAGTTGTTTGAGCTATTGACATTGTTGATTTATCATAACTTATACAAACATTTTTGTTTATACACTTTATGTTTGACTTTTGTAAAAGAGAAATAATTTAAAATTTAGTTTAAAAAGACTGATTCTTCTGGTGATAGTGACAGGCAATAAACACCTATTCTTGGATGTTTATTTCCATAAATATCATTGCTTAGCAGTACCTAACTTAGCAAAGGCTTAACTAAAATTTGTCATACACTGATATAACAGGCATTCTAAGAGTTCGGACTGTCACTGGTTAAAATCTGGCTTAAGTAGTTATATTTGATTGTAAGTCTAGTTGAAAACTAAGAAGCTAATCCTATAAATATACAATGAAGGATAGGAGAACAAATATTTAAATAAAATAATTATTTAACTTTCTGAGATCCAGAGAATTGAATTTCAATAAAACTGTATTGAATCCTTGTGATAAGTTTATAACACTCATTTCGTGTTCTAGATAGTTTCTCTCTTATACCTTAGAATACAATCATGGAATAAAGTACTATATGGAACTAAATATAATGCGCTAAGGTCAAAATATTATTACCATCATCATTTATATTGGTTTTCTAATGATTAGGTCTATGTGATAAGTTTGTGAAATTTAAAAAGAAGAATTTGTACATATCATGCATTTCCAAGAAAATACCACAATGTTTTCCTAATTTATACCGCTTTGAAAGTAATTAAAAACAAAAGCAAATAACTGCTAATGTTGTACTACCAATGTTGCTATTATGATTAAAATAAAATTAACAATATTTTTTTTTTAAACTAGAAGCCACTGTAACATCATAAATTTAAGGAGGAAAACATAAGTAGATTAAATAATATTTTTTCTCTATTTTTTTTTGCTTAATTTCCTAATTTTGAGCCCAAAAGGCTAATAAGCATGGAGAGTGGAATAATACACACACAAAATAGAGCCAGTAATCTTGAGTGAGATCTTCTGAAATGTTTGTATAGCTATTGGCTGGATTATCAAAGACAAACAAATATTTGTTCAGAGAAAATTACCGCAAGAAGTCTTACTCTATAACTGTCAAATTAATTTGTTAACCTTTTTTATTTAATATTCTATAATTATAAAATAATTTAGTAAAGTAAAATATATCTAGCAATCTACATTTTCAAACAAAAATTTCTTTCAAACAAGAACAACACAAAAAATGTTTGCATTTCAAAGGAATACAAAGTCAATTATCAAATAAACTTATGTTATAGTAATCGTGTTAAGTTAACAGGTCAGGCAGTAACTATAACTACCTTATAAAGTAAGACTAGTACTGCCATCAGCCAACAACGACGAGAATGTGGTTCTAAATACCATAAACTGTACGTAGGGTTAGGTTGACATTCTGGAGTATTGTGATGCGGTGGACAAGGGCAGTACTGCAGTAGTACCAAACAGGTGGGGAACATCATCCAGCCCATGAGATGGTTCTGATCTAGCAGTTGTGGAAGGTTGGAGATGAAAACGTTGAACACTGGAGATTGTCTGCAAGCAATCATATTATTTATTATACAGCGTGTATCAGGAGAAATGTGCAATCCTAGACAGGACTGGTGTATCCATCTAATCAAAATAGTAGAAAAATCATAAAAATATAGATATGAAAAGTGTTAATTTGACTCCATTTTATATTTTACAAACACAAGCACAATATCTATATAATTTTGTAAACAAGATATTCAGTTCAACTTTAGCCCACACATTTTTTTAGTAATGTCTTACAAGTACAATAACCAAAGGATGTTTTGAATGATTTCAAAATAGCGGCTATTTAATGTTACATATCAAACATATTTAACCTTACAGATCATTTACACAGTTTAAAATATGTTTACTTTTTTAACAGTTACAATTGTAGCTTAAAGGATAATCAAGATAGCAACAAAAAACAAGAAATATAAAAAGTCAATTGCCATTTGTAAATAGTCACGTGTTATACAGTTGAACTTGGCTATAGCGTCAACGAAGGGACCGAACAAATGTTGACACTACGTTCAAGTGACATAAAGATGTATGAACAGGAAATCGTATTTTCGTTACCTTGAGTGAAAGGACAAACAACTATACAGTATTACTATTATTGGCAACACTTGCCATGATTAAAAACTTACAGTAGTAAAAAGTCTGGCAGTAACAAAAAGAATCAAAAACAGTAAGTTGACACACATCAATGCAAAGCTTCAAGCTACACTGGAACTGTGGGGGGGGGGGGGCAACTATCTGATCACAACTATATAAATGTCTCGCCATGCGATTGAGAGGTTTATCCAGCGCTTTTGTATTGTTCGAACACTTTCCCAGCACGGTCATGGGTTTAGTTACACACATCACACAAATGACACTGCATAGCGTGTGAATTGTTCCTTAGGAGGGGTGGGAGAGTTAGCAGTGTTGCTATAGTAGAACCCTCCTCTACTGATTTTGATGGGACCTGCCGGAGATTACATTTTATGTGTGAAAAAAATACGTAGTTTGATTAATTCACAGTTTGATTCTGAGGAGGGAGAAAATAGGTGGCCTGACATCAAAGAAAAGGGAAATTCTAACATTTTTTCGAGTTCTGAGAAAACTGAATTCAAAGTTTGACATTGATATTTTGTAGATTTATGATGTTACAACCGAGTGGTTAAAATATTTATTGTCGCTATAACAGGGGTTTGTAATAACTAAAAGATAACGATTTGAGCGCACCTAAAAAAAAGACACTATGACCGAGTTGATGCATTAGCCGAGGCTGTTAAAACCAAGTTCAACTGTATTTGTATTTTTCATGAAATTATTTTAACTATTACATTTTTTAAATATCAGAAACAATGTTTAATTGAATCTTGGTGTTGAATAAGATAAACATGCTTTTTATCGTTATTTTGTTGTCCTTAAGCTTTGTTATTAAACCAGTTTTGTTTATCATTAAAAATTGTAATTGAAAAAAAAATCTTCAGTAAAATTAATAACTTTCAATCATTTTGAATTAAAGACTTTATTTTTGTACATACATAATATACAAATATGTATGCTAAATTTGAACTAAACATCATATATGCTTCCAATGTTAATGATTAGAGACCTATTGCCCTACAAACTATTGTAGATTACTGCTAAAACAAAATGTATACAGTAGAGTCCTGCAAATGTAAACACGAAAGGTGCAGAGTTTCTGAAATACCTGGTTATCGGCGATAAGGATAAAAAATAAACAAATGCTTGGTAGCTTAGTTAATTAAAACATATACCATATATATTATATTGTGAAGAAACCAAATACATTTACTGTATCTGTCAACAGATGAAAAGGCATACAAAATTTACTTCATTTTTTGCCAAAAAAGATGTTAGTACTCAATTGTTTCTCGCACTGAACTCTGCGTTTTGCAGCTTTATCTCGAAGTCGGCGAAGGAACAATATGTCCATTGGGGAAGCTCCTTACTGTTCAAAATATCGTAGTACACCCTTAACAACTTTTAACCTTTCACTGTGGCTTACTTTCAGTTCTTCCCCATTGTTCCATGTGTCTTTGCCTTCTTTGTATTTTCTTCAATTCATTTCTTTTCTTTTACTAATGGAACAATTAGATCATCTGAAAGAAGTTTTCTGTTACATCCATTCCCCTACATCACCATCACGCACAGAAGTCTTCATATCTGAGTATTTTCTTTAGTAAATTGATCGGGGCAGAATCTCGATTCTTTGAGATATCAGTGAACAAATTTCCAGAATGATCAAGTAATGTTTACCAAATTCACTAACGTTATCGGCTCCAATTCATCACAAGGCACAACAATCCATCCAAAGTCTAACAAGTCAATATTTTTCAGCCTAGTCACTAGTTCTTGGTCTTTGTCAATCGCTATCACAATTTTGTAGAAAGAAGTTTGCAACGATATCTTTTTTCATTGCCGCTAGCACACCATAGTCTATAGGATGACACAGTGCAGTCACATTAGATGGAATAAACCCATAGTTTCGATATCGACACCAATCAGCTCTTTAGCATCAGTACGTGAGGAAGCGTTGTCTAATATCAAAATGATTTTTTGTTTTGATTTTAAAAACTTTTCTACTGATGGGACGAATTGTTTATAAAACCAATTTTTGAAAATTACTCCTTCCATTTTTGCATTATACTGGTTTGTGTACCATACTGCAAGCTCATTCGTATATTTTACTTTCTAGAAAGCATGTGTCTGTCTTTTGAGCTTTTCCAATCAAACAAAGCTTCAACTTATGCTCACCAGTTGTATTGCAGCAGGCCATGGCTGTAACGCTTACAGTGAATAGTGACTAGATAGATACAGTGCGGCCATACAGAAGGGGCCGCCATGCTTATCCTAAATATAATGCCATCTGCTCAGAAGTATAATGTAAAGAATAGTGTTGCATCTCTTTGTAATTATAATAGAAATTACCACTTTGTTTTTTATATATATATAAAGGAAAAAAACATGTGATTTAATTGTTACAATTTGATATTTATATTGAATGTAAATAATAAAAATTGTGTTTTATCTTAAAAAGTGTATTCTGTTATTTCGTGCAAAAAGATATAGCACATAGAATATAAACAGATAAGAATTTAGGATAAACATGGCTGCCGACCAATAGGAAACAAGACCTCTCTTGGCCGTTCTGTATCTATCTCGGCACTGTAGCCCCAAAGTAGAATGTGTTTTATCTTTCTGCAACGATTGATGGTAAGATGAAAAACTTTCTGCGAGTGCGGGCGTTTTAGTAATAACTTAATCATAGAGGTGAATAAGTAAGCAATGCACACGTACATGATCAATTCTTTGTGTTTATTGAACTAAGTAATTATTTTATTTCTATAAAATACTTAATAAAATTATAAATATGCCTTAAAACTTCTTTAATTCTTAATTTTACTTTATATTTTCTTATATTTTGAAACATGGCAAGGATTCATTCAAACCATCTTTTGGATTCTCCTTACAACATCTTTGGATGTTACTGTTTGGGACATGAATTTATTTTTGAGACTGGTTTGAAGTGGTTGTAGTAGGTGTTGAGTCTCGTATTTCTGGCATAGGGCAAAAACAACCAGTAATTCAAGTAGGCCTAATTATTTGTAATAAATAAATTTTCAGCGTATATCGGGGAAAAAAATCGATGCCCGAACACAATTTGTGGCCATTTTATGGAAGATTTAGAAAAATGTACTGGCTCTTAGGGAGAAATTCACTGTTGTCAGTTCATAATAAATTGCTATTATACAGGCAAGTGCTGAAGCCGGTAACACGTTGTTCAAAGAAAACGATTATTAATATGATACAAAGATTTCAAAATAAAGTGCTCCGTTACATAGTTAATGCTCCGTGATTTGTGAGCAACGATAACTTGCTCAGGGATCTCAAAGTTGAACTGGTCAACGAAGAAATAAAAAAACACGCAGCGAAGCATCTCTCAGCACGTGAATCCTGAGATGCGAAATCTCCTGGACACTAGTATGGGATTTAGAAGACTGCGCAGAAAGAACCACGGGATTTAATTATTCATGTTAAAGGGGGAAAAACCAATGGGTTATATCCCTTAAATGTAATCTGATAATTAAATTACTAGATGAGTAAAGAGTCTCAGTTGTAATATTATATCAGTAAAAAAAACTTTATGAACTACCATTGTTGAAATATTATTTGAAATACAATGACGAATGTCCGCACAAGAATACGACGTCCGAATATTATTAGCGCTAATTTTATAAAACGCCGGCATTAAAACGCAATTTAATATAGGCTACAACAGCGTATGTCCGTAAAAAAGCTACTTCCGAGAACAATAATTTGTTCTTGTTTCTATAAAATACCGGCGTTAAAACTTAATTTAAAATACAACAGCTAAGGTCCCGAAAATGTTGTTTAGATGACACTTGTAAAATTCGGAAAAAGTGGAAATTAAATGTCGCTATTTGCAGGAATGAAAAACAAGTAAAATAAAGGCACTTAGTCGGGACTCCCACAAAAAAATAACGTAAATCCCGAAAATGTTCAAAAGGATTTATCCCTAAAACAAATAGAATTATTATACAGTACTTTAAATACTTTTGTTACTGATCTATAACATTTTTAACTTTTCATCACAGTAGCCACCCTAATTCTATAAATAGACACGATAAGAAACTAAGCCATAAGCGACCTTGAACCTACTTTACCTTCCTGTGTACAAATAACTAAGCCTAAGCGTGAATACAAATAAAACAAGAGGCGTTTACTTAACAAATGAAACAATTACCTAAACATTTTACTAGGGAAAATGTCTACATACATCAAACTAAGAAAGTTTTACATTTTTTCCTACTGATATTTTATTGTTAAATGCTGAATTGTGTATAAATGCAGAGAACGTGATTTCAAAATTTGCACATACTGGAGATTACATTCAAAATACAGAGAACTGGCAAGTCTGACAATGATATAAACTGAGTATCTCTCGGTATCGAGTTTCGGCTATCATTCTCAATACCGATACCAAAGATAAATTATCGGTGGTATCAAGAAACGACCCATCCCTAGTTTATGACCTGCAAAAAACATTTATTCTATACGATATCTTTCTGCAGCCTCTATTTTCGTTCTGCGACAATGTCGCACCGTCGCTCGTTGTTCTGCTTTGGGGCACTGTAGTAACGCTTTCCTTGCTCCTCCCTTTTGAATCCTGGAGCAGATATCTCATGTTTTGAAGCCAAGGTTTTTTCAGGTAACATACGAAAATTTAGTCCGGTCTCATCACAATTAGTTGTAAATTTGGTCACCAGAAAGTCCTTTACTTTTAACAAACTTATGAAAGTTTTCCTTAAACTTCAAAACACTCACATTGTCTACAGAAAGTCTTTCATCAGATATGCTTAACTGTCCAGTCTCTTTAAAACACTTAGCTTTTGTTCCATGGATAAATTAAACTGCTTCTTTCCACTAACTAAAGTTGTTATTTTACAAAACTTGAATCAACACCAATAAAATAAAACAAACTACAGAAACATTAACAATAATTTATGTCCTTGTCAGGCATCTTGTTGACTAACTGGGCTTTTTTTAAATGCCTGATTTAAAACGTTTATTGTGAAAGTTGGTGTTTCTAGAAGATTCTAGACTACATTGTTTTGTTAATTTATATAGTACAAAATGTATCTTTTAAAATCTATAACTTGGATCGTCATAGTTTATAACATAATATAGTTAACTTAAAATATTTAAGTATAATACATTTATTATTGCTACATTTACTAACTGTTAGTTTTATCACATTTGTTTCTACCTGACTTGATTTGGTGGTAAATGAAATCCTCTTTCATTTTGATTGTAGCCTAACAAGAGGTATAAGTGATGCAGAACAATACTTTGTGTCTTAGCCAGGATTTTCTCATCGCTCGGAAATGCCTGTTGATGAAAATAAAACTCATTTTAAAAACATTATTTAAAATAATTAAATTAAATTTGTTAGAACTATTGACAGAAAATGATGTGTTTATATAAAGGAGGAAATAAATGTATATTCTTAAAAAATATAAAAGATGTTTACAAACTTTACTCTTTGTAAATTGCTTTTTTAAGAAACATATTCATAATAGGTGAGGTATTTTTAAAATAATTTGTCACTGTTCAGTGAGTTTTTCATTTTTTCAGTGGCTGTTTAGGTACGTTTTATGTCTTACGCTGGCTAAATTGTTGAAAATATCCAAAACAGCAAGAGGAAGAAATGTATAGGCTTTTAAAAAAGTCGGCAGGAACATATTATTATGTTTTTATTATTGTTTTCTTACAATAACCATTTTTATATTGCAGTGTAAACATCAGTGTGTTAGCAATACGCAATGACCTATTTCATGATTGTACTTAACAAATCGAAATAGTACGACACTCACAAAATTACGTAGACGTATACTTTTCTTTGTTCATTTTAGGAAGTAGTTCATTTTACTTTGATTTACTATGCAATGCAGGTTGTACTTTGATAATTTATACTTAATTCAATTTACAGCAATAATTAATCTAGTAATAATTGAAAAAATAGTATTTACAATTATGTTAAGGTATTGTATTTACCTTAACTAAATTCTTAAGAAGAAAATATTCATCCATTCTATATTAAAATAAATCAAAACATGTTTCATACTTGTTCTGATCGTGACAGAAACTGCATTAGCAAGAAGATTAATAGATGCATTGTCTCTCTGTCTGCGTCTTCTAGATCAATGACTCTGTGCATGAAGCTTACAAGATTTGTATCATCAGGTCCACTCATTGAATGTATATGTCCATCTATCATACAAAATATAAATCAAATTAGAATCAAATCTTATTTTTAATATTTAACCGCCTTAATTATGTTATTACATAAATATTAAATTATTAAAATAAAACTTCTAACTAATGTACCGATAATGTATTTGAAGTATAATTTAAGAAATAACTATAGTTATCTAATCTAATTTTTTTACTGAAATACCCCCCCCCCTCCCCACAGAAAGCCAGAAGTAAATAAAATGTTAGATTGCTACTTCAAAGCAAGACAATCAGGCAGAAAAAACTCTTTATTATTATTATTATAAAATTTCTTATTTATTACTCAAAATAAAGTGCTCTACTTAATGATAAGAATTACAAATTTATGGGAATTATCATTTCAATCCTGTAATTTTTTTTGTATGTCTACATTTCCTAATTCAATCCTTATATATTATTTCTCAAAGGTGTTTTTTTGTTGCTAAGCGATATCTCCCTTAATTCTTCAAGCATCATTTTAAAGCTTATGTGCAACGCTATAGACAAATTCATGTTTTCATTATAAAAATTGATTACAACCACTTTTATATTATACTTCATATATGATGCCTAATGAAAGGCGCCATCTATTAACAATCTGTTTAACTAGCATGACAACTGTTAGTTTGATTGATTACATTCCATGTGCAAGTGTTATAAACTGTTTTTTATAAACCATTTAAATAAATGAACGTAATTAAGTGAACTAAATCAATGTATTAAATCAGGTAAGTACTCCTAACTTGCGAAATATTCACACGGGTCAGCTAGTATTTTAAAATTGTAACACAATATAGATCTACACAATGTTCTATACGAGTATTGGTAATATGCTTAGCTAAACTCTTTAAAATACAATAAAACTAGCTTAAAGTACATTACAGTTATTGTTCATTAGAGGTGTTTCAGCTAAGCAACAAGTATTTCACCCCAAAGTTCACTTTCTTTACTAAACTTAGTTTTTGGGTGCCAAGCTATTTAAAGAATATGGTAACAAGTTATTTAAGTGAAAGAAAAAATATTTTTAAAGGAGATGGCTGGACCATTAGAGAAACGATGACATGCGGGGTATCTCAGGGATCTCGTCTGGGGCCATTTCTCTGGAATGTGACGTACGACTCCCTGTTAGAAATGACATTACCGGAAGGGGTAAAGATAGTGGGTTTTGCTGATGATGTCATCCTGGCTGTAGAAGCAGCAAACGAAGATCTTCTAAAGGTAAAAATTGATAGTGTTATCACAAGAGTCAGATGGTGGCTCGAAGATAAAAACTTGGAGATGGGGGTAAATAAGACTGAAGCTGTATTGATAATAAAAAGAATAGCGTATAGGCAGCCATTACTTAAAATAGATGGAGCACTTATCCCGTGGAAGAAACAGCTAACATACCTGGGCGTGAAACTGGATAAGAATTTTACCTTCAGGCCGCACATTGAAAAGACGCCGCTAAAGGCTTCGAAGACTGGAGGAAGGCTAGCAAGACTTATGCCAAATATTGGAGGCCCTAGAGAAGAAAAGAAGGCTATTGGCAAATGTCATGCAGGCTAAGATGCTGTATGCAGCGCCTATTTGGGCGGAAGCCCTGGAAAAGGAGAGCCATAAGAGAAGACTGCTATCTGTCCAGAGGACCACGGCGTTGAGGATAGTGGCAGCTTACA
Organism: Philaenus spumarius; assembly: GCA_018207615.1. Classification (NCBI taxonomy): domain Eukaryota; kingdom Metazoa; phylum Arthropoda; class Insecta; order Hemiptera; family Aphrophoridae; genus Philaenus; species Philaenus spumarius. The sequence continues at coordinate 512,176 of JAGFPH010000402.1, read as the reverse complement.
CCACCGTGTCGGAAAGTGCAGTCTTAGTCCTTGCGGGAACACCGCCTATTGACTTCTTAGCTCAAGAAAGGAAGGATGTATCTTAGGGAGAACTTGAGGTCAGAAGATGAGGATAAAGTTATAGCTCGAGTAAAGAAAGAAGCTAGAGCAAGGCTTATACAAAAATGGAAGGTCAGTGAGGAAGAACAGTCTGGTAGATGAACTCACACGATAGTGACGGATTTAGAGAGTTGGCTTGGTAGAGGTCATGGAGAGATGAGTTTCTACTTAACGCAGGCCTTTACGGGTCATGGGTGCTTTAGACACTATCTAAAAAGGTTCCACAGAGCAGAAGTCAGTACCTGTATAAGCTGCGTGTCCGATAGAGATGATGTTTGTCACACACTATTTGACTGCAAGACAAGGGATGTACAGAAAAAAAGACTCCAAGAACAGATAGGGGTGAACATTACACCGGACAATATGGTGGTGCAAATGCTGGAAGACAAATACAAATGGAAGTACATTGAAGAATATTTGATAGAAGTATTAAAAATCGAGGAAGAGCAGTTAAGATAACTGTATAAGTGTCCGTGCTTCCCAGAGAAGTTATGCCGAAAGGTGATGCCTCTAGGTAGTCTTTAACAAACATCATTAAACGGACAAGAGGTGAGGTGGGTTTTAGTGGAGCCTTCTGGCGTGTCGAGGGGAGTCCCACACTCTGTGCGTAGGGCATTTCTCTCCTCGTTAAAAAAAAACTTAGTTTTTGGGAAAATTGAAGAATATATCTTTATTAAGTAAATATACAGAAATTACAGAAAAGAACATTATGACCAAAATTAGCTGTTTCCTTATTATCATGTAATTTCAGAGTACCAGTATTTGTAATAATGTTCAAAACAATAATTTGTATTGTGAATAATGTAATTCAAACATTGGTTCGATATATATTGATTTAATTTTTTAGATAAAAAATCGCACAAGAAAACTTTTAAATATTAAGTATAATAACTGAGCATAATATAATTAGTAATGATCACTTATAATGTTCAAGTAAAATCAAGAACAATTCAAAGAACTTGAATATACAACTTGAAGTATTGTAAAAGCTCATATTATATAAACGATCTTAAAAATCTGTCTGTACTCTTTATTTTCCAAGTGTTTAATACTAGTGTATACATAATAACTAGATGTTACATATTTTTTGTTAAAATAAAGGTTTTGTAGTAAGAAAACATAAAATTAAAATAATTATATTCTACCGTAAATGGGAATAAGAGGACCTGGTTTGTTACATTTTTTAACAGCTGTTTCCTTTTATAACTGTCTCAATTTATAAATATTAAAATGAATTAAATGTATTTAAAAAATGAATGATCAAATGTTAAAACAGTTGGTGAATTAAAACAATACGGTAAAAGTTTACTCTTTTTACTTATAAAAACACTGTCTTTCTATAAATCTCAATCAAAAGTTACTAAGCTGTATATAGTTACTTTTATTTCTTCAGCTATGATGAAATGTTCTTCTAAACATTTGCTGTAAATGGACCTTAGTGCATAGCCTCCAAAATTTTCTTTTTTAATGATTAAATAACTGTGGACTTATAAATATGTCTTAATGAGATAAGATCCATAATCACGATATACTTATCTTTACCAGCCACAATTATTTATCAAATATTACTAAATTGCTTTATTTACTACTGTACTTACAATGTTATGAAATAATCAACTAGTAAACTTCCGTGAAAAATCGCAGCAGGTTAATTAGATACACATCAGAAATACATCATTCAACAAAATACTATTTTAAAACACGTTATCTATGCCTATCTAACTATGCTGACAGGGATTTTTAACTTGGTAAATGTGTACAATTATAAGGATTATAAAACTGTATGAATATTTGTTAAAATTTTGTATTTATGTATGTTATTATATATTTAAAGAAATATAAAAATATAATCTTTTAATTGCTTTTTATTTCATATTGATAGATCAAATGATTTAGAAAATATTAATATTACAAGACTTAGGCCTATATTTATTAAAGTTGTAAACATAACCCCATCCCCAAAGGTATAATCTATGCTAGGTTTGTGTATTACAGATGATGGGTGAAATCAGCAGTTTAGATGTAGGAATGTTTCCTAAGCGAAAGGAATATGTATCTTTTCTTTAAATTTGTATAAAAAAATATATTTATGATAAAAGGTTGTATTTATATATAGTTTATAACCTTAAAGCAAATATTATAACGTATATTATAGCATACATCAGTTATTTAGCTCATATTTAAAAAAATCAACTTCACAAGACATTATATAATGATTGAAGTTGTAAACAATACCTCAAACTATAATATACACTGGGTTTACATATGATGGGTGAAATCAGCTGTTATATTAAATGTTACTCCATGTACGTACGCTTATTTTTTTATTTTTTTTTTTGTCGTACGTACACTCCTATAAAAGCGAGTGTACGTACGACAAAAAAAATATTAAGATTCATATTTTTTAATAGATGTTGAATAAAAACAAAACTATAGTATAATATACAGATAATTAATTTAAATTATATATTAAATAATTAAGGATTGAATATGGTTTGAGGGTTAGGTTTATTTATATACTATTAGCATTTTACATGATTGGATGTTAATTGTAGATTTTCCAGAGAGACTTTATGAAATCTGTTGTCAAACTAGACGGTTATTCACACTAACTACCAAGACCTAAACATGCATTTTTAAAATTTTTGTATATCTGTCGGTCTGTCTGATTGTTCAGGATAATCTCCGGAATGACAGAACCAATTTTGACAAAAATTTCATTTGCATGTAGAGAACTTGTCAGAGATTAATCTAGATTACGTTTTCCCGGAAATATTTAGGGTTGCTATTTAAAAAAATTTTAAATGTAAACATTATAGACAAAATTAGAGGCTTTGCGAATGGACGTGACACGCGACCATTAAAAATAAAACAAATGAATTGGATCAAAAGCTTGACACTTTGACAAGATCGTCAGTGTTGTTAATTTACTGTATTCACTGGTTTAACCATTAAATATATATCAAAACAGTATGCAATAATGTGAAATGTAGCTTACTCATGGATTTTAAATACACTCAAAACCTGATTTGTAATTTTTATGTTCGTTCGGGAGTTATAACTAACAAACTGGATAAAAATGGGAATTTTAGCGTTTATTGGTGGGTGCATAGGTAATAATTTATGTAGGCCTAAAACGAATACATAGATCGATTTTGGCGAAACTCACTGTGCGTTTTGGACCATGGAACTCGGATCTAAAATAGTTTTTTTATTGCGTGTAATGATACAATATTTACCCGATAATCCTTTTATTTAATTAATCACATCTGCGAGTGAAGAAGCAGGTACCAGCTAGTGTATAAATAAAACAATTCAGCAATTAGAATTGAAGATCTGACAAAAATATAGATGTATTAAAAATTAAAATTCAACCTAAACAAGTACTTCAAATTAAATTATATCACGAATAAATTAAGAACTTATTATTTACACCTTTTTTAAGCACACAACTAAAGTTATTTGATTTATAACCGATAAATTTCCTAATGTTTTATAAAAAATATAGATTTTGATTCACATACACTGCTAATTTGTAACATAGCCAAATCTAAATATCTCAACAACTCTTTCATTATTCTTAAAAAAATTAATAATTCGAATGAATATTTATTTAAACTGTATAAAGAAACAGTAATATGTTTTGAGAGCATTTTAAAACACTGTAAAACAAAAAAAAATATGAAATTCCATACATTAGAATATTTTTCAAACTATATAAATGCTAAATAAAATATTGTACTTTGTAAAATGCAAACTATAAAGACTTGTTTAAAGAGTGTTTTCAAATAGTTTAAGCTTAGAGATTTCATTATTTTTATAGAAAATATCTGTTTATCCACAGAAAGAAAAAAACCCGTTAAAAGTGGATCTGTTGAATCTAATATAATAATACAAAACATGAAATCAAGGAGACTGTCTGACATCATAGTAGTACTTCAACGACATATAATTAACATCCTCATACATTTTTTATAACATTAAACTTTTATAATAAGTATGAACATGTAGAGACATGCCAAACACTGCATTCACTTAAATTACTAAGCCTTTCGTATTATATTTAAACATAAATACACACACATTTTAAAATCACAATATTAATAACTGTTACGTGATGTAAAAGTAACATAGTAGCACATTTAGAGAGCAACAACAAATAACATTAATAACATAGATTTTATTTTAAATTTGTTACACTTAGTAGAATATTATTTTAATTAATTATTAAAGACATTATATAGTACACTAAAAAGTTAATATTTTAAGAATTTTACATTAAAGTATATTATTACAAATTATCTTATATTTTGTATAAATTTAAATTTATAATACAAAAAAGGAATTAAATTGTAAAACCGTTTTAAATTTGCATGACCATTAGTAACAAAGGCCATCATTGCAAGTTTATATAATTCGACCACGCAGCTGGACCGCTGACGTGAGTTGAGCAAATTTCCAAAATTAAGTTTATATGTCTATGTTTTAGGGTTTTAACCAACAATTTGGGAAATAGGTCTACTCACGAAGGCGTTGATCAGCTGTCTGTGTGTACGCAATTTATTAGTAGAATTTGTTTGCGCCTAGTGGCCTCGCGAGTTTTCACCACTTGGCTTCGAACCGGGTACTTTTATGGTATCTTACGTTTTGGTCGATTTTGGGGGAACCAAGCGAGCTATAAGGTCGCGTAAAAAAACAAAATGTGCAGAATAACATCTTACATTTATATTTTTAGAAAAATTCTAAACAAATTTAATTCTCGTAGTAAAAATCTCAAAAAATAGTTACTTCCGGTCAAAAAACGATACTTCTGGTTGTTGGATTTTTTTGGCTAACGAACTCGTCCGAGCCACATAAACAACCAATACGTGTACCAAATTTGGACCAAATCGGACTTAAAATGCGGCCGCTAGAGTGCGAACACATATATACATATATGAATTTTAATGACACCCCAAAACGTGTTCTGGGGACCATGATCGGTGCTCATTTGCTACTCCCGACCTTGGGTCTCACCATAAGGGCCACTGCAATAGCTCATCTTTCCTATGGAAATTCGCTAATAAATGAAAGTTCGAAACAGTAAGTTAAAACACAGTTTTATGCCTACAGTCAAACAAAAATACTTAAAAGAATCAACCTTTGAGTTTTACGGAGTTATTTTCTTCTGTAACATTTTTTAAATGTTTTATAACATTTAAGAAAGTAGAAATGAGTGTTGTTTCAGAAACAATTGTTGTGATAAACGTTTGATAAAGTTTTTCTTGTAGCTATGATGGAAGCTCTTACAGACAAAACCAGGAACCAGTGCTGACAAAAGCTGAACGATGGAAATGATTAATTAGGAATAAATATTGAAGATATAAATAATTGCTTGACCAAATGTTATTGCTATAAAGGACATACAATGGGACTGAATCAATGACAGGGAAATAAAATGTGGATATATATATAACAATAAAACAGTCTAGTGTCCAAGTCTTATACAAAATACTTTCTAGTAGTTGGTGTTTTGTTACTAGAAGAGTCTAATGAAAGGTTCCGTTAGCTTTTCCATTACAAGTTCTTTTTATTGTACCACACTATATAAAATGAAAAAATTTTAATGAATGTCATAAAATTATGACAATAAAAGTTTTAAAAATTAAATTTTTAGGTATCTTTTAACGAGTAGAAAACTTGTGAAAAGTTAAGTGCTAACAATGTATTCAGGATAACAAAATTGGAAATTTAAAACAGGCTTATAGCTAACGCTGACTCAAAATGTGTTATGTACTCTACAATAAGTAATTAATATCGTATATTTTAAGAAATCTCTTTTGCAAACTATTTTTGAGACACATTAAAAGTTTGATTTTAGTGATTTATTACTATTTAAAGTGAGGAAGTATTATATTAGGACAAATGAAAACAATATTACTTGTTAATATTATAATGTTTAGTATTAGTGATATTTTATGTTCATAGCTTACACATTATTTAAACGACATTAACATTTTATTCATATTTTTGTAAATGAAGCTTGTATTATTGTAACATAAATACAAGTGCCAAGAAGTCCCTCAAACAACTGGTAATATTCATTAAATCTGTTTTGTGATTTGTTTTACATCTAAAGAATTGTATCAGTCTATAAAAATAAGTTGCACATATTTTGATCTTTGTTGACAACTAAGAGATGAACAAGTCGATATCAGTAGGCGACTTGTTTGCTCATCCCAACCAATCATGCAGAAACAATATCAAGCTAAGTGATATCATGCTGTAGAAAGCGAAGCATAGAGACGGACGGGCGTGTTGTTGTAACCCAGCGACACAGGGACTCGACACCAATGCGGGACTAAAACTATAACTACCTGGTAGCAGTACAGTGTTATTGGGAGGCATACAGCCTAGGAACTGACCCAGTCCAAATCTAGAGCTTTTCCTCTTCAAGATGGGCGCTGAGTATTGCCGACTGTATACTTTCTCCTTCTCTGCAATTCAGAAATTCAAAAAATTAAGAACAAATAATATAATGACAGATACTTAAAAATACAAATAATGCTGTTATCTACTATATGTTTTAATTTCAACAAGTTGTATTTTTGTAAGACTACTTTTACTCATTTATATCATTTGCCAAATTAATTAGCCCTAATTTGTTTGTAGAATCACTCTTATAGAGCCTTTTTCTTTTTATATAGTTTATATTATTTTTTTTAATTAGAAATTTTAAAATAAGTGTTGTTGAGGGCAGCATTATATGGCGCAAAGAGTTGTGGTACATATCGCTTTTAATGTTGAACAGCATAGCAGTTGAATGTTTTGATTTTATTATTGCGAAAATATATTTTGTTTAAACAATGATGTTGATTAAAGAAGAAAGCATAACTGATTTACTATTAGGTATCTCGACTGAGATAAATGAATAGGAACAAACTTAAATAATTAAGGAATAAATTTATTAGTTAATGTATTAACAAATTTATAAGTGTAATGCAAGATTTGACCTGGCTGATGAAAAGTTTGAAGAATTTAGAGTAGAATCTAATATAAAATTGAAAAGTTTAATAAACATTTTGAAGAACTAAGTTAGAACCTCATAAAAAATTTGATAAAACAAAAAACATTTTTTCTAAAATGAAGAGAAGATAATAATTCAATTTTTGATAAGTCTAAACAAAATATAATTAATAAAATGGATGAAATGAGGCTTGGTCGAATAAATAAAAATTAGAACAGAAAAGTAATGTCATCGTTGAAGTTGATAAGTTATTAAAGGTTACGTTAGAAGATAATATTGAATAATAATACAGAACTTCGATTATCCGAAGTAATGTGGACTGAGAATACCTCGGATAAGCGAAAACTCGGATAACACGTACTCTGTCAAAAATCTAGAGGGAAACGTATGGTAATAAATAGAAACATGGTCAAAGGTATGAAAACTGTATTATCAAATGAAAAACTAACATTCAAATAAAAATAAAATATAAAATGATAAAAAGACATATATAGGCTACAGTACATGTTCCAGTTAAAAAAATTATTTCTTGAGAAGTTCATAAGAGTTTTCTGCTTAACGGAACTCCTCAATTGTGTGCGGTTTCTATTTTTACACTACTGGGTTTAACTGGTTTGTGACAAATATAAGTACAGTACAGTAGATTTGCCGCTATATGTGGATTTCACTTTGCATGGTTACTTTAACGCAAACGTCTACCGCAAACCAAACTTTTATTTTTTTATTGAACTCGGTTAGTTGGGGTTCGGATAACTGCGGCTCTACTGTAATAAAATATTTGAATAATATAAATAATAATAATGGCAAGAAAAACTGAGCTAGTCTGGCTGGAGTGAAAGAGGGAAGTAGGAGGAAAATAATAAACTTAAAACACATGAATAAAATAATTCACAAGTAATTTTAAAAGAACCATAGTTAAAGTATAATCTACATGATAAAGATGGAAGAAAATCAGAGTATCTAAGTAAACTTTTAGGATGGATGTTAGTTTCTCTATTGGTAATACATTTTATATAAACTGTTTTAAAATGTAAATAATCAAATTTAATTTTTGTATACAAAAAAACATGTATTCATTAAAAAATATTATATATGAGGCGGTAGCTGGAATAAGGGCCTATAAGCCAAAAGTATGTTTTGAGAAAACAGCCTCCAAAGTTTTCAGTTTTACCTCAGAAATTTATTTATTTTTTTACCCTTGATCGCCCCTTTTTTTTAATAATTATACTTTCTTATAAATACAAATAAACAAAGAGTTTAGTGAGGAAATATCCTTGCATTATTTAAAAATACTATATAAAAAAGGCTTCATAGGCCCTTCTTCTAAAGAACGAATTTTTCATTTATTTTATTCTTCTATGGAAGGACCCACAAACCCAATACTTAACACTTAAGATTTTTAGGAGAAATTGGTTATTAAAAATACATTTACAGTAAAAACAAATCATTGTATTTAAGAAATAAAAAATAAAACTCGTCCTAATACCAAAAACAATATTTTGTAAGCTACTCATCATCGGAACAGTTTTCATTTTCTTCTCCAACAACATTCGGAGTGTCTGAACTGTGTTCTTCAAATAGTTTTTTGTAACATTCTCTACTTTCTTCTTTTAAATACACAAATAAGTCTTCAATGTCCTTTATTTTAGATGATTTTAGAGTACCTTTTGGAGCTGGTTCTAATGTCAGTTCAGCTGGAATATTCTTTGCATACTTGAATGGGTTGAGAACCATACAAACTGGATACGAGCAACACACCGCACGGTTTATATTTTAAAATACAATATTGTTGAATTTTAAAGGTACTGTTCTTACTTTTTGGCTTTTTCTCAAAATGAGAAATTAAGAGCCTTGTACCAATCTAATACAATGCTTTGATCATTTACAAGAATGAATGGTGAAGGGTTTTGTCTTGATGATTCAATTCGTTCAAGATAAGTTTCTGGGACCTCCACAGTTTCTAGTTTTTTCATAATGTTTCGAACAATACCGAAATTTCTGTCACACTGTCCGAATGAGTGTCCTCGAATGGGGAACAAGTGAAGGACCTCAACATTGAAAGTTTTGGCGAGCCATGAACAGAATCTAAGCAGTGTTTGGTTTTTATTTTGGCCTCCAGCTGCGTCAGACAGCAAAATAATTTTCTTAGTGTTGGGGAAGTCTTGGATTTTTTTACTGATACAATAAAAAACAAATGAAGTTACTGCATTTGCTCCTTTTTTACATTTAGACTCCAGAAATGTATACATGAAAGCGGCATCATCATTGTGTACGTGAACACAAAACAGATATAGCCACAAAAGTCTTTTGTAGAACTTCGAAGTCACGGTAAGTTTTGGTAGGGGGAAATTTTGAGCGTAATCAAATTCAATGACCAGGACCTCACCCCCTCCTTCTTTAGCATATCTGTTATAAATTCACTTTTCATCTTTAAATAGGCATCAACCTTTCTTTTGTGAATGTTGTATTCCACTTGACAAGCAATATAAACAGTAAACAAACCTGCTTGGAGCCAAAACTTCTCATGAGCTGACCTGCATTGCATTACAAATACAGTGCTGCCAACTCCAAAAGTTGAAATATTTTACTAAGATTTGGTAGACTTATATAAAACATCATGGAGAATCCATTTTTGCGTTCTCCGGAAGAAGGGCCCATGGACCTATAGGCCCTTATTCCAGCTACCGCCTCATATGTTTAATATTACATTAATCTAGCTTTAAATATTTAATTAATAACAAGATTAAAACCTTCAAAACCAAATTCATAACAAGTGAATTATTGTATACCAGGTTTTAAAATAATTCAATAAGAATATATTATAAAAAATATCTGTTTTTTTTTTTTTGTGAATTCTCTATTAGACAACATCTTGACAAATATTGAACAGAGACCTCCAACCTAACACTATTTAAAGTTAAAATTCAAATTTGTTTTAAGTAAATAAAATATAATTACATGCAGCCTTAAAATAAATTCTTACAAGTAAAAACAGTGCAACAGTAAAGTCATAGACTAGTACAGGTCGACAAATACTGGACTATTAACTGTTAGGATAGCTTAGTACTGTAATGAAAAATTTAAAAAAAAGTTTAATTTATTTTACAGCTAATATTGAAATTTCAGAAGAAAACACTTTTGATAAATTTGTGTAGTACTGTAAATTTAAAGAAGTGATTGCTTATGCATATTGCATTAAAAATAGAAATAAAACATAGGCCACTATTAAAAACGTAAACTTGTAAACAATTTTTTATAATATAGTAATACTACTTATTGAGAATAAACATTTTAGCAAAGAATTAAAATAAAAAAACAAACTTTGACATCAATGAGTATTATTTTAAAGGTTACACATAGACCGATGTGACAATATAAACAAAATGTACCTTCTTTGGTGTCTTGTCGAGGTACCATAGAAGCGGGAGCGGACATTGTACGTTTGTACGGCCACTTTAGTCCAAAACTCGCACTTAAAGTCTTCACAGAGCTGGTATCCGACTGAGACAATGCTTCCTGAGCTCGTTGTAATTTACGTACAAATATTTCATTTTTAATGTCAGTATTCCTCAAATCTGTACATCAAATACAAAATTGTTTAAAGTGACTTAATACATAGGCTGAATTCAGCTGAGATTTATAAAATATTTAAGTTTAGGTAAGTTTTTGTGGACAGAAGTAGTTACAAAATTATTTACAGAGGCAGCAAGTACCTTGGCATTGAAGCTCTAAAAAAAACACACAATTTTATACCTGTATTCCAAAATTTTCTAGTGGGCCATGCTTGCATAAACAAGCTCGAATGGATGGTTGGTTTCCGCTACATCTTTTAATAGTACAACTATGGTATAAAATATGTTTGGGAATCTCTGTAACTTTCCGTGACAATTTTAGATTTCTCTTGTATTTTTTCTTAAATGTGACAAAAGTTTTTTGGTCTTGTGTTTATTGTCGCCTGACACCACAAAAATGAATCAGAATAAAAGAAATTAATATTTTATAAAGGATAATTTTAAAAATTTATATATTTCAATTAAAGTAGTTATGAAGAACTTTTTATTTGTAATAGAGTAACAGAAAGTTTTATGGAAATAGAGACTAACTAAAATGACAGTATAGTTGAAATTATAACAAAGGAGAACCCGAGTATGAAAGTGTGCTCCTGTCCTAAATGTGGTTTTAAACACAAAGAAAACTTTAAAAGGTGTTTAGATAGTATTGCTTTAAAAAATAAAAATGCAGTACATAAACTGTTGTGTTTAATTATATTCGATGAAACTTGAAACGATGGATTTGTTTAACTTGGAATGTGTCACTGAATAGACTGGCTACACTGCTAGTTCCGCGTTTCCTATGTATTATTTATGAAGCTCATTAATTAGAGCATTTTGTTTTTGCGACTTTGTCTCCACGTAATAAAATAATTTTTATATTTTACTTATATTTATTGTTTTTATTTACAATAGACTAGATTTCAAATATGATAAGAAAAACATTTAACAAAATTTATTTGTAATTTTATGAAAAATGAAGATCACTATACTCTAGATGTTATAATAAATCAAAAAAGAGTAAGTAAAAATCCAAAAAGTTGTTTAATGTAGAATGATTATGCAAAAAACAAAAATTCCAAAGATCATTTAACACAGAATGGCAGATCTATACAAAATAAAATATATGTTTAACATAGATTTATACAAAAGTTTAAGGGAAACAACAGAATTGAGGATCAATCGACATAAGTAAAAACACTTATAATAATATTATTATTATAAAACTGATCCGTAGTCTACAATGATCGAATTAAAATATAAAAAAATTTACAAAAGTCGTTTGACATAAAAAGGTCTATAACAACATAAAATGGCCGTGCGCTTATGACAGTAACATTTTTTTGTTAAAATTATATTGCCAATTTATGTGAAGTTAAATTTAATGCTCTTTTTTGTTTTCCTTGCCTCTTTTACAACAGAGATACAGTATGGATTCATCACAAATATAAACAAAATAAAAGTAAAATTTGAAACAACATAACTAGAATGACTTTTTCCACACTATAAAGAGTGACATCTTATACAAAACTTTATGGAACAAGAGAGTTAACGTAGTTGTATGTATATCATACAAAATGAAAACAGGATCACTTCACAAATCAGAAATTTTAATGTAAATTTTAGTAAAAAATAAAAGAATTGACTTTTTTGTATTATAATATAATTCTATGAAAAATTAGTTCATCAGTATGAACAAATTAATTTTGATTGATGGTAACACTTACTAAAGCGCCAGTATTTGTCTAAAACACTACAAACCTACCTCGCAAGTACTGAATTTCTCCAGTCGTCTTCTCTAAATTCAGTTGTGCCTCTAAGAACAAAGTATCAAAACGACTAAAGAAGAATTCCCAAGTTAGTATTTTTCTATCACTGAGGCTATTATGTAACTGGTACATAGATTGCAAAACCATAGGACGATCCACAATTACAGAGTCAAATTGTGTCTCCAAGCACATGATTAATGACTAAAACAAACAAAATATTTATGAATCACCTTTCATTATTCTTCTTTTAAAATTATTTTAATATTTAATTAGGATCTGTCTTTATACATTTATTATCATTATAAAATATAATTAAAGCCATACAACAGATATACTAACCATTGCCTATAACCTATAAAACAGTTGTCTACAGGGTTTTTCTAGTTTCTCGGTTATGGTTTCAACTTGGTGATCATTTCTTGCTATTACTTTTGGTTGGTAAAAATAGTACTTTTTCTACCTTTTTTAAGTCATATGCCATTTTATGGTAGAAATAATTTCTTGTTGCTAATTTCACTTGAAAGTTTTTAATACGTTAAGTACAAGTCACAATTTATTATTATAAAGAATTGATTATAAGTTTGAAATTGATGTGGATGATAGAAGTGAACAAGAGAGTTCTAGAATGAATAATGTGTGTAACTGTACAAAAATTAGAATTCCATGTTATCGGTATCCAAGTCACTTCAATAAATAAATAACTGTAAATAATAGTTACTACATTACATTTGAATTTTTCCGTTTTGTGACTTCATTTGTTTCCTGTTTAAGACGCGTTTCGGGGCCGTGGTCCCATCATCAGTAGGAAATTTGACCACTCCGTTGGAGGTCGTTAAACATTACGAAAACACAAACACATATAACTGACACTAAACACGCACATGTACAAAAACATTAATGGTCCTCATTCGCGAGGGTTAACTTGACAGTGCTTCGTTGTCTACCACACGTGACACTGCCATACACAACGGAGCGCAAAGAATGCATTGGAAGCTAAAGGCTGGGGATACAAGATGTCCTATCTGTCTCCGGACTTCGCATGAACTCTACGGCTGTCATATAAGTAGTTCGATTTGAAAAACAGTTGGTCGTTCAATATATTATTTGGGCTGTTTTTATGTGCCCTGTATATTTCAAATTCTTCTGCCGCGTTCATAAATCTACCCTTCTTACAAATATGGAGTCCGGAGACAGATAAGACATCTTGTACCTTCACCCCTTAGCTTCCAATGCCTTCTTTGCGCTCCATTGTGTATGGAAGTGTCACGCGTGGTAGATAACGAAGCGCTGTCAAGTTAACCCTCACGAATGAGGACCAGTCATTTTTTATACATGTGCGTGTGTAGTGTCAGTTATTTGTGTTTGTGTTTTCGTAATGTTTAATGATCTCAAACGGAGTGATCAAATTTATTGTAATATCTAACAAATAAAAAAGAGTAATACAAAATATTATCAAAATAGCAGCTGTACTAATAAAAAAAAATAGTAATGATAAATATCTTGAAAACTGTTAGTTTAAACAGCCACTATTTTGAAAATTTATTTCATGAAGTTTATAATCTTGGTTTATTGGTAATACATAGCATAAAATGTGTGTGTATACAAATTTTAATAATATTTAAAGACATAATTAATTTTAAAACTTTTTGCTTATTTTTATCTATAGTATCAGCTTCCAAAAGATTTTTGTGCAATTTTAAATTGCCCTGTATAATAGCTTAATATTACAGTTTTAGTGTTTATTGTATTACATCAATGTAAACAATTGTAAAATATAATGGAAGATGTACTGTGTACTATGTACATCTCAACTCTCAGTAAGTACCTGCAGAATAAAAACACACACATAACCAGTATTAAACTACCAGTGCATATTTATATTGTTCAGCTTAATTTTATCATTCTTAGTTTTATCACTTATCCACTTAAAGCATACTGACATGTACAGCTCCATCATGAATCGTCCCCAAATACAGTGTAGATCTTTGAGCGACAAGTACATTTGGATCATCCATACTGGATATAAGGTAGCAAAAAGCATTAGCCAGGGCTGCTTGAAGAGTAAAGTTGCTTCTTAAAGGTGTGGAATCCATGAAACGGGCAATCACTGTTACTCGTTCAACTAAAAACGTTATAAATAAATTTAATTTAGAATATAATTTTATATCAAACATCATTTACTGAGATATAAAAATTGTTTCATAAACAAAATAATTAATTGTTACTATTGATTAACCCATTAGCGCCGTGTGTTGCCATATGGCAACGCTTGTAATGTCAGACTAAACCTCTCACACACAGACTACATACGGTTTTATTTAAGAGGGGAATGGCTTGTTTTGTAGATAAAGATAAGCACAATCCACCAGTAGTAGATTCAGTTCAATAGATCGATGGACATACAATTTTAGTAAGTATTAAATGTTTGCATATTTTAATTATTGATATATAATTTATATTTGATATATAATATTTATATTTTTTGTCATATGTTTTGAAATAATAATATTCACATTCTGTATCATTTCTAAAATTATTATGAATGATTTGAATGTTCTAGAAGTCTGTAAAGTCTTCTGTTGCCATATGGCAACGATAGGCGTTCGTATGAAGGAAATATAAAAAACTGTCATTTTGTTTTTTTCAGACGGACTATCACTGTCAAAGGCAATTGACATAATTTTAAATGATGATTAAGAAGGGGACCTGTCGAACCACCTGACCCAAACATTGACACAGATGAGGATTCCAGAAACGAAGGCGGGTAAATTATAAATTTTATAAATTTACTAGCCGAATTTTTGAAGAAAATAAGAGCTATTACACTCGACCCAACTTGAAAATTACTTTATATATATATATATATATATGTGTGTTTTATTCCCGGATTGATAAGTGATAGTAAATATGCTTCCAAATTGCTGATTTTTTGGTGAAAGGGTCCTAGTAGGATTCTTCAGATACACTTTTTTTGTTTTTCGATCCGATTCAAAATGGCGGAGTTATACCGATTAATCGTTTTTGGGTAGGGATTTAAGGGTAATAAGTATATTATGGGTTCTTCCAACCTTGATAAAATGGTAGTAAATATGCTTCAAAATAGCTGAAATTTTAGTGGAAGGATCCTTGTAGGATGTCCCAGACACTGATATTTTTATTTTTAAATTTTACACAAAATGGCGGCTTGTTTGATTGAAACCAAAATGGCAAAGTTAGAGCGAAGAAATTGCATTATTTCTCCCACTCATAAGCCTGTGTGCAGTTTTTGAGCTATATCGTTCGAAAGGTAATTAAATTTACTACAATCCTGAGCAAAGGTATTTCAGGTACAGTCCCCGGAGCAAGGAACAAAATTTATAGGAAGCTCCTGATAAATGATTTTTTCATTATCCGTGTAAGGTTTTTGTGCAATTTCTCCCACTCATAAGCCGCTGTGCAATTTTTGAGCTATATCGTTCGAAAGGTAATTAAATTTACTACAATCCTGGGCAAAAGTAATTCAAGTACAGTCCCCGGAACAAGGAAGAAAATTGGTAGGAAGCTCCTAATAATTGATGTTTTCATTATCCGTGTAAGGTTTTTGCGCAATTTCTCCCACTCATAAGCCCGTGTGCAATTTTTGAGCTATATCATTCGAAAGGTAATTAAATTTACTACAATCTTGTGTAAAGGTAATTCAGGTACAGTCCCCGGAACAAGGAACAAAATTGATAGTAAGCTCCTGATAAATGATGTTTTCATTATCCGTGTAAGGTTTGTGCGCAATTTCTCCCACTCATAAGCCCGTGTGCATTGTTGAGCTATATCGATAGAAAGGTAATTAAATTTACTACAACCCTGGGTAAAAGTAATTCTGGTACAGTCCCCGGAAAAAGGAAAAAATTGATAGGAACTCCTAATAATTGATTTTTTCACTATCCATGTCAGGTTTTTGTGCAATTTCTCCCACTCATAAACTCGTGTGCAATTGTTGAGCTATATCGTTCGAAAGGTAATTAAATTTACTACAATCTTGTGCAAAGTTAATTCAGGTACAGTCCTCGGAACAAAGAACAAAATTGATAGGAAACACCTAATAAATGATTTTTTCACTATCCGTGTAAGGTTTTTGCGCAATTTCTCCCACTCATAAGATCGTGTGCAATTTTTGAGCTATATCGATTAAAAGGTAATTAAATTTACTACAATCCTGTACAAAAGTAATTCATTTATAGTCCCGGAACAAAGAACAAAATTGATAGGTAACTCCTGATAAATGATGTTTTCATTATCCGTGTAAGGTTTTTGTGCAATTTCTCCCACTCATAAGCCCGTGTGCAAATTTGAACTATATCGTTCGAAAGGTAATTAAATTTACGATAATCCAGTGCAAAGGTAATTCAGGTACAGTCCCCGGAACAAAGAACAAAACTGATAGGAAGCTTCTGATAAATGTTTTTTTTATTATCAATGTACGGTAATTGGCAATTTCTGCCAATCATAAACCCGTGTGCAATTTTTGAGCTATATCGATTGAAAGGTAATTAAATTTACTACAATGCTCTGCAAAGTTATTTCAAATACAGTTTCCGAAATAAGAAACAAAATTGATAAGAAGATCCCGCTAAATGTTTTTTTCATTATCAATGTAAGGTAATTACGCAATTTCTCCCACTCATAAACTCGAGTGCAATTTGTGAGCTATATCATTCGAAAGACAATTAAATTTACTATAATCCTGGGCAAAGGTATATTTGGAACAGTTTCTGCAACAACGAACAAAATTCATAGGAATCTCTCATTATATAATACTAGTTATTCCCTGATAAGAAAATTCGGCTATAGTAATTGCACTGCGTTGATAATACAACTATCAATGTAAATGATAAAGGTTGGAAAATATGCCCCGTTATGGATCTTTTAAAACAATGGTGTATTGCAAATTTTTTACCTGAAGAACACCTTGCGTGTGATGAATGCATAGTGAAATATTTTGGTCGTTATACGTGTAAGCAGTTTATACGCGGAAAACCAATACGATTTGGTTATAAAATTTGGTGCATCAATACAAAAGACGGGTACCTTGTTAGTTTCGATTGTCGCTTATCGGATTCCTTGCGAACTGATCGACTTGATCACTACGTTAAAAATACGGAAGAGAAAAAGAAAAAGAGATGCGCAGGAAATAGGTGTAAGTCAATAGTTAGGACTATGTGTTCTAAATGTAATGTTGAGTTATGTTTTGATTGTTTTATTTCATTTCATACTCATTTCGTTAGTTATGTGAATAACACTGATACCGGTACTTTCTTTCATGTTTTGTACTTATCTAATTTTGTGAATCTAAATTATTAGATTACATTTATAATCTAATTATAAAAAATTTTTATTAATATAATTTAAAAGATTTATACTGAAAAGATATTTCAGTAAGAAATATCTTGAAAATATTTATACTGACCATTCATTTATTGTACAACTATTATTTTTTCATTTGTACATTGTAAAATGTTTGTAAAAGTGTCATATGCCTGGTGTTGATTTTACATGAAAAACTAATTGTTAGATAACTATATTGTTGTTTATTTATGATTCACTAAACAAACAATTATTTCAACTTTTCATAATGTTTAGGACGATTCAACAAATTTTGCATTATATGGTGAGGGTAATGTAAAATTAGACAGTACAAACGCCTATTGCTGCCATATGGCAACTGTTAATTTCTCAAAAACCAAAATTTTTCAGTTTTGCATTATTTTAGGATTTTATAACATCTTTAATCTAATTATCTAAAAAAACTATGAAATTTTGAAAAAAAATTAATTCCGGCGCTAATGGGTTAATAGTGTGTTACATTCCTCAACACAAATACTCTTCATATTTTTTTAAATAACAATATGTACACATTCACTTTTTTAATAAACTTGGATTATTTTTAAAAACTATCCAGAACTAACCTGCTACAAAACGAACCCTCCAATCTGTACTGTGAAATTCTTCCTGAATCACTCTCCAAAAGACATCAGAACCAGAAGGCAGAGAAATACAATGTAACAAGATGGGAACACATGTCTCACAGATATGAGAATGTTCTGCATTGCATAGTTCCCATAAGCTAAAACACATTTATTTAGAGTCAAACCATTATTTACTTGTTAGTATATCATTCAGTCAAGGAATGTAATAACAATGAGAACTGATAGTGCAAATTATTTATAAGAACACAAATAATTTTTTATGATAAAGAGTGGATAACCCAAGCGAACTGCATATAATTATGCAGTTATAATTATATTTATATATAATATATATATAAATAATTATATAATTATATATAATTATATTTATAATTATATTTGAGATTGCATATAATTATGTTAACAACAGGCAGGAGGGTTAGTAGAGTGAAATTCATTCCTAAGCGTGGCAGAGTAATTTATTCTGACGCCAAAGATTATCGACCCATCAGCCTATCTTTGTTTCTCTTGAAAACAGAGGAGAAGCTAGTGGAAAGATACAAAAGAAAAGGGTGCTATCCGGGGCACTTAACAACCTGGAAAATCTTGTGAGATTGCTCTAATCTTGTGGGCAGAATCGATGATGCCCTAGAAAGAAAGAAAATAGCCCTGAGTGCTTTCTTAGATATAGAAGGTGTATTCGATAACAAGTCATATGACTAAATAATATGAAAACTGCAAAAGCGAGAGGTGGACCTGGCCATAACAAGGTGGGTACAGTCCTTGCTACGAAGCAGATGCATATAAAGCTCCCTACTTGGTGAGTTGTTGGAGGTACCAGCCACAAGAGGGTGAGCACACGGAGGAGTTCTTTCCCCTCTGCTATGGAGCATGGTGGTCGATAGTCTCCTTTCAGAAATCGGCCTGTCAGGAACATACATCCAATGCTATGCAGATGACACTGTCTAGGATATCATAAACAGAAGCCTGAGATAAAAAAACATGGTGTGCAAAGGAAGGAATCAACGTTAATCTCCCAGCAAAACCACCATAGTTCCGTTCACTAAAAAGAGGAACTTAACAGCCCTGGAGAGGATATCCATAGACCACACCCAGCTATGAGCATTTCCACATCGGTAAAGTGTTTTGGAGTAATTCTTGATCAAAAGCTAACAAGGAATGCACCCTGGGAGTGGTCAGCTCCTTTAAAAGTTCTAAAGTTAGAATAGTTTCTTTGAAAAAACATAGCACAAATTGCAAAAGAATCATTAGTGATCAAATGGATACATTTCTGTTTTAGACAACAAACAACGCAATGTGAAATACAATTTTGACTTTGAAGTGTATTAAAATCAACTTTGTCTTGTGGTCAAATTGGCGGAAATCATGTTTTCACTGAAATAACAATTAATAATTTGTGTGTTGTTATGGGGTAAATTAGTGACTGAACAGTCCAGAAAACTTTGGGTACAATAGTTTAAAAATTGTATTGCATTTTATATTGCTTCTGGTGTAAGTAAGTGTCAGAAATAAGCCTATATTCTTTGTTTAATTGATCTATGCTTTAGAGTATATATTTCAATTATTTATTATAAATAATTATTTTTCTTTCATTTTCTGCTTGTCAATATTAAAACTTCTAAGGGACCAACAATTATTGATCAATTGACTTATCATTGTCTGGTTACCAATAATTCATCTAACTCAAGTACCTTTAAGTCTAATAACCTGCCTTCCTGAGGGATTAAAAGGCTAAATAGATTTTTGATTCAAATAAAGTATTCTATAAGTGAAAAATCTATGTTCAATAAAGTCAATTATTATTTTTGCAGCGTAACGTTGCAACTGTCAGTTATTTAAACTGCATTTTTTTCTAGTTTTTAATAAAACGTGTTAGTATATACAAATATTAAACAAATAAAATTCACATATTTCAGTTTAGCTATTTAAAGATTTATTTTCTATTAATACGAATAAAAATAACAATTTCCTTACTTTTTAATAAGCAAATTTTCCTGGCACCAAATAATAAAACCTCTATGATCCTTGACAGCCTTAGAGAGTGCATCACCGTGTAGACACATGAGGTGGAGGCACTGGAGCATATAGTATAAGATATCTGCATCTTCTGTTTTTGGAAGTTCCTTTAACAATTAAATCACAATGTAACCAACCACATATAATTATTGCATAGTAACTACAAAGAATTTTTGTTTATTAATTATTTCACATTTTTTTAAAGTGTTATTAAATAAGAGTGATAAGAAGTTGAAGTAATATATCATCTATTTCTTTCTTTCATCTTTTTCTATGTTAACTTCATATTTTATGAAGGACAGAGTGTAATAACACATGGACAAATACAATGGCCAGATTCAAACCAACACATCCTATCGTATTGAAATGTAGCATTACTAACTGTGCTAACACCATCACCTAGCTAACCACCATTTCTTCTGGAACGAAGGCAACTTAATGGCGGGACAGGATGATGGCTGTGGTAGACCTATCTGCATTTATTTGTGATCTGGAGGAAAACCAAGGACAGCAACAACACAACAACGGCTCTAGAGCAACAACATCGACTGCAACGGTAGAGAAAAGGAAGTGAGAAAGCAACTTCACCTACCAACAAACATCGCCCAAGAAAACATCAAGAGGTGATGAATCAATTAGAATCTTATCGTACAATGTACACGGGCTAAGGAATAAAATCAGTGATTTTAAGTTAGTTAATTTTTTGTTAGATTATGACATAATAATTTTGTGAGAAACTTTTATTTCAGAAGTAGATTTTGATATTTTAAGAAAATATTTTGGTAATTTTAGGTTAAGGAGGGTACTTTCGGGAGGCCTCGAGAAGGCTGTTTAGTTGGAATTAATTTAAAATCCAATTTTGTAAATAATATAAATTTTGTTGGTTTTTTAAAGGTAAAAGGATTGAATGTGTCCACAAGTATAAATATCTTGGTCTGACTCTGACCCCAGCATTGTCTTTACAATGCCATTTTGAAGAGAAACTGACATGCAAGTATTTCCCTATTAACTAAATCGGAATATCATTTTATTGGAAAATGTCCAATTTTAAAGGATTTCAGATTTAGGTGGTTTAAAAAGCATGAGCTAAGTAAGGAAGAGGTTTTAAAGTATTTGAATGGGCACGATTGGGTGCGGCTTGCAAAATTCTCTCAACAAGCATGGCAATACACATGGGCTTTAATTCAAGAATTTAATTTCTAATTATTATGGAATAAATTTTTAAGATATTTTGTTATTTTGTAATTTAATAAATATGTGTATATTGGTAGTCCAGATTTGTTTTTTTTATTACATGTTTTCTAAAGTTATTTGTTATTTTTAAGATCAGCAAATTCGTAATGTGTTAAGTTTCTTTGATGTAAAGTGTGTTTTTGTGTTTGAAATTACTACCCAACCAAGCAGACAGTTTAATCAAGCTATGCTTTTGCAATGCAAATTTACATACTATTGTGTTAGTCTATTTTTTGTTGCGAAATAAAGCATTTTTCATTTCATTTCATATACATCTTTTTCTTTCCTATGTTAACTTCATATTTTATGAAGGACACAGTGTAATAACACATAGGCCAGTCGGTAAAGGTCAATTTAAACCAAAAGTACCAGTAATTTGCAATACGGCTGAATTTTTTTTTATAAGTACATTAAAGTATGTAGATTAACATAAAAAAAAGTTTACCAGTCTATCGATTTCCCAAAGTTTAATCAAGAATTTTTCAATAACAATATTTTGTTGATACATACACAAGGCTTTTTGTGACACTTAATCCTAGAAAGAATCCAAAGTATATTTTAAAAATTATTTTACATTTTTGTGCTCTTATAAAATCATATGCTTCTTTTGGTTAGGCTAATTGGAATCTTAATGTACTACAATCGCTCTTACCTTAAGGATTTGATGGATAAACTGAAGTTGCTGAGGTAATTCTTCAATTGTAAAACGGAACTTGCCAACAGAAGTATGCCAGAAATCATCCATATCTTCTTCCATTGACTCAACAGGTTGATCATTCTCACCAACCAAGTTAGGACGAGCCACTCTTACAGTAGCTGTTGCTACAAATTAAATATAATATGGTATTAAAATATAATTTGTTGCAGAAATTTCACTCTTTTTATAATACAAATGTAGCATAAAAAAACTCATTAAATATCCTACAAAACGATATTAGCAATTTGGAAATTCAAAATTTTCTACTTTTATGATGTAACGTTGCATGAAAGAAAAAATGCTGTTATTTTCTTGAAGATTTAAATACACAGATATGTGTTTGTCACATAATACAATTACAAGGAATACTAGGTGCAAACAACCTAGTATGGAGCAAATTGTGGATAATTCAACAATATAACTATTAAATCGCCCTGTAATGTTTTAACATTATTGCTATTGTAAACAATCAACAAAATTGAGAAGCTGTGTACTTAGGTCATATCATATTTAAGTAAAGAAGTCATCATAACTGAAAGAAAAATGATTTTACCCATTGTATTTTGAGACAATGTATTTTTGTCTTAGACCCCATACACCCATCTAAAAAGCAACTTGATAGATTTGATGGAATTAACAAACAGAATTATTACACATTTATAATCAATTTGTCATTTCTTGCCATTTAAAATGTTTTATTTAACATTAATATTTAGCTTTCTTACAACAATTTCAAAAACATATTGAGATTTGTCGTAATAATGTTTTGGAAAAAGGGTGAATTTTTAAAATTTTTGAGATCCAATGGTCTAATTTTAATTGACCATCAATTAAACTCTTTTACTGTTTCATTTACATCTTCCTCTTTCAAATGACACTTTGGTCAATCTAAAAATGGAATAAGTACAACGAGTCTGTTGTTTTTGTTAATACATGGTAGATCGATGTTTTTGTAATAAGTAGTTTTTTTTTCAAGTGTGTAGAGTAGGGGAATACCCGAGACATCCGCATGCTGATGTAGAGGACGTTTGTTAAAAGTGACTACAACTCAAGAAGCTTCAGCTGTTATTTTCGTATATGGAGCTTTGGTGGAACTACCAGTCACAATACCATACTGAGACGGATAAATTCCTTTACATTACAGGGACCAGTAATTGTCAGTAAAAAAACACTCGGTGTTTCTCCAATGGTAGACACACTACAAAGTGTGGATAGAGTAAGAGAGGAGTTCTGACTCGGCATCCGTAATGACCACATGAGACGGGTGTTCAAAATTGTGTTAAATGTGAATGTTTTTGTTTTTTGTGCTGTTATATGTCTAACAATTGTTTAATGTTAATGACGACCTCTTAGGAGTGATAATTTCACCTGATGATGGATGAGTGATATCATCTGAAACCGCGGTAGTGTGTTTTTTTTCACATAAGTGGATCACTTGACGGACATAAAAGGTAATATTTTATTCATAATTTATTAGTAAAAGCATTGTGCAATGTATCTTACAAGTGATATCAACAACATCTCAAATTTCCATAAATAATTCTGAATATGTTCAAAGAGTATGGCGATTTAAGGGTTATCATGAGCAATGAAATCCACTTTCATTTAAATGTTGCGTAAGCAAACAGTACTGTCTATCTGGGTTTCAAAAAATCCTTTTGGGTTGCATCAGAGACCATTACACAGCCCAAAAGTCATTATTTAGTCTTCAATAGAAAAGTGTGAAATTTAAAGTTGGAAACATTGTAACTGTTAATTCCATTCAGTACTGGTACATAACACAACGTGATCAATAATTTTCTTGTACCTTAATGTCGAAGACGAGGAATCGACAAGGAAATGTATGGTTCTAGCAAGAATGGGGCTACTGCCCATACAGTCAAAGCTTTAATGGCTGCAGTAAGACAGTTTACATCTGATTGGGTTATTTCTCGTTTTGTAGCTGTCCTGGCCTTTCCGACCACCTGATCTTTTTATTTGTGATTTTTATCTGTAGAGCTCATAGGTACAAACAAATTCAGACACACTAGAAAAACTAAAAGCCGCAGTAAGAAATCAAATCACAAAAATCAATGAAAAAACACTGGGAAGAGAAAAGGCAAATGTTTGAAAATGGTTTTAAAAGTGTGTTTGTGAAAATAGTCATCATTTGAGCATTATACTTTTCCACAGACATATGAAAATGGTAATATTTTATCATACACCATCAGTTTGTGAAATTATATCTCAAACAACCTTGAACAGTAGGATGAAATTTTCTACTAAAGTATTATTCTATATTTATCTTCTTAAAACCTACACTCTAAATTACCAAAAGAATATCTTACCAACATCTGTGTCTGTAAGTGTTACGGCTCTTGCAACAGCTGGTATAGCTCTCTCTGACATGATCATTGGTGCCAAGTCCAACTGTTCCATCACAGTTTCAACAGTAGCAGTCATTATCTGTTAAACACACAACATGTAAGCTTAAAACCTGTGAAATGAAAAAGCACACTTTTAAATAAGTTTTAAATGGAAATAACAATAAAAGTTTGTTTGTTATAAAGAACAGTTAGATAAAATAGAAATATTGCATTACATACTTAAAGGAATATCACAAGTCTCACTTAATCTTAATGTCTAAACTATGATATAAGTTTGTTTATATATCTATTCACAAGTTTGACAAAGAGTAAAACAAACTTACATTATACACAAAATATATTTGAAAACATTAAAAATATAATATTATTCTTTGACAAAGTGTTAAACATAAAACTTTGTTTATAGCACTGTTGATAAACAAAATAAATATTTTGGAATAATTATGCCTAATTTTTTTGGAATTATTAATATCTACAACCCATATCAAATTAAACAATTTTAACATTAAAGATGCACTTGTATTATAGTGCTTGTGTGATCAAATTTCTTTATAAGTGGCTGATTCTGCTATTTAGTCCGGGCGCTACACGGGTTGAGTATGCACTGAAAGTCTGACAAAGTTTGACTTTTGATTATGTTTGTAGATATCTAGTAGATGAAAAAAATCGATGATGTCGCGTTTCTGGGGTGGTCACAACTCGGGAGGGAGGGGGGAAGTTGCGCGCGTGAATGGTTTACGTTTCCGCGTCTAACTCTAAAACGGGTAAAGATAGAAAGGTGGTTTAAGCGTCTATCTACGCCTAAATATATTTCCCTTCAAAAAGGTTATAACAACTTTTCTTCTATCTCTTATACTTTAGGCCCCAATCAACATTTCTTGCAAAAAGTAATATTTGAAATTACTTTAAAATGAAATATCGGAAATATTGTACGTTTTTTGGACATGTTACAGAACATTTATTGTTAGAAAAACTAACAAGTAGTAC
>JAGFPH010000402.1:335597-447988 GCA_018207615.1 Philaenus spumarius | reverse complement strand
CATCGCATCTCTACAAAGACTACTAGGCATCTTCACAATTATTTAAGATAGAGTTGCATTCCCGCATTTATTTAAGGCTCCAACGCATACCCGCAATTACTTAAGGATCCATCATATCTCCGCAATTATTTAAGGCTCTATCTTATCTCCAAAATTATTTAAGGCTCCGTCGCATCTCCGCAATTATTTAACCGCAATTATTATTTATTAAGATCTCATTATAACATTAATACATTGATTAAAAAAATACTTCTTAATAACTCGAAAATAACTGTATGAAGCTAAAATGTTTTCTCTTCTGACTGCAGACCCACGACTGCCTGTTTTTAAAGTTTTGTTTTTAGGTTAAAACCCTATTGATATATATTTCTGGTGATCTACCTATTCGATTTTAATGTGGTTTATTTTAAATGAAAGAAAATGTTGCCATAAATACAAAAAAAAAATTAAATGTCATTTTTATTTCATCAGTACATTTATAAGTACACTTTTTGAGTTTTGATGATTTTAGGTTAAAACCCTTTTGACTTTATACCTATTTCTGGAGATCTATCTGGCCAATTTTAGTGGCGTTTATTCAAAATAAAAGAGAATATTGTCTTTATTATCAAAATGTTATGAAAAATAATTTGTATTTCATCGGTATACTTTTAAATTTACTTTTTGAGGTTTTTGGTTCTAGATTAAAACACTTTGACTAAATATTTATGAAGATCTACCGTTCCCATTTTAGTTCTGTTTATTTGAAATAAAAAGAGAATATTGTTATTAGTATTAAAAAGTTATGAAAAGTAATTTGCACTTCATCCTAATACTTATAATTACATTTTTTGAGGTTTTTGGTTCTAGATTAAAACCCTATTGATACCTATTTCTAGAAATCTATGCAACTGATTTTCGTGCGGTTTGTTTTAACGAAAGGAAATGTAATTATTATCAACAAAATAAGAATTGTCATTTTTATTTCATCGGTTTATTTATAAGGACTCTTTTTTAGTTTGTTTGGTTTTATTTTAAAACTCTATTGATACTAATTCCTGAATTTAGTGCGTTTTCTTTTAAATTAAAGAAAATGATGGAATTATTATTTTTTTTTTTTAATATGGTACCTACTGGTTATCCTGGACATCTTGACTATCAGTCGATATCCAGGAGTCGTAAGATGCGCATCTACGTACTGAGTTTTTTAAATGTGTTGTGTGCTAGGTGTTTGTGTATGTGTATTTAACGTTTTGACGACCTCCATGCATAAAAACTTTAAACAAGTTTTAAACAAAGAGGTTCACTGACAGAAAATAAAAGGTAATGTACTTTATTATATATATTAGTGACCTAGATACTGGAAAAATAAATAAATTAATATATAGTTCCTACTGTCAATAAATATATGATAACAATAAAACACCAACTAGGTCAGAAACACGATTAGTACTTACATTTAATCTAAACATGTTATAAAACACCATAGCCAAGCTTTATTTCCAAATAGTGTAATTTATAAATTAACAAACCTGTAACCAGTTCAGAGCCTGTTCTTGAACTTTCGGTGTTGTCTGTTTAAAACGGATAGAAACAAAGTGATACATCTTCTTTGCATCAAATCCGAGAGGACTCATATCAGGGTCTAACATTTTGCTGAAAATGTATCATTTAAAAAGTTACAATTCTTCTGAAATATTATTGAGTGTTCACATAATTTTATAATAATACTAACAATAACTAAGAAACTTCTCTGTATACAAAAATGACTATGCATTTAACAGACAGAAAAATGAGTTATAATATTTGTCCTACAACTTCTATTACTTGTATTGACAAAGCATAACTCATCTTTCATCTGAATTTTTCTTGAACAACTGTTACAGGATTCGAAACCAATAAGAAAACTTCATGTATATTGTGGCAAAAGAGATATTCTGAAATGAGAAGAGCATATAAAGTAGTTCTGTAGTAGTTAAGTAGTATTCTGTTAATATTATAGTTGTTTCTCGAGATATTCTGAAATGAGAAGAGTATATAAAGTAGTTCTGTAGTAGTTAAGTAGTATTCTGTTAATATTATAGTTCTCAAAAGTTAAACCAAGTATGTACGTGCTAATTGATAATAAAACTGTATATATTGAGAAATAATTGTACAAAGTATGTCAACAAATATCCAACCATAATAGTTTTCTGGAAAACTATTGAATGTGATTGATAGAACTGAGAGAGTAGATACATAATACATCTCAATGATTTTTTGGTAACCTCATAGAAGTATCACCGCCTAACTACCATTATCTTTATTAGCGTAATAAAATGGGTGATGAAAACATTTTTGTTTTATAAATATTAAAGAGTAAAATTAAACACCGTAATTGCATTAAAACTGAAAAATTTGAAGAAACTTAAATTTATATCAATTATCAATTACTTAGATAAAGCAGACTATCAGAAATAAAATAAAGGTATGAGTGTTGCATGATTAAACGGGGTAACAGTTTTCAAAATAGCCGAACTTAGGGGAGAATAAACAAGCCTAAATCTGTCATTTACAACATATAAAGTATGAGAAAGGTAAATTAATAAGATACTACAAATGCTATTGAGATTAGAGTTGGTTTCTTACATGTAATATTAATGGACGATTTGGAAATGCTCAGAGTGGCCACAAAATTTGTGCCAAAGATGCTTTCACTTGAACAGAAAGAAATTTGTTTTGATGTTACACAGGACATGCAGAAGTGTCCTGAAGAAGTGTCCCTAGGCTGAAGAAAGCAAAGCAAATGAGAGCAAAGTGGAAGTTGAATATAACTTCGAAGATGGCATATTGATAAACATAACTGCAAATCTAGTAGATATCACGAAAGAAGACTACAAAAATAGTTTACTGAAAGGACAGGAGAGACCGATGGGTTAAGTATGTGGAGTCATAAGGGGACTATTTTGAAAGAGTTTGTAATGGAAACCACAAACTAACCTATGGCCAGATAAATATTTAACAAATCTTGTATATTATATATATGTAATAATTAATTTTGACTTACAACCAATATTTATACAGTATTTATTATTTTATATTGACTAGAATGTAGTTAATCCTGAATTTTTTTAATAAAAACATATTTTGTTTGTGGTTTAATACTCTTCAAACTTTAACTATTGACTTTCTTTGAGAAAATATAGAGTTTAAAAACTGTATTATTTGTATTTCTAACATGCAAAGTAAATGCTCCAAAACTGCACACAATTGAAAACATTAACGGATTATGCTAGCAAAGGGCTGCATTTGCAAACAGTGAAAATACACTCATAAAATAAATGTAACAGCAAAAACCAAAATGCAAAAATATCAACTGCGATTTGTTTAACTACCTACAAAATTGCAGAGCATTTATTTAGACAAATGAAATTGTTGCATGGGAAACAAAGAACGGCAAACGCATGTAATACAAAATTATAGCATTAAACCAATTTATTATTTCCAATAACTCTTTCTTAAGAAATTAAAATACAGGGTAATTGAGAATTTCCATATTAAAAAAAAAAACTACTTGTCGAGTGAACATAATGAGGATAATTTAGTCTTAAAAGAAAAACGTAATTTTCTTTACATACCTTAATCAATTTATACATGTATCCCACCACTGGCTTGGCCGACATCTAATCAATTTCCTGCTTCGAACACTGTGATATGACTGGAATCACAGTAGTGTTAGGAGCAATGATCCTTTGTCTGAGATCCAATATTAATTGGAAATATTGTTTGTGGTAGGTTAAATTCTCTTCTTTTTAAGAGTAAATTCATATACTGCCTATATATGTTCGCCCAACATGAAATAGTATTTTTTTTTTTTAATACAGACATTATTTTTTGATAACCGTATTCAATTTTTTTTATTAATGTTTTAGTAATAATAAAATTACTAAATAAATTCTGAATATTTTGTTGATTAAATTTTGTTTAAATTTAGTAGCGTTTTCATTTTGGCAGGATTTTAATTTAAGGCCTGTTAACTCCAGTGACTTTAACGAATGAAAATTAGCTGAATTATTGATAGGTCCACACACAATAGTTAATGGCCGAAAAAACAACTTTTATACAAATTGTTTTTTTAAATTTTAGAGCTTTCCCTCCAGTATATCTTAAACAAAATTTACAAAATGGATATTACTTATGGATCATATTTTACACAGCAACATGATTTCCCTTAAACGGCCCATCCACTTAGTTATTCTAGACTCAGAAGTGTGGCACATCTCGTCCAGCCTCAAGCAATATCCTTGTTAATATTTGTAATAGACTGGCAGCTCATGCCAAGGCAAGGCAAGGAAAATGCTTGCTTTAAGGATTCATGCGGTACCGTACTCATAAATTTTATAAGTTTTCTTTTCCTAACAACAAAGTTTTATCCTGCACATGCACTGTAAACATTCAACAAACTGTATGTACCTGTAATAATATGTTTTAACTGCAATTAGACTTTTTTCAAATGAATGATGCATCCAAATTTATAAAATAAAGAAAGAAATCATGTTTAGAAATTCTTCATGAAAAAAACATTTCCACAAAACGTAGTTGTCTTTTTCATATTGTTTGAACGATCTTTTAATTTTGAGTCGATTGCCAAATGCCTCCCTTTCGACAACCAAGATTTCACATGGCTTTCAGGTTTATACTCGTAAATGTGAATTTAAAACTAGTTTAAAAAAAAGTAATTTGCGCACTGTTTTTACGTGCAAAGAACTTTTTGTGGTGAAAGTGCAAACTGCAATTTAGCCAAACTTCTGTCAGCAAATTATTTGTAAAAAAAACAAAACAAGTGCCGCCTGACCACCCTGCAGTAAGGTACCTGAAAGCGAGTCTGCGTTACCAATAAAATTGACGAAAACCAGTAAAGAAATTTGAGTTGTGAAATAAACTTTCTTTCAGAAGTTATATAAGTAATTATGTTTGCTACTTAAGAGCCATGCATACCAACTTTAGTGCGCTGTGAAAGTGACAGCGCTATTAACATAGGAGGTGAATCTTAATTTGTTATTTACCGTGAAACTAAGGCTTTTAAGAAGATTTTGTTCAAATAGTTAACTACAACTAAATCTATTAAACATTTCTATTGAATAGTCTTAATCATTTTATATTAAACATGTGTACAAAAATTGGAAATCAAATTTAGCTTTTCCCATAAGAAAAAATACGTGTTTTTCGTTCCGTTTTTACATACTTCAAAATGTATATTTTAAAAATAAAATTTATATGAAACGAGAGCTTGTGATTTCGTTTTGGGAACTATTGAATTGTTTTAATTCATACTATTTCCATTTTTGTGTTTAAGAGTGTTTAGTTAACCTATTTCAAAGAATAATTTTTGTGCAAGTCGGTAGTAGTTCAAGGATTTTGCAATAGGTTGCGTTAGTGCTGTTTACCCCTACTCTCCCTCCTGCTCCTGTCCCCCACCTTTCTATCCCTCCGTAGACTTTATGCAGTAGTACAACTACAAATAATATTATTATGAATCATAAGTGATTGTGTTCTACTGGACCTTATTGTATTTTCTTGTAAAAAAGATTTTGACACTGTCAATATTAATTCAAACGGACCGAATTCGATTTTGTTTGATTACTGCGAAATCAACAGTTGTTAGTGTTTAGGTATTTTATTCATTTTCTTTTCGTCACTAAGATTAGGCCTATATTATCTGCCTTTTACTAATAATTGCTAATACAGTACGATGCCTTCTAAAAAACAAAGACTAAGAAAAGGAAAAGGGAAGACCTTGAATCTCTCTGCAGTTAAAAAGAAGAGGCGTTTACCTCCAGGACTAAAAACATTTTGTTACATTATTTATACTTTCTTCCTTCAGTTTAGGCCTAAAAACTTTCGAATGAATGACAAATTTTGTTTCTAGAAGACTATTTAATATATAATTTACAACAGAACTAATATTTGTATTTTACTTTTATATTCTGTTCACTTGCTAAACTACAAATCTTCAAAATACATCTTATCAAATCAAAACTGTTCGTAAATTTTACAGACATTTATTTCATAATAGTAACTACATAATTGATTTGCAAAAATTATTATTGTTTACTTTTAAAATGTTTATTAGTAGCCTATATCCATATTTTGAAATAACTACTTATCACCATAATAGTTAGGTTACCTATTGTAGGTAAATAATTATAGATTAAAGTTTATTTGTGTACCACGAAATTTATAATAATAAATCAAAATCTGTTTATACTTTTTATATTTTCGTATTGTTAGGTTAATGTTGGTTTAATGTTGTTCGCTACCTTATACTGGTTTTTAGCAAATTTTGTGAATAGTATTTTTCAGGCTTAGCCTACCTTTAATTTCTGAAAAAAAGGAGTTATGTTTTTTCATTTAAATGGCACAAGACTTCCTGTGTCATTTCCTTTCACGTAGATTTTACTACTTATAAAACCTCAGAATTGCAATCAAAGGGAAGTCAGCAATATTGGAGTTTAGTTATGAAACGGTAAACTAATTAATTGATAATCTATGTAACGCCTTTTAATCTGCCGGGTTGATTAAACAAAGCCTGTGGTTGTCGCGGTTCCTGGTAGTTAGGGTTTTTAAATGTCTTATTAGTACAAAATCCTGCACTTGTTTAGTGTATTTATAATTTGTATGACGAGGCAGATCTATCTCGTGCACAATTATTTCCCGAGTGACCTATTATCTGTACATTTTTAAATATGATATGTAACCCTACTAACTTTATGATCGGAATTATTTTTGATGCGAGTGTAATATAATATGTATCTATACTAACTTTATGATCGGAATTATTTTTGATGCGAGTGTCATATAATATGTATCTATACTGACTTTATGATCGAAATTATTTTGGGAAGAGAGTGTCCTATAATATGTATTTTTTTTATATGACATGTAACTAAACTGACTTTATAATCGGGATAATTTTGTGATGGAGTGTAATAAGTAGCCTACTTTTTTTAAATATAATGAGTATAAACTATATTTTGTTTATATTGCCTAAACCATTTATACAAGTCATGTGAGTTGAATAAGCTGTTCAATCATTTTACTATCTGACCTATTTCATAAGATTCTAATAATATTTAAATTTCCCATAGTTTATACAAAATATATCACAATACGATTACAGTGTTACAGTAGTTATTAATAATGAAGTCGGGTACGACAGCTAGTATTTAAAATAGATAAAATTGTTTTGCGAATATTTTTTTTGTAAATATAATTTGTGTTAAATTTATTTAATTATAACTGTATAATTAATAATAATTACCTCCTAGTTTGGCAGAAGGTAAATTAATTATAATACATGTCTTTTAAATAAGTCTACGGCACAAGAACGTTTGTTGAAAGGAGACTTTTCGTATTATATGTGTTTTAAATATTATAAAAAAATTATTTTAGAATACAAATTGTGTATTAAAATCATTTATAGATTAAAATAAAAAATAATATTTCAAAATTAATTATATAAACTGAATTAAAGTTGTTGTAATAAATGGTTTGGAAAAAAATGGTGTGCATTTTGTCTTTATAAATTATCACTTTTCAAACTCGGAAATATTGTATACAGTAGAGCCCCTCTTAACCGGCCTCGGATCAATCGGTCCTCGGCTTAACCGGCCCATTTCAAGGAACAACAAAATCAAATATATTAACTGGCCGAAGTCTCAAACATCGATTATTTGACGGACATTTCGGGATGACGCAATGTTATTTGTGCTACTGTATGTGTTAATGTTGTGGCAGGGAAAAGGGGGGAGGAGGAGCGTAACAAAGGAAGCCGCCTTGTCGATTGATTCTTGCCGCTTGAAGCAAGAGGGGGGATCAAATCTTGCTTCCCACGGCAACTCTATTATTTTTTCTTGGAATCAATTAACCAAGCGGCATCCTTTGTTTTTCTTTCTTTGTCTGTTTATTTGTCGGAACCTTTACTGAAGTCCATGAGAGCAAAAGTGCTTGAAAACGGGAGGGGAGAAAAGGAGGCGAGGGAAGGGGAGTGGAATGGGGGAGGAGGAAGTGTACTGTACATTTTTCTTTCAGTTTTGTTCTTAAATACAGTACAGTACAGTAATGTATACATCTGTTTAAATAATATACTGTAAATTATCTGTTAAATTAAAATGAGTGAGTTAGCTAAAAGGAAACGTGTGATGGTCTCGTTTGAGACACGGTTAAAAGTGTTAAAAAGACTGGACAGCGGGGAATCGGTAAAAAAGCTCTGTACAGAGTTTAACGTTGGAAAAAGTACCATCAACGATTGGCGACGAAACAAACGATCGATTAAAGAAATGTGTTCAAAGATTGAGTCTGAAAAAATTCTTGCAGTTCGGTGCACTAATAAAAAACCAGTTTGTGACATCGTTGACGAAGCCCTTTGGATGTGGTTCGTTCAAGAACGTCGGAGAGGAACCCCTATCAGTGGCCCAATATTGATTGAAAAAGCCTTGGTAATTCATAGTAAAATTGAGAATGCACCAGCATTTTCTGCTAGTCAGGGATGGCTTGACCGTTGGAAAAAGCGCCATGGGATTCGTTTTGCTCACATAAGTGGTGAAAAAATGTCAGCAAATGAATCAATTGCTCGTGAATTTCTGACATCATTTATGAAAGTGATCGACAGTGAAGGCCTAGTCCCTGAGCAGGTGTACAACATGGACGAAACTGGGCTTAATTTTAAAATGTTGAAAAATAAAACTTTTATATCAAGTGAAGAAACATCATCTGCGCCTGGGTTTAAAAAAAAATAAAGAACGTATCACCGTTGCTTGTTTGCTCCAATGCAGCTGGGACTCATAAAATCCCTCTTTTTGTGATAGGAAAGTCTGCTAAACCACGAGCGTTTAAGAACTTAAATTTATTAACATTTCCAGTGTACTACAGGTCCCAAAAATCAGCTTGGATGAACTCCAATTTGTTTGAAGAATGGTTCAACTTCGAATTCGTCCCAAAAGTGAAGGCACACTTAAAGAGCAAAAATTTACCAATGAAAGCAGTCCTTCTTCTCGACAACGCTCCAACTCACCCCCACTTAAGTGATGTGGATGGCATACAATCTATGTTTTTGCCTCCAAATGTTACCAGCTTGATACAGCCTATGGACCAAGGAGTGATAGAGTGTTTGAAAAGACGGTACCGCCGTAAGTTACTTTCCGAAATTTTACTTAGGTGTGAGGATGAAAACTTACCGCTCCTGGATAAAGTGAAGAGGATAAACATCAAGGATGTAATTTTTATATTGGCCATTGCTTTTGAGGAAATTCCTTCTTCTACCTTTGTGAAATCGTGGAGAAAAGTTTGGCCTAAGATAGAAAATCTGGTTGAGAGTAGCAACGATTCAGAGATCGAAGAAATTGAAAATCAAGCCATTTTACACGATCTTCAATCGTTACCTGGTGGGAACCAAATGCAGTTAGAGGACGTGGAGGAATGGATGACAAAAAGTGACGAAGGACTTGAAAACGAATTTTTTACAGACGAGGAAATAATTGGTATCGCCAGTAAAGATGACTGCGAGTACGAAGACGAAGTGTACGAAATTTCAGAAGTGGAGGACTCGCAAAAAATAACACACGACGAAGCAAAAAAAGCTGCAGAAATTTTATTGCATTATGTTGAGCAGGAAAAGGATTCAACGGCATTAGACATGATGAACGTAAGGAAATGGAGAGACTTGGCTTTCAAAAAATCTTTAAAAGTTAAGGAACAAAAAAAATAACTGATTTTTTTAAACAGTGATTTATACAGTGTACATAATGTAAATTAAGTTTTCAAAGTGTAAATGTAAGTTAAAATGTTTACATGTAATTTGTTAGTGTTTGTTTGTGTGTGTATGTACAGTACATACAATAAAATCAGTTGCAATAACGTCTTATTTCCTTTATTATTTATGAAATATGTACTGTAGGTTTTTTTTTGAACTAAAATCTATTTTTTACGGGAACCTCGGATCAACCGGCCAAACTCGTA
Organism: Philaenus spumarius; assembly: GCA_018207615.1. Taxonomy (NCBI): domain Eukaryota; kingdom Metazoa; phylum Arthropoda; class Insecta; order Hemiptera; family Aphrophoridae; genus Philaenus; species Philaenus spumarius. Next base: position 438,013 of record JAGFPH010000402.1, on the reverse strand, counting down.
ACCGGCCAGGGTCTCGGTCCCGACCTACTGTAGGCCTAAATCATTACTTTCTCTTATATCAGACCAACCACCAAACTACTGAATTTAGCTACCAACAATAAAATAAGGATTCTGAACTAAAGCCACGGTAAGGCAAAGGAATGAAATGAAGTATTTTTTGTCACTCTGTCTGGTGTGCCGGCGAGATGGAGGGGGCAAAGGAGAATTCGCAGTGACAGTTCAGTTATTTGTCGGGCACTGATACAGGCAGCGCTTACGGAATAAAAAGTAACTAAAATGTGATTTCTCCCCACGGGTAAGCATGACTCTTAAGTACTTATGCTACACAAATAATAATATACGTTCAAATCTGGTTAAAAATAAATTTTATAATCACATATAAAAAGAACCGGTGTTGAAATTAAGCCCTGCTTGCTACTCCAGCCATCATTCATATATCTGTTAACCAATAAACACTTGATATTTTTCCCAACATGAATTTGTTGACTATCAATGGTTTGCTATTTTTTCTGTAATTCAACTAGTTAGCCATTAACAAAACAAAATAAACCATTAGACAACAAACTTAGCCACTACACAACAAACGAGCTGTATGCCAGTAGATTTGAATTTTTAATGTCAAACAACAGTATTTTAAACTACACTGGTTGTTTTTGGCAGTTGAAGAACAATTGCTATCAAAATGGCCAGTTCTAGGAATGTCATAGCAACAGTGCAACCCACTCTAACCCTCTGGCCTACAATTCAGTTTGCTTATTAATGCTCCATACACTGCAGTTTATGTAGTCAACATATATTTTCTTCAGTACAACCATTTTTTATTTTTTTTCCAGCTTTCAATAATATTTTTTTTAACAACTGTCAAAAGTGTAATGATTTCAAATATTATTCAAATCAGTCATTTAAAATATGTTTCAGGAAAAATTAAATCATACAAGAGGATAATACAATTTGAAAAATATGATTCTTTCTAGCAACTGATAAATGTGCACACATGTGAATGTGCCTACATTTCAATATATTATGGAACTCTGGTAGAAAATAAATCTAGGCTGAAACAAAGATTTGTTTAGTTCTAATTGCAGAACTTTTAGCAAAAATAATCAATTTTAATCATACAGAAGATTTATAAAATTATCATTGTGGTAAAGAACAGTCAACTAAGGTGATCCGCGATATAGTTAGTCCAAAATTAATTCAGTTAGCAAAACTTCATCTGATTTCTTTGCAAATAGATGGGCCGCTTTAGAGTACTGAGGTTTAATTTATTTATTTTCTGACAACATATAAATGCAATGTTTACGATACTTACATGCAAGAAGACTAAGTTAAGGAGATGCTGGAGGAATCACAGCTTGCACATAGAAGCTACAACACAAACATCAATATAATCGCATGCATCAATTAACACAACTACAATAACACATTTATGTGCTTAAACCTGGAATCTAAGCAGCAACAGTTTATCTGAACTGATTAAACACTTAATACATAATTATATGGTATGGTACACACTATTTCATGCATTATATGACCAAACTTTTATATTTTGGTATTGTTAGATCTTTAGATAAATTTTTTACTATGACTAATTATATCTAATTTCTCAATCTATTCATGAAAAACTTTTTAAATACCGGTATAGAAAAAAAAAGAAAGAAAGAAAAAAAACTGTGTTATTTTTATTACTTTTCCTAAATAAACTATTCATAAAATATTTTTAAAATATAATTATAATCATGGTTAAATGCAATTTAAAATAAACTATACTATACTTTCAGTGGCTTCATATCCAACTGTACTAAAGCTATTCATTACACAGAAAGATATCTTCTCAATTTCCACTAGTACTTCAGGGTCTGATTATTTGTAAACATACATCTTACCATAGAATCTCTTAAAATACACAGGTTTAATAGTATGTAAGTGTTCGGCACAAAACATTTTTATTTAAAATTTATAATATTAGATATGGAATCGAAAGCTATCAGAAATAAGTACTATGCAACATTGAAGAAGAAACTCTGGAACAACATATATGTTGGTGTGAACAACACCCAAAGCTCTGTAAAAATAAATCTATTAGACCATGCTAAGTCACTAAACCCATACAGTAGAATTAATGAATTAATTCTAAATAATAAGAAACTTCAAATATAGGCTGTCCAGGTGTACAAGGCCATTGTGCTATCAATGTTGAGTGATATTGGATGCACGGATTAAGAAGTAAGTATTGATAAAAAACTATGGTTTACCTAAGTATTTGTTTCAACATAAGTGATTAAATTAAACTTGGTTTTTGGCCACAAAGACATAATCTCAAGTGTAACGCTAGATGTACGATTCAAGAATTACTAACACATTTTTCACTGTTAGAAGAACTAGAAAAGATAGAACAACTAATAGGTTATTATAAAATACTTGTAATTATATTATAGTATAGTTCACACTTACTGATTTTTTAGAAAATGTTTGTGGCATATTTAGTTTTCCTATCAAGCTAAAAAAAGTACATTTTCTATTTTAAAATAATTTGATTTAGTAAACCAATGAGAAGACAATTTATCTGTTTGGCAAATTTTCAAAACTTATTTTTATGGAGTTTCTAGTAATTAAACGAAACTAAAAAATATTTCTTCTTAAGCCCACCAAATACCAAATGGATTAGCAAATTTAATCCAGCTAATCAGCAATTATGGATTCTGAAATACAGTGATCAGTGTAATGGTAACTCAGGGTATGGTATCTTGAGGTTTCCTATACATAATTTAATTTTCATATATATATATATATATATTATATATATAGAAATCGGGGATTGAAAATTTTCCTTTAATATAGTTAATATAAGAAGTATATTTTTGTACTTTTTTCAGATTCCTTTTAGGATTGCTTTTTGAGAACATGAGGTTGACAGTGATTTTTAAGCGTTTTCTTCAAAACATATTACCAAAGATTTTTTATCAAAAATAAAATGTATATATTTGAACTAGTGCATTCATTTCCTTTAATTTGACAAATCACTCAATAGGCTTAAAAGATTTGTTTTATGGTCCCCAATTTATCTCCAAGAGCACAAAATTTCGATATTCACTTTTCTTTTGTTCTGTGGTTGGGCACTCACTAACACCATAGATCATGAATAATAAATAGATCTTGCATTCATACGGCAGCAGTGTGGCGAAAATTAGGTTGTCGGGAAAATAGTGCATATCGCGCCGCGAGGTAGCGCTAGGAAGAAATCATTGGTAGCATTGGTGTTTCACACAGCTTCCGTCGTTTCCTCAATAGATAGCGCCACTATCGTCGAATTTCCAGTGGAATGAAATATTGCATTGGATCAGAGTTCTATTAGGTTATCCAAATACAATGCTAACACTATGCCAAATATACGTCTATGACAGTCAGGCGGACAGTAAGACACCGGAGTGACGCTATTAGGGTTCCGTTTTCCTTGGTAACAACTACCTGCAACAGTATAGTGTGTTATTTATAAAATAGGGGAGGAAGGATAGTATAATCAATTCGATTTAGTCAGATAATAGTTCAATTTAAATAAGCCAATCAAGTTGATGTTTCATCACTTCAAAGTTTTCACACACTTACAGACATATATTGATGCTAGTCTCATGTGGCTTTTAGGAAGGTGTTCCTAGGCGATACAAATTTCTGGAAGCTACTTTTATGCTATTTGGCTGCAAAATCTAACATAATAGATGTTCTGGAGTTCGTGACAATAGACTTCATTCTACTATACCATTTTTTTGTTAAGGGTACTTTATAAGGGAACCTAAGATCTCCCCTCAACTCAAGTGGATCTATTGTGGAGAGTAGTCCTTTTAATGTTCATTCTAGATCCTATGCAGGCCATGTATGAATCCAAGGAGGGTCTTGGGATCAACACAAAACTGAGGAGGGTCTCTTCAGTTTCACAAAACCTTTCAAGTTCTGTAAATTTCCTGCGACCGACAACCTCACACTCACACAACAGGTGTTGGGCAGATTCCTTCCCAAAAGAACAGAACTGACAGGAGTCATCTGAAATCAGCCCCCTTTTTTTGAGGTGTTACCTAGCACTGATGATCAGTCATGATACCTACAATTCACCTTAGATCATTTCTGCCCATTCACATAAGCTTTTCAGTTTTAGATTTCGAGAGGCTGATAAACATCTTTGCCTGTCTGAGCCCAGGAGTAGCATTCAAGTAATGGGACCAGCACTGCTTCATCAAAATGTCAACCATATTTCTAAGATGGCTCTTTTCCTCCTTCACTGAAAAAGGCCAATTAATGGTTCTGCTCCTATGAAGCGCCTTTTGCCCCAAATCTTGCAAGGCAATCTGCTGCCTCATTGCCTTTGCCTCCTAGGTAACCAGACATCCACTTCAGGGTCATGTCATTCACTACTTTGAAGTTTGAAGCAATCCCAAATTAGCCTAAGGTGGATGATTCCAGTGCCTTTAAAACTGCTTGCCTATCAGAGAGGATGGAAACTTCCTTTAAACCTCTTTTTAGAATTTCTCAGGCACAAAAATCGATTGCAACAAAGTCTGCTTGAAATATTGATGGGGAGGAGCTCAAAACCTGAAAAGACTATACCTAGGACCATAGACTCCTGCCCAACACCGCTTATCATTTTCGAGCCATCTGTTTACCAAGAATGGATACTATTACTTAGAACAGGTTGAGCACCACCCACCTCATGGTGGCCATCGATCTCGACCATGAAAGAATGGTCCAAATTAATGTTCATTACAACAAACCATTAAGTCTACTTTTACTGTCTCATTTAATTTTTTTTAGTTAGACTAGGGGGCTTTGCCCCCTGCTCTCTCCGCTCGCCAAACCCCACCCTATCTCTCTATATTAAAACTTTATTATAATATATTAATATTATAATAACATATTATTATATACTATGTATCGTCTATTCCCTAGACCAAAGTCTAGAACACTGCTTAGTTGTGTAGGTCGGCACTAAAAAGGACCGCAAGTGTTGCCTGAAAGGCTTGTAATTGTTTCGGGTGTCCGTAGCCGCTTGTGCAAGCACAGATCTCTTCCCAGTGGGACTTTGGTTAGAGACACTGCGGTGGAGGTTCTAGCCGAGTCTAGCCTCTTTTTCGCGAACGAATTTTTTTTGTGTAAGCTGTGTTGGTGCAGGTGTTTGTAAAGTAGAACAGATTTATTAAATTACAAATTAAATGAATTTATTCCTGGTGAAACAGCCTGGCAGTCGACGCAACTCCCACACTAACGTCAGCGACTCTAATTTTGCCTCCCTTCTCTGTGGCGTGGTTTGCCGCTTCGGCACTTGTCCGGCCAATTCTCCTGCAGTTCTAGGCTCAGTACTTCGTTCTCAAGACTGATGAAGCTGGTTCGCTTGGCAGTGTTCGCTTTATTGGTTCCGTTCGCAGTGGTCGCTTTGTTGGTTCCCTTGGCAGTGGTCGCTTTGTTGGTTCCCTTGGCAGTGGTCGCTTGTTGGTTACATATTTATTCTATTACATACTTTATAATTATGAGAAGAAGTAGAAAAACTTTTTTATATAATAGAGAGATAAACATTTATTACTGTACAATAACACCTGTCATATCCAGCCTAAGGTGACTTCAGTGTAAAATGTTGGGTATATGAAAGTATAATACCAAACACTCATTTATGTAATACCAGGGCACTGCACAGTTTTGTGATCGTTGGAGCCTGTATTCAGATAATTTTTAGAGATATTTCAAAAATATCTGTAAATGTTTATCTATGTCAATCTTTAAAAAGTAAACTAAGGTTGTCAGGTGGTTACAGTGCAGAACAATGTCTCCTGTGTCCATTCTACTAATGCAAAAAGTTTCTCTTTGACACTAGTTCAAAACTAATCTCCTAAAATATGTACAGTAAAATGTAAAAGTAGACTGTTACTATGCCAATACTAGCAAAACAATACGTCCCGAATACACTCTGACACTCTCCATAACCGATAACACAATGCTGAAGTGAAGGCAGATCAGAGACTTGTGTAAACAATGTGCAAGTTTTACTGTGTTAGTTTTGGATTCATTAGTTTAAACTATTAATCTATTTTTACTGTAACGTTCAACCAACATCACATTCCAAAAAAAAAAACAAATTATGCGTAGTTCTCAGATTAAAGCGCACACTACATTAACCCACCGCCCCCGCGAGCTATGCAACCAAGTCTTCGCCCACACCATCCACTGTTTACTACCCCTGACGTACTACCTTAGGCCATGCTTCCACCGCCGGGAGCGACATTTATCACTAGTCAGCAAGCTTAGTCGGCCATTAGAAAGGTCATTCAGAAACTAGACGCAAGACGAACGACTGCTCTACAAGTACACCGAAACAAAAGATAAATGTGTTCGGTTAATTGAAGTGAAAAATAAGAAGAACACCATTTTAATAGTAAAATAGTGTAATGTAATGTAACGGTCTGATAATCAAGTCTAAAGTTATTTGTGATATAAATTCTACTCTTTGTCTAAGAAGGACGCCGCATCTTACCAGTTAAACACTGATTCAAGTAACAGACAGCAAATTTCATTCTGCAAACGTCAACGATCTTTAATTACTTTGGACAATACGGGACATGACTTGACTGTTCCTGAGGGTATACCAGCCCCAATAAGTGTACACATCAGAAGCCCACTGCTTCTTTTTCACTGTATAATAAATTAAATCATCCAGCAGAGAAGTTAATTGTTCCTTTCCCATACACTGATGGTTTTGATCTTGAGAAACTCATAAAGTTTCTTAAGGTGGCTTTACACTTAAGTAAAATGTACCCTGATATAAGACAAAATATTTTGAGCGTCTTGCTGCCTTATTCACAAGGTCCATTAAATTCATGCTTGCTGAGGCACAGTGCCTTTTCTGATTTTCATAAAGAGGCCTTGCAATTATTTATACCTTCTATCGTCCTCAGGGGCAGGGAGAGACCTTGCACCATTTTGTGAATGACGTCAAGGAAGCCGCGCAGGTGCTTCTCATAAACAAGACTGAAGCCGAAGTGACTGAAGTCATAGTAGATGCCCTTTCACCGGAGGTCAGAAACTGCCTGGTCTTCGCAAGCCGACGCATAAACTTCAACGATCTGGACAAACTTTCTGCCCAGGTCAACAATAGATTATTTGTAGATGCAGAACGAACTCAAAAACAACCTCCTAGAGAACAAAGTCAATTTAGACCCTTAAGGTCTCCGGTCACCTGCTATAACTGCGGCAGAAATGGTCATTTTGGCAATCAGTGCCGACAAGGGCAATCAAGTAGCAGGGGAAACTTCTCTGGAAACAATAGGTTCAGGAAAAATCCAAAAAAACGATTACAGGAGGGGAAACTAGTCGGGTTTTCCACTGTAACTCCCAAAAGGAAAACCGACTATAGTCACATAGCATTCTATAGATCCTTTTACAAAAACAACGCCGTCAATTATCAGCTTAGGCCTTTATCCACTTCCAGTGCGAAATTAAATAGAGCTCCGTGTATGAACAAAAGTTCAAATAATCCCCGCCTGATTCCTGTATGTTTTTTGTGCAAGAGATCTGGTCATTATATCTGGCAGTGTCATTCTTTCACTCGACGGGTTAGGTCATTTTCAACCTTTCAAAAAACTACCCGAACTTCCTTCACAAGGAAGGGTTATAAAAAACTGAAATCTAAAGGCTTAACCAACAAAATTTTGCCCATGGTTGAAGCCGTTTTTAAAAATTATAAAACTGAGGCCCTCATGTCATCGGATCTCTTTCAAAAACTTAAGAGCTTAAATTTAATCAAACAAATTCTTGAAGTAAAATCGGATTGCCTCACAGCTAGCAGTGAAAGGTTGAGAATTGATCTCGCTTGTTTGGTTCACTTTAAGATTGAACACTGCAGTTGGACATTTAAATTTCTAGTAGCTCCTCAACTCTCGTGCCCTCTCATACCGGGTTTCAATTTTTTCATTAAAAGCAAATTGATCTTAGATGTTTCTAAAGGCACCTTCAATTTTTCTTTCAATAAGGCTAAACCCTTTAACTTAGTAAATTTTCAAAAAAGTTTTCTTCTTACACCGAGCTTACCCTCTGTCACTCAAGTCTCTCAGAGTCCCTTGAGTCACTTCTCTAGGGAGAACCAAAAAACAATTTCTGAACTGATAGGTGATTTTCCAGATGTACTTAAAAAGGAATTAGGGCTAACCGACCTTATCCAATACAATATAGAATTAAAGGACAACATACCTGTTAAGAGTCAACCTTATCAACTCGCTCCTCCAAAAATGGAATTCTTAAGAGAGCATATTAGGGATTTAGTAGAGAAAGGGGTGGTGGAGAAAAGCATTTCCAGTTATTCATCCCCAGCTTTTCTAGTTCAGCATCCTGAAAGGAAGCCACAAATGGTCATAGACTACCATAAGCTTAACCAGCATATAGTGATCGAAGCCGTGCCCCTACCCAATCTGCATCAGTGTTTCAATTGGTTTGTGGGAGAAAAGTACTTCACTTGTTTTTGACCTTAATTCTGCCTACCATCAGATTCCACTAACACCAAGGTCGAAGCACCTTACCAGTTTTTGTACCCCTTGGCTACTTTATCAGTTTACACGAGCCCCATTTGGACTCTGTACTGGTGCCCAGGTCTTGACAAGACTTCTTGACCCAGTTTTTTCCGACATCAAATTTAAATTTATTTTCAATTACCTAGATGACTTAGTCATCTATTCCAAAACCTGGGAAGAGCATGTTGAACATCTCCGTGAAGTCCTCTCGTCTGCGACAGGCGAAACTTACAGTTAACCCCGAAAAGGTTCGTTTTGCCGTAGAGGAGATCAGTTTCCTCGGTCACTTAGTTTCAGCAAGAGGCGTGCAAATAGACCCCGAAAGGACTAAGGCTATCAGAAACTTTCCTCGACCCACCAATCCTAAAGCAGTGTCACGCTTTATAGAAATGGTTAACTTTTTTGCCAAATTTATACCGAACTTCGCCGAGCACGCCGCTCCATTAAATCTGCTTCGACGTAAAGGACAGAAGTTTGCCTGGAATAAGGAACAGGATGAAGCATTTCAACATCTGCATAATGCCCGACCTCTCGTACTTCGTATGGCAAATTTCGACAGGCCTTTTGTCCTTCAAACGGACGCAAGTTCTTGTGAATTAGGAGCAGTTCTACTCCAGGAAATTGACCAATAGCCTATGCTTCCCGCACCCTCACCCCAGCGGAAAGAAAAGCCTCTTCAGCGTATGAGTCAGAGTGCCTGGCCGTTATTTTTGGAGTGGAAAAGTTCCGCCAATATCTCGAGCACCGCGAGTTTCTCTTAGAAACTGATAGTCAAGCCCTTTCCTGGCTACTGCCGAATCCTTGACAGTTAGGCAAAATGGGATGCTGGATTGCCAAGTTAACATCACTTAAGTTTCAAGTGGCACATATAAGGGGGACCCAAAATGTGATAGCCGATTCCCTTTCCAGAATGTTTGAGTTGGAAAAGCCTCAATCAGAACCAGACTCTCCTTCTGAGATAAACATAGCCATATTTCGAATTTCCCACTAGCTTTCCGAGACATTAGTGCTCAACAACGCGCTGATCCAATCTTGGGACCTATCATTTCTGATATAGAAGCAGGTGTCGCTTCTAGCCGTCATTGCATTCATAAAGGAACCCTTTGTTTAAAAAACCACAGGGATATCCAAATCAGAATCTACGTATCTCAGTCATTACGAGACATGGTCATGAAATATTATCATGATTCACCTGTAGGAGGACATTTAGGAATTTCTAGAACCAAGTTCAAGGTGAGAGAATTTTTCTTCTGGCCTTCTCTTGCCAAAGATGTCAAAAACAAGGTTCGCAACTGTAATACATGTGCCGTGAGCAAACCCGCTCAGAATAGCAAATTAGGCTATTTGTCATCAATAGTCCCTACCCGTCTTATAGAGAAAATCCACATTGATTATGTTGGTAAACTACCACGTACCAAAGCAGGCAATACCATGATACTGGTCGCTGTAGACCAGTTTTCTAAATTCACCTGGCTGTGCGCTGTCAGAGAAGCCACCACTTTCAACACCATTAAGGCCTTAAGCCAAAACATTTTCCAAAATTTTTATTTCCCAAAAATATTAATATCTGACAATGCCACTTGTTTTACATCTCACACGATCCACAATCACTGTTTCTCTCGTGGAATCAAACAAGCCACGTTGGCCCCATATCACACTCAGCCAAACAACGCGGAACGTTTGAATAGAAATTTAAAAGCAGCTCTTATTGCCTACCATTCTAATAGTCAGACTTCCTGGGATTTATCACTTTCATGGCTTCAACTAGCCTTCAATTTCGCAACTCACGAGACTTTAAAGACATCTCCCTTTAAAATTCTCTTCAACTTCACCCCCAATACTCCACTCAGCCTTACCTGGAATATCGATGATCTTCTTTCAAGGGATAGCTCGAATTCATACGATATCTGGCGCAAGGCCAAAGATAACATCCTAAGAGCACATCAAAGGTCTGAGCGAATCTACAACAAAGGTCGTAGACCACATGCTTTCAAGATTGGTGAGCTAGTATGGTGTAAGACTCACAATCTAAGTTCCGCTGTTGACAAAAGGGCTGCCAAACTGATGCCCAGGTGATCAGGCCCTTTAGACTTATAATAGACTTTTTAACTCCCGTCACTGTAGCCCTATCTTTCCATAACTCTAATAATTTCATCAAAAAGGCACATGTTGAACAATTGAAACCTCATGCTTACCCGGCCGATCCAATCTCGCATTTTACCAACCTCATCCCAATTTCAGAAACCCACCCGCATTTAGTATACCCTACTTGAAAAATCAATCAGGTACACCCTTGGTTTTGCAAAAACAAGCTCACCGGACTCGACTTACTTCGACATCCTTAAGTTGGTTATAATTGTTTGTTAAGTTATTGGTGGAGGTATTTTGACAGACCTTTTTGTGTTTAGATTAAGTTAGGTTAGTTTTAAGTAAACAGTCAAGTCATGACCTGATAAAATTTGAATTGTATAAATGTTAATGATTGTATATTGGGTAAAATCAACCTGACTTCGTCTTTCGGGGGTTCTGTAACGTTCAACCAACATCACATTCCAAAAAAACGATTACAGGAGGGGAAACTAGTCAGGTCTAATACAAATACAATGTGTACAGCTTTACTGTAATCTGTTTTCATTGTGAACTGTGTTTTACATTATGTAATTTGAATAATGCGCAATTCAGATGGCACTGATTCTGTTAAAAAAGGGTTCTCCTGTACATGAAATTACAGTGTACGTCATTTGATTAATTTGAAACAAATGTAAATTAGAAACATGCACACTAACATCCGGGATACGCCAAAAGCGGGAACATTTAATGTTTTTTTTTTGCTCATGCAAAAAGCACTACATGCTTTTTGTTAACATGGCTTTGAAAATAATTTAAATACGGTTTATTAATATCTTTACACCCAAAAACCACAAGAATCATTGGCAACTTTTTTTCAAAATTGTTCATTGCCAACAAAGTTAACAAAATATGAATTATTACTGATAATCTTGAGAAGAAAAAATTGTATTACACACAATAGTCGAGACCCTAGCCGGTTACGAGTTTGGCCGGTTGATCCTAGGTTCTGGTAAAAAATAGATGTTTGTTCAAAAATAACCTATAATACATATTTTATAAATAACCAAGCAAATAAGACGTTATTGCAACTCATTTTATTGTATGTACTGTACATACATAAGCAAACAAACACCAACAAATTAAACATTTTTAGAACTTTTAACCGTGTCTCAAACGAGGCCATCAAACGTTTCCTTTTAACTAACTCGCTCATTTTTATTTAACAGATCATAAACGGACAAAGGCAAGAACAAAACTGAAAGAAAAAGGTACAGTAACTTCCTCCTCCCCCATTCCACTCCCCTTCCCTCGCCTCCTTTTCTCCCCTCCCGTTTTCAAGAACTTTTGTTCTCATGAAATTCAGTAAAGGTTCCGACAAAGCAACAGACAAAGAAAGAGAAACAAAGGATGCCGCTTTGTTAATTGATTCTAAGAAAAAATACAGTTGCCGCGGAAGCAAGATTTAAATTTGATTCCCCTCTTGCTTCTGCGGCAACTGTATTTTTTCTTTGAATCAATTGACTAAGCGGCATCCTTTGTTTCTTTTTTACGCCCCCTTCTCCCCTGTTCCCCTGCCACAACACTGCCCTGTTCCCCTGCCGCACACCTAACGTTGCGTCACCCCGCTTTATTTTCTAGGAAATGTCCGTCAAACAATCAATGTTTGAGACTTCGGCCAGTTAATACATTTGACTCTGTTGTTCCTTGGGATAGGCCGGTTAAGAGGTATTCTACTGTAATAGTATTTATTACTTATAAAAATAGAATAACTAGAGATTATACAAAAAGTTACTTACAAATTCTTTGGTTAGAATATAAATTAATACAATTTGAAGAAACTTACTTCCTATACACTTTTAAATTCAGCGAATTTGTCATACTCACATATTCATTATTCACAGAACCATTATTTGCAATAATCACGAATAACTGAGTTCGGACTGTGTAAACAAAAATGACTATGCCCTCCATTCTTAACCCTCAAAGTGGCAGACTGCAGTCTCTCGGGCGCAAATGCAACCCGCTCGATCCATAGCGAGAATTTGCATAATCGATAATTTAATCCACTTAAAATCATCCAATCGTAATAAAACTGGCACCATTGGAAAGGAAATGAATTAAACTTTCATTTTTGTATTTAAAACTTTTTCGTAAAACGTATATTTACATACGTAATCATCGTTTTAAAATATGCATATCGTGCTACACAGCTATTTCCGCGGGCGAATCTGTATACAATTGTACTGTTATTTCCCACTTCTTCAACGTTGAAGCCCACCTACTGAAGTATTTATATCGAGATTATAAAGCTACCATTGGATTCGTCAAGATATTATCTTTATAATGGTGCCTTCCAATCAAATGTCACTATTTTAAAGGATTTATTCAAATAATGTCTGTAAACCCTTGCGATTGGACAGGTTTTCAACCAATGAAACAGCCCATTTGTCAACAGATATTACACCTACCATATCAAATGTTTTGACAGATTGTTTTACACCGTTTTGTAGAGAAAAGACTGACCTTTCTAACGGTGGGAATTGAACTAGAATAAACCAGTTTTTTGTTTGTCTAGACAGTAGTGAAAAGTACATGACTAGAGCGATCTGGTGTGACCGATTTCTCCATCTCGTTCCCACGTAATTCAACGTACCCTTCTTGTAAGACCTTTACCGACGGCAAAATGTCATTTGATTCATGTCATTTTGTTATTCAAATAAAGATAACTCAAACACTTTTGTGAACTAAGGAAAGACAATTATACCGTTCTTTTCTTTGATTTATCCTCTACACTTTGTTATAATAATATTTCATTTTTGGGCAAAGCATATATTAGTAAATTACGTTTCAATCTAGGCCTAGGTTTGTTAGTAATCGTGTATTTGGAACATAAAAACTGTTTTTTCTAAATAAGAAATTGATAAATGTTTTTATACAGTTCTATTTAGAACTAAATTACAAAACTTTTTTATGCTTACGAAAAAAATACAAAAAATGTTTACTACTTGTTATGTAGGCCTAAATTTGAACTTTATCCTTTCGTTACTGAACATTTTTTGTTTCTTGACCTAATAACTTTTACAATTTCAAAAGAAACTAATTTTTAGTGGCATATTTGAATTCTTTGAAGTTTCTTCTACAAAAAACATATTGAACATTTTTGGATTTGGGTTCATTTACTATTTTTGGCGAATTTTTCAAAATATGCTAGCAAAATGATATAAACGGGCTTTTAAATTTTAGCTTTAACGATGCCACTTCTAGGGTTAATGATATTTTATCTTGGTTTGAGTATGTTTATTGAAGGGTTATGTTTGTGTACTACAGTACTTTACAAAAATTGATAGGATTTTAATAACTACAGTATTAATAAAACTTACTATCTCCATTTTTTAAATTGTAACTCTCATGGTGATTATAATATCAAGACTTCTAACAGAGAAAAATATGTGTATTTTAAAAGTTGAAATACATTCATTTCCATTTTTGTGTTCAAGGTAAATTTGTGAACCTAACTTTGTGAATAGAGGTTTCTGTAAGAAGAAAACAAAGTATCTGAGATATAAGTAAACCTTTAACTTAATTTTTTTAATTCTATCTTCTTATATACTTTGTATATAAGTATTTACATTGATTATATATATATATATATTTGAAACATATTTTAATTATGCTAACATGTGGGATCATTATTAAAAGTTATTAGTATTAAATTTGAGGAGAAATAAATTAAAAACTACCTAAATAAGAAAAGATAAAGGTCTGAAATGTTTATATTATGTTACAAACAATGGAGAAGTACCACTGTTAGAAACTACTGAAAAGAAAACATTTTTATCTTATAATAAGTTTTACTCAGTATAATTATTAAATAATTTACTCTGGAAAAGATGAATTGAATTTTAAATTAATAATAATATAGATACACAATATTTTCTTATGTTAATATGTATACAACACAATGACAAAATCAATTATTTAAAAAGTTTGTTTACCATTCTATACACATATGCCTTCCACAAATTTGCAAAAACAGTTATGGAGTTTATAATAAAATACAATCTTGTTTGTTATTCATTGTTTAAAACCCTCGACAGTCAACAAAAAATCCATCTAAGTATTTTGCAAGATTATATTAAAAAATTCACAAAAATATGTTATCTATATAGTAAAAATGAATTGCTGTTCCTTTGTAAGCGCATCACTTGAGAACAGCTGGACCATTTTGGCTATTTTTTGTTTTAAAATGTTCGTAATAGTTCGAACTAGGTTTGTATATAATGAAAATTTTGAAAAGTTTCCCGGAAAAGTTTCAAATTTGGAAAAAAACTAAACAGCCTCTTTTGTATGGACTCAAGACCATAGTGCACAAAAACAGCTGTTCGTATAAAAAGCTTATTAGCAACACATCATGTTTATTTACATTCATTACCATAACAAATTTACTCAGCATTTTATAATCAGTTTATTATTATTCAAAACCAACAGCTTTTTTATGTTAGATTGATCAACTTAAAGCAAACAAAAACAAAAATCAACTAAAAATGCTTACAGTACTACATTTTAATTCAATTCAAACATTGGTTGTTCCATAATATTATATAAAACAGCTGTTTTGGATCAAAAACTGAACATGATTTTAGGTTAGGCCTACAATGAACCAAAACACGTTTAATTGAAACCAATTTAGAATCAGGGTTTTTACAATTCCTCACAACTATCAGTTTTTTAGATTAGGTAAAAGCAAATAAAAGGTTTACTGTATTATCTATAAAGGTTTACAAACTATAAATCTAAATTTGTGTAGTATATTCTTAAGTGGCGTAAAACCATTTTGCAATTCAATTACTTAAGTCATTGTAATGAAATGGAATAACTACCCTTTAAATTAAATCAAGCACTAGCGAAGCAATGGTGGGTTCACTAGTTTATAAAAAATATAACTTGTTATAATATATAATTTTTAAAGGAAGATGTATGGCGTACACAATATTACAAAAGAAAAGAAAAAAAAATTAGCCTACAGATTAAGGTAAAAATTTTAAATGCATAAAAAAATTCAAGGTATAATCAGGTTAATATAAATACCTTTTTGGAGTTTCTGCTCGCAGTCCTTTTTGGTCACAGTTTAAATGATGACGCGTTTCGCCTATTTTTCAGGCATTTTCGAACCAAATTAATTCAAAGTTTTTATAGCACATATATAATGCTCGTCAATTACTAAAAAACACACTAACACATTTAAAACATATGTACATAAAACACAAATAGTCCGTTAGATTCATTTGGAGGTAGATTCACACGTGCACGCCGGCCGGTTCTTGTGTCACTACTAATAATTATGTTGGTGGACGGGGTACAGCCGTGGTTGGGGGGAGGTCTGATCTGATGATGATGTCGAAAATTGTGTTGGACTGGAAGTGAGTTTTTTCATTTAACAATAATGTTGGGTCGGTTATGTTGGCTTTGTATATATGGTATTCTTCCATGACGTTCATTTTTGGTCCTTTGGAAGATTTGCACAATATCTCCATGTTATTCTGGATGTTGGTGTAAGTATGACCCGTTTCCAACAGGTGTTCAGCGAATTTGGATTGGACCGCGTTAGATTTGTTGCTAGGGAGGTGTTCCTTGAACCGAGTTTTGAACGCACGTCCCGTTTGGCCTATATAATGCTTGTTGCAATTGTTACACGTTAAATTATAAATCCCACTTCCATTATATGGGCATTCTATTTTGGGTTTTGGTCTAAGTGCCTTTTTTAAATTAATGCCGGTTTTATAAGCTAGTGTGTATCCTTGTTTACGGAATACTCTCTGCGCGACGTTATCCATTAGTCCGTGGTATTCAACGCTGATGTATTTTGGTTTGTCCTTAGCTATTATTTTTTCCCCTGTTGTCTTTTTATAATTCGGTCTATTGTTGCATGATCATATCCGTTCGATATTGCAATCTGCTTTATTATTCTAATTTCGTGATTGAAATCGGATTTGCTCATGGGCATGTTTAGGGCTCTGTGTACTAGGCTATTGTATGCTGATAATTTATGGTTATGAGGGTGGTTAGAAGAAGCGTGTATTGTGTGTCGGTTGTTGTGGGTTTTTTGTAAATTTTGAAGGCAAGTTTGGTATCCACTTTGGAAATGCTTATATCTAGAAAATTGAGGCTATTATTAATTTCAACTTCGTTGGTGAATTTGAGAGATGGATTTAGTTTATTTAAATAGTTCTTGAACATGTCAATTTGTCTTTTTGTTCCTTTGAAGATGCAAAAGGTGTCATCAACATATCTATGGTAAAGGGTGATGTTGTTACAATATGGGTTAGATTTGTTCATGAGGAATTCCTGTTCAATGTGATTGAGGAATACTTTAGCTAAGATTCCAGATAATGGGGATCCAATAGCCAGTCCTTTAGTTTGGATGTAGTGTTTGTCGTTGAATTCAAAATAATTTTGGTTCAAACATGTTGTTAGTAGGGCTATTAGTTCAATTAACGCCTCGGTGTCCATGGTGTTGTGCTTTTTTATATTATTCTTTAAGGTTTCCAAAGTTTCAGTTATTGGGACATTGGTGTAAAGATTGGTTATGTCGAACGATACAAGGGTGGTATTCGAATCTATGTTTACATCTTGCAATTTATGGATAAGGTCCAAGTTGTTTATTAAGGAGTAATTTCGCTCGAAGGTAAAGCTATTTCTAATTATTTTATCCAAAGTTTTGGATAATTTATATGTGGGTGCGCTGGTAAAATTTACTAAGGGTCTGATGGGTACGCCGCTTTTATGCAGTTTTGGTAGTGATCGCAATTTTGGGGCGGAAGGGTTGATCATTTTGATATATCTTTTCTGTTTTTTGTCAAGAATGTGATTAACAGAATTTATGACACCCTTTATTTCATTATTAAATCTAATTGTGGGATCTGATTTTAGGGCGGTTATGTCATTATCTCTAATAAATATTTCGGTTCTTTGATTATAGTCGTGCTGGTTCATTATAACAACGGTGGCCAAACTGTGACATAACCAATATGATATAAACCAATCATTTAAACTGTGACCAAAAAGGACTGCGAGCAGAAACTCCAAAAAGGTAATATAATTCCAGTCCAGTAAGGCAAACACAAACAAATATAATCAGGTGTTTGGGATTCAGTTTATATACGATGCTAAAACATATTTTTATTTTATTTTTTTTAAATAAATACTTTTGCAAAAATGGTAACCAAATGAAAATGAGACTCCTTTCAAAGGTCTAATTGTACATGTGGGGGGAAAAATAAAACATAATATCAGCTTCAACCTCCAATAATTCTATTGTTTTACAAATTTATGATGAGGTGTATGATGTAAACATTTATGTATACATTATTTTTATACTGTACGAATTGACTCCCACTTTAAATGTTGTCTCCATTGATTACCTTGTTTTAAAAGTAAAAATGGTGTTTTATGCCAAAAACTTTGAATCAGTTTTGTCTTATTTTATCTTTGGAGTAGTAAGGAACTTTGCCTTTTAAAATAACTTTTTGCTCTAGTGCAGAACCACAGGCCATAGCTGACACTCTCAAGCTTCGAGGCGCCCCTGATGTGAGATGTGTATTAATTGTTGTTTGTGTTGTGTATCACAACATCAAAATGAATTGGTTAAGCACTGTTACAATTAGTAATACCAGGTTAAAATTACAGAAGCACTGTATGACACTTTTATTTTTCTTGGCCATAAGTAATTAGCTTAATTAGTGTATTAGAAATTTCCACCACTCCTAGCAATGAGTTTTTAAGTCTTCCTCAGTGGTTAGGTGAAAAATCTTCTTAAATAACATACTTGGATTGTTCATCCATTAACATCTAATCTGTAGATAATATAAACCTCACTAAACATTTACTCATTAGCTTAAACTATTTTTGTTGAAGTTATTAGTTTATAGTGCTTTGTATATAAATAATTTATCTTTATCAATTGAAGATTTGTAAAATTAGTTCAGAGAAAATACATATTGCATGCATAAATAAATTCATCATGCTACTAAACTTACACTTAAATTTACAATTTAATTTCATATATTCATCTCTAATCATGTTACTTTCTGGAATACAAAGTATAGGCCTATTTAGGATTATATAAATATCTAGATATTTACAAATATTAGAACACATTTGGAAACTTTGGACGTTTTCAGAATAGTGGCTTTGTAAGAGTGCAATAGCTCTCTGTAACAGGTGGTCGGAACATGTAATATTCTTAAGGAATATCGGACGAACTTATTCATCAATTAGGACAAAATACTACAACACAAATATATTTATAAAAAAATATATAGAAAGAAATCTCTCGTTGAGAAAGTTAACACAAATTTTAAATTATATTAATACAAATATTCGATAATAAAATAATAAAACATGGAATATTACAAATAACAAATCAAGATTATTTATTATCCAAAAATATTAGTGATTAGGCTAGAATAACAATTGGTAAAGCAACGAAAGTCTTAATCTCGGGTAAGGTTAGAGCCGTCTTTTCACAAAGAAAGTATAAAAATATCAGAATGAAATAAATATGACAATAAATAATTGTTCAAACAAAAGAAATTAAATGTACGTAAATATAAAAGATGACAGATGATATGAAGATGAACACAAGATATATAAATACACACAAGTTTATAATCCAACACAAAAATAACTGTTCACTTATAAAATGTTATTGGATACTCATAAAAAAGAAACTGTCTATAATAATAAGTAATCGTTCTGATGAAAATATGATAGCTAATATTGAAGGTATAATTACTTGGATAAAATAGAGAAAATACCGAATAACTCCTTATTATCTTTGTCATTCTATAATTTAGCTTTTATACTCTTTGTCTATTTCCGAAAATAATTATTATTTGTTACTTATAAAATACAGCTGATTGTATAAATTAATATTAGATAAATTCGTGATGATGATTCGTTCATGCCGTGACGATCGCAATGAGTTTTTATTTCATAAATGTTACTTAGGCCTATCTTTAAACTTTGAATTTCATTTATTTTATAACTCTACCAGATAGATGGATTATTTTAGTTAAATGTATTGAAAAGCAGTGAAATTGTTTTTGGTTTAATTAAATAATGACGGTTGTCGATTCGTTTAGCTGTTTGCGTCCGTATTCCAGACTATTACCGTTAAATGTCATGGGCATTCATTCCCGTTCGCAACTATAAAATAAAAGTTCATAATCTTTGTTTTTCCTTGGATTAATTTATTTACTATGTTTTTTTGTTTATCAATATTTTGAATTGTTACAATTATCCTCTACGCGATTTTTCCTGAAAATATCAATTTGAATATTTTCACGGAAACTAAAATTAACAATGAAAAATATTTAATTGAATAAATTTTGATGACCTGTTTGAATTATTTTTGACAATATTGTGATGTTGACATCGCTAGGAGTCTGGTCATTAACCTGGCTGGTTTAAATAGTTGTTTATGTATTTATGTTTTTTTTTTTTTTTTTATTATTGGAGGTATTTGAAGTGATATATTTGTATCTTTTGAGAGCTGTCATGTGGTAAGGCCCTTTTATATTTTGATCGTTTAGATTACAGACGTAATATGTTGACCTTCCGATTCTTTTGTATATTTTATATGGTCCGTGAAATATTTCAAATAATTTATGGGTTTCTCCTTTTTCAGCGTTAGATAATGGGAAATTTTTGATAAGTACAGTGTCATTTATTTCTAAAAGGGTAGGTTTTAATTTTGAATTTTGTTTGATAGCATGTTTTTCTTGTTTTCTTTGTATCCTTTGTTTGGTTAAAATTTATTTTGTATCAATCGTGATATCTGTATTAAATGGGTTAGTTACATATGGTTCCCAAAATCGCATATCTCCATTTGTCCCATTACAAGAAACTTGTATTATTTGAGGACTTCGATTTTCATTAATTGTTATGTCCTCTTCTAGGCTATTTAACTTCTTTTCATGTTCGTCGATTTGATTATTTCATTCTCCAATTTTGCTATTTGTTTGTCCAACTTTCTTTCCTACGATGTTTTCAACCTCAGATCGTATTTTTTCACATTCTGTTAAGACCATAGTTTGGCTTTCTGTCCGTAATACCTCACTCTGGATGGTAATCTGTGTGTACAACTTTTCTATTTGTATTTCTAATTTTCCATAAATTTCTTCTTCGATTTTCTTGTTTTGTTGGTTTATATCGTCATGAATTTTCTGCCCTCTCTGTTGGCATTCCGTAGTTAATTGTTCTTTATTTTTCTCGCTGATCCCAATCATCTTAGTTATCATTTCATCTCGGATAGTATTTACGTGCGCTACCATTTCAGTTTTAAATCCATCGAATTTTTTATCAAATTTTGTATTTAAGTTTTGATTATCGCAGCGAATTTCATCGAATATGTTATTTTGTTTATCAAATTTTTTATCTTGTTCATCGAACCTTTTTAATATAATATCTAGCATTGACATTTGTTCATATTTCTGATCTAGGCTTAGTGTTCTCGTATCATCCGATCGATTTACCATTGCACTTTCTGGTGTTACCGGTGTGTCGCCTACCTCTGAATCCCGTCTCTCTACCACTTCGTCCCAGATAACGCCAGACTTGGGATTAACGATTAAAAAAATTAACGATTAAAATTAATCGTTAAAAATATGGGTAACTTTTAACTTAATCGTTACTTTTAAAACTGATTAACTTTTAACTCTTAATCGTTAAAATATTGGTTAACGATTAAAACTAACTTCAGTTAATTTGGTGACTCCCGGAAAGATTCGTCACAATGGAAATGCGGCAAGGTGGGTGGGCCTGGCGAGACAACATTCAATATTCCTAAATTTAGGTTATTTATTGCTTATTGGCCGACCGGAAGGGATGGGGTGTCTAAAGAAAGATAGAACTAACGGTAAAGAGTACCTAAAGGTAACGTAAACAAACAAAACAACTCCGTCAACACGCCCATCAGCGTCATTCAATTAGCCCTCGGGTATACGCTTCAATAACGCTTGGCATTACAGTTGGATAGTTTTGTTAATTTTGTATAAGTTTTTTAGTTGTTTTGCCCTGTTGTAGTGATTCACAGTTTAGATTTTATTTAGTGAGTTAGTGATTTTTAAAAGTGAGTTAGGTCTAGTGTAGAAGTATTTTAATTTTTTACTTTTTTATTTTAATTTTATTATGTCTTTATTGTGGCCAGGCATTTCAAACTTTTATGAACAAATAACAAGGGAGGGAAATAGTTTAACATTTAAATGCGTATTGTGTTTACCAAAATTTAAAACAATAAAGGCTTCAGCAACTTCTGCCTTAAATTTAAGAACCAATTAAAGGTAAGTTGTGCTTTAGCCATTTTAGGTTATTGTCTACCGAATTTTTGTCGTCTATTATTGAGATTTGTATTTTATTATAGGGCATACAATCAAGGGCGTTTGCATATATATATAGGGCGTTTCTACCAGCCAACTTTTACGGTTTATCCGTAAGATTTACGGAATCCGTTGATGTTTTACGGTCTTACGGATACTCGTTATTTTCAGCGGTTATTTTTGTTAAAAGAATATTTAATTTATTTTACATAAAAAAACAAACGTTCTTTATGTTATTTATTAAAATTACTCAATTTGAGTTACTATCGACATTATTAAAACTTTTTATTTGGTTTACAACGTCTTTTGCATATTAGACGCACGGAATCTGTGAGAACATGAGAGTGAGAAGTGATACGAAAAAAACATCCCTTTTTATAATGCGCATGCGCTAAGAGCAGTGATGTATCATAGATACGCAGTAAGCATAATAAGACATTATTTGGTCAAGACCTTCTTCTCCATTCTGCAGAGACGTCTTGATTCTAAGTTTTGCTTTGGCGTAATTATTTTAGTATAATAATTCTATTTATTTTAGTTCCGGTAAAACCTTTTGAACATTTTTGGGATTAAAAGTTATCCATGATTTATGTTTTCTGTGGGAGTCCCGACGAAGTGCATTTGTTTTACTTGTTATTCATTCCCGCAAATAGTGACATTTAATTTCCACTTTTTCCGAATTTTACAAGTGTCATTTAAATAACCTTTTCGCGGACCTAGCGGTTGTAATTAAAATTAAAATTTAATTTTAACGCCGGTATTTGATAGAAATAAGAACAAATTATTGTTCTCAGGAGTATAGGGTTTTTCGCGGACATACGCTAAATAAATACGCTATATTAAATTGCGTTTTATGAAATTAGAGCTAATAATATTCGGACTTCGTATTCTTTTTTTCTGACATTTGTCATTGTATTTAAAATAATATTTCAATAATTTTAAGTTCATACAATTTTTATAAATTGTATTCGGGCATCGACTTTTTCGCGGACATAAGCTGTTGTATATTAAATTGCGTTTTAATACCGGCGTTTTATAAAATAAGCGTTAATAATATTCGGACGTCGTATTCTTTTGCGTACATTCGTCATTGTAATAGTATTTCAACAATGATAGTTCATAAAATTGGCACACATTTTATTCGGGCATCGATTTTTCGGGGACATACACTGTTGTATATTAAATTGCGTTTTAATACCGTCGTTTTATAAAATTAAGCTCTAATAATATACGGACATCGTATTCTTTTGTTGACTTTCGTCATTGTATTTAAAATAATATTTCAACAAAGATAGTTCATAAAATTGGCACAAATTGTATTCGGGCATCTGTTTCAATCCTTTGTGCCTAATTCTTAAAGCTATCTAACTTTTTAAGTTTATTTATTTAGGACATTGCCACTTTAGAAACAGTAAACTAACAACAAATTAATGTTCCACCGTATCAATTTAACCAAAGTAGCAAGAAGTCCTAAGTTCTTAGTTGACCTTATTTCTTAAAATTGAACTTTTATAGGGGCCTACTACTCACAAAAATTATATCGCCTATATGTGGCTTTATTTACTTTCTATATTCAATTGTACTAATAATGTTCATGAATAGGGATCTGGTTATGAAATGTGTAATTAATTTACTAGCCTATTTAAAATGATATTGCCAACCATTAAGACAACCCAAGAACATTTTTTTATACATAGAGGAAAGTTGGTTTGTGTAGTTAGTTATGAGTTATTTGAAAAATGTTTCTTTTTTGTCTGTATTAAGTTCATTCAGATGGGTTTTTAAAAATAGTATAGTGTGTATATATTTGAAAATAATATTTTATTCATATTCATTTATTTGAAAAGCAGCTAGAATAATATTAAGTTTGTATACATTTTACTCTAGCCTTTGTGTATCACTCGAAAACTTATTAAAATTTTTATTAATGCATGTTTATAAAAAGGTTAGTTGAATTGACATAATTATTGCCGAAAGAGTTATTCCATTTTATGAAATTACTACTTCTAAGTGATCCTAATTTTTAGTTGAGCCATTTTAATACTAACTGTCTCTGAATTAATCTGATATTAGGTTATAATGGCTATATACAGGGTTGTGTCTTAAAACCCTTTATAGGGCATAGGGATAATAATTTCCCACCATGTTTCCAAGGAAACAAGTATTTATATCTTTATAAACCAATGAGATACTATTTTCCCACTTTCTGTACTAATACACAACATATATTGCATCTCTTTTTCTTCATCTTCTGACTTCTTTATTTATATCTCCTTGGCTAAATCACCTGATAAATGCAAAAGTGGGAAGATATTATCCCACTGCCCACCACACGCATAGTTGTTTACCATTGTTGTGTAGCTGCAAGTTCAACATCAAATTGGAAATAGAAGATTTATCAGTTAATAACTTTTGAAGTAAACATTAAAAAGTACAACTAATGTAGATTATTGTTACACCTTTATTTTAAAAATAAAGGAAACGCTGAAGTTATATATATATTAAAAACAATGTTTACAATGTTTTTAGGTTAGGTTTCATCATTACTTTTGGGATTTTTTTGTAGTTGGAAAATTGTTATTTATTTCTAACAATTACATACCACTATGCTCAGAATTTATTGGGCTACATGTACATATTTTTTGTTGGATGATATATATTTTGGCTGACGTAATATTTATACAAATCCTCCAACTGGTCCAGTTGGAACCACCTTTGTTGTTGCTTTGACAAAGGTTGGGGGTAAAACAATGTGTAGGGCCTACATGCAATACGTTGAAAACAAACTACAGAATGTCAATAACGCTAATTGATATGATGTCAACTACTTATGTAAATCTTTATATATAACATAGGTTTCCTTGTAATATTTTCCACTGGTATGTGTGTGTGCGCTATATGCCGTTTTAGGTCAGAGGGATAATAATTTCCCACCCACCCTAAAACACAATAAGTAACAGGTAGTAAACAATTTTGTATTATTTTCTTATGTTTCTAAATTCCATTTAAGTAAATAAAGCATAAATCTTTATATATAACGAAGGTTTCCTTGTAATATTTTACTAATATTTCCCACTGGTAAGTGTGTGTGCTACATGCGGTTATAGGGCAGAGGGATAATAATTTCCCACCCTAAAACACAATAAGTAACAGGTAGTAAACAATTTGTTTATTATTTTTATGTTTCTAAATTCCATTCAAGTAATTGTAAAACAAAAAAAAAACAAAAATTTATGTCCCAGTCTTTTGCCCTATAAAGGGTTTTAAAAAAGGGTCAACATTACTTGCGCGTAGTTTTTACTGATTCTGATTTTTCAAAGTTAGCAGGTATACGTTTGCAAGCATATTTTCAAAAATTAGCCAAATATAGTAATTATATATCAATTTGAAAGTGTTCCATAGCTTTTTTGTACAGAAAGGTTCAAAGAATTCATATATGCAAGTAAAAAAATTGATAGATGTAAATTTTACAAAGTTATTAGCTCAAGAAACAAAAAATGTTTATTTAGTAATGAAAGGAAAAGGTTCAACTACATAAAAAGTAGTAAACATTTTTTGTATTTTTTCAAAACGTACAGAAGTTTTGTATAATTTAGTTCTAAAAGGAACTGTATAAAAAATATTTATTAATTTAAAATTTCTTATTTTGAAAACGCCAGTTTTTATGTTCCTACTACAAGACTGCTAACAAAACTAAGATTAGTTTGAATAGTAATTTAAATTTAGGAATATATCCTTTGCCCAAAAATGAAATATTATTATAAGAAAGTGTAGAGAATAAATCAAAGAATTGAACCGTATACTTGTAAATTATTATTTCACAAAAGTATTTTAATTAGCTTTACTTGAATCACAAAATGAGATCAATCAAATTAAACGTCGCGCGTGCGTATTAATAAACCTTATGTCGTGCCGTATTTTAACTTTTAACCTTATAACGGCCAAACGACACCACAACACCAGGTTTCACGGCGCAAACGCAACAACTTCACACATTTGCATAAAATTTGCATATATTTGCATAAACGATAATTTAACCCACTTAAAATTATCCAATCGTAATAAAACTGGCACCATTGGAAAGGAAATGAATTAAACTTCAATTTTTGTATTTACAACTTTTTCGTAAAACGTATATTTACATACGTAATCATCGTTTTAAAATATGCATATCGGACTACAGCTCTTTCCGTGCGCGAATCTGCATACAATTGTACTGTTATTTCCCACTTCTGCAACGTTCCCCACCATCTACAATAATGTTTCTTTGGCATTTCTAACAATACCGTTGGATTGGTTGGGATTTCATCTTTCTGTTGGTGTCTTCCAATCAGATTTCACAGTACATTTACTGTTTCAAAGAAGAGTTACTGTAAACCCTTGCGGATTGGACAGTCTCTCAACCGATAAACACGCCTTTTGTCAACGATTATTTAGTAGGCAACGCCCAATGATTTGACAGATTGCTTTATACCATTTTGTAGACGAAATTCTGTAGTTTGTAATGGTGCCAAGTAAACTGGATAAAACCGGTTTTGTGATTGTCTAGACAGTAGTGTAAAGTTACGTTGTTGTGAGATCGCCTCGGGCTTTTGTTCCCACGCTATTTCCTATGACGCAACCTACTGCACGTGTTGATTCGGGAGTTTTTATTCGACTGATGTCTTTTTGTTATTCAGATAAATGTAACTCAAACACTTTTGTGAACTAAGGAAAGACAAGTACACCGTTCTTTTCATTGATTTATCCTCTACACTTTCTTATAATAATATTTCATTTTTGGTCAAAGCATATATTAGTAAAGCACGTTAAAATCTAGGCCTAGGTAGGTACCAGTTGTGTACTTAAAACATAAAAACGGTTTTTTTCAAAATAAAAAATTTGAAATTGATAAATGTTTTTATACAGTTCTATTTAGAACTAAATTACGAAACTTTTTTACGCTTACGAAAAAAATACAAAAAATGTTTACTAATTGTTATGTAGGCCTAAAGTTGAACTTTTTCCTTTCGTTACTGAACATTTTTTGTTTCTTGAGCTAATAACTTTTACAATTTCAAAATAAACTTATTTTTAGTGGCATATTTGAATTCTTTGAAGTTTCTTCTACAAAAAAGCTATTGAACACATTTGGATTGGGGTTCATTTACTATTTTTGGCGAATTTTTAAAAATATGCTTGCAAAACGCTAAAAACGGGCTGGCCAATTTTAGCTTTAAAGCAGGCCGTTGTTGGGTTAACTTTAATCAGTTAATTTTTTTTAACTTTAACTTTAATCAGTTAATTTTTTCAGACATTAACTTTAACTTTAATCATTTATTTTTTTCTAGCATTAACTTTAACTTTAATCAGTTTAATATTTTGGTTAACTTTCCCAAGTCTGGATAACGCCCTTGACCCTATCCACGTCTTCCAGCCGGCGGTTGTTTAAGGCTCGGCTCTCTACATTCAAAACAGCGAAGTTGGGTACCAATTTCAATGTTAAATAACCAAAACATACCTTCACTATTAAGCATATTTTTGTGTTGTTTTTGGCAAAAAACGAAAGCTGTATTTTTTTTCTTAAAGTAAAATAGATTGTGGGTGTTGATTGCTAAGAATTTTTGCAATATCTCTTTTTGCAACTGAGTAAATAATTAATAAAGTTTACTATTTTTTACTATTTATATCATACGTTTATGAAAACAATAACACGGATTTTGAAAATGTATTCGGCAATCAACATCCGCATATGATAGTACTTCAAAATGAAACCAAAATTTTAAATTTATTCCACGAATTAACGGGAAAAAATGACTTATTCTGTAGCATTGCTCTTATGGGAATTAGATTCAATATGGCGGCAGGGTAAGCGCCCCCTTAATGGTGATACCTCCGACCCTTCCATCGTGTCGGCCCCTTCTTTCGCGTTCACGTCTTCTGTTCGAAAGGACTGATGTGCATTTGGTAATCTTTTAGATTCACAAACCTTTTGAGTCAGAATAATCTTAGGTCTTAAATTGTAGCTGCTTTCTTGGTTCATTATTTTTATTTTAGAAATCTCAGATTTTCTTTTTTTTATCTACCGTATATGCTAGATAGTAGGCCGTATTTTTATCTACCTTTTTAATAAATAATAGTCTTATTTTTAAATTAATAATAAGGAGTTATTATCCTAGCTTTGGGAAAAGTCGTTACGTTCGGGCGCCAAATTACTACAACACAAATATATTTATAAAAAAATATATAGAAAGAAATCTCTCGTTGAGAAAGTTAACACAAATTTTAAATTATATTAATTCAAATATTCGATAATAAAATAATAAAACATGGAATATTACAAATAACAAATCAAGATTATTTATTATCCAAAAATATTAGTGATTAGGCTAGAATAACAATTGGTAAAGCAACGAAAGTCTTAATCTCGGGTAAGGTTAGAGCCGTCTTTTCCCAAAGAAAGTATAAAAAAATCACGAAATAAATATGACAATAAATAATTGTTCAATCAAGAGAAATTAAATGTACATAAATATAAAAGATGACAGATGATATGAAGATGAACACAAGATATATAAATACACACAAGTTTATAATCCAACACAAAATTAACTGTTCACTTATAAAATGTTATTGGATACTCATAAAAAAGAAACTGTCTATAATAATAAGTAATCGTTCTGATTAACTTCAAAGTTAAGTTCAAATGAAAAATATTCTAAATGAGGTTATAAAATATGGAATGATCTCGCCAATTTTAAGATCTTCTGATTTATATGGGATCTTTGAATTCAAATATTTATATTTTTTAACATTTATTCTTCATTAAATCTCTTCTTATGATCCTTTAAGTCTGGCCTCTTTTTTATAGGCAAATATTCGCCGTTTTAAATGTAATGTTCCTTTCAAAACGATTTTCACCAGAATAATAATTTTTTTATGCTTCATTTGTTGAAGAGAAAATTTCTTTTTCTTCACTATTCCTTTTTCTTTTTAAATGGTAATGAATAAGTGAGCATGTAAAAAAAGAAATGTAATGACTTTTAAATTATAATTTTGATATGTTTCTTAGAATTTTAATGAAAATATGATAGTTAAGGTATAATTACTTGGATAAAATAGAGAAAATACCGAATAACTCCTTATTATCTTTGTCATTCTATAATTTAGCTTTTATACTCTTTGTCTATTTCCGAAAATAATAATTATTTGTTACTTATAAAATACAGCTGATTGTATAAATTAATATTAGATAAATTCGTGATGATGATTCGTTCATGCCATGACGATCGCAATGAGTTTGTATTTCATAAATGTTACTTAGGCCTATCTTTAAACTTTGAATTTCATTTATTTTATAACTCTACCAGATAGATGGATTATTTTAGTTACATATTGAAAAGCAGTGAAATTGTTTTTGATTTAATTAAATAATGACGTTCGTCGATTCGTTTAGCTGTTTGCGTCCGTATTCCAGACTATTACCGTTAAATGTCACGGGCATTCATTCCTGTTCGCAACTATAAAATAAAAGTTCATAATCTTTGTTTTTCCTTGGATTAATTTATTTACTATGTTTTTTTGTTTATCAATATTTTGAATTGTTACAAAAATAATACTAGGATTGGTTTATAGACTTTTCCAGCATTTTAAAGAATATTTAAAGATGTTATAAGATGATCTGAGATATGTTTGCAGTAGAAGTATTTGAATTTTGATAAAATGATTCGGATAGGAGGAGAAACCAAAATAAAAATGGTGAAATTTAAAAATAAAATAATATTAATGTAATTTTAATCTATATATTTTTGAATTTTATCAACTTGTTTGAATTTGGTTTGTATGTACTCAATTTTGATAAAATGATTTGGATAGGATTAGAAACCAAAATAAAAATAGTGAAATTTAAAAATAAAATAATATTATTGTAATTTTAATCTATATATTTCTGAATTTGATCAACTTGTTTGAATTTGGTTTGTATGTACTCAATTCCTGGTTCTATAAAATTGAGAGAGAAAACGATTACAAAGGGAAAATCATCTGTACACATATATTTTTGCTTTATTAAATAATTACAAAAAGCTATAGACCTAACAAGTACTAAAATATATTAAATACCCTATATAAACAAACATGAATCAAGACAGATGATTGTGCTTAATTTATACAGCTGGTAAGAAAATTACAAATTTAAGTTGTTTTTTAAAAAAATTTTCTCAACCCTAGAACCGGCATTTTTTCTTGACGTTTCGTGCGATCATGACAACACATTTGTAATGCGTGATTGCATTGAATATTTGACCCACTAAAAATCTTCCAATCTCAAAAAGACAAACACCATTGGAAAGGTAATGTTTTAAACTTTAATTTTTGTATTTACAATCTCTTTCTAAAACGTATATTTACATACGTAATCATCGTTTCAGTTTATTAGTTTTCTACAAATCAATCGGTGCCCGAATATTCATACAAAACATCACGAACTAACTCAACTTTCGTCAATCTATACAGCCTGCTCAGTAGGTTTTCTTAGTTAAACCTATATATCGATGGATTCATCACAATTTCCCCTATCCAAAACTTCCATAAAATCGAAAATCGGACATATAGGTGGGAAGTTATGGAGCGGTTTGTATACCCTTGTAATTGGTCAGTTTTCCAACCAATAAACAGCCTTACTCATTACATGTGATATCTGTGTGAAAACAATCTATTTGTAGAGATATTTTGGTATCTTTGTAAAGATAATGCTTCAAGCTAACTTTCCCTGTAAACCAAAAATATTCTGTTTGAACAGTTTGTTGTGTAGGGCCGTGGGAAAGTGACTGTTATTACATTCTCATCCTACATTTGAATTTGAACCCTAACGTACTTTTTAACATGGGTAGACATAGGAGTTTTCGCGGCCTTCTTGTATAGCTTGTATGGACGAGACGTTTCTATATTTGTTCTCACTTTTGTTATTCAAATAATTCTAAGTCAAACACTTTTTTGAAAAGAAAATTTACAAGTATACAGTTTAATTCCTTGATTTATTCTATATACTTTGTTATAATATATTTCATTTTTGGGCAAAGCATATATTAGTAAATTACGTTTCAAACTTGGCATACTTTTGATAGCAGTCTTGTAGTAGGAACATAAAAACTCGTGTTTTCAAAATAAGAAATTTGAAAATGTTAAATGTTTTTACACAGTTCTATTAAGAACTAAATTACAAAACTTTTTTACATTTATGGAAAAAATTACAAAAAATGTTTACTACTTTTTATGTAGACCTAAAGTTGAACTTTTATTTTTCGTAACTGAACATTTTTTGTTTCTTGAGCTAATAACTTTATAAATTTTACATCTATCATTTTTTTACTGGCATATACAAATTTTTTGAACCTTTTTCTACAAAAAAGCTATGGAACACTTTTGGATTGGGGTTCATTTTTTATTTTTGGCGAATTTTTAAATAAATGCTTGCACACGCCAAAAAATCCATTTTTGTTAAAGCTGCCGGTTCTAGGGTTAAAATTAACTATAGTTTGCATTTTCTAGAACAATTAATAATTAATTGCATTAGAATTTTACATCATAAAACATAGGAACTAAAATATTAAAAAGATATTATAATTTTGATAGCAGGTTTGTATCATGGACATTTACCAAATGTCTATAGTCTTTAGAAAGTGGTTCTGGATAACTAAATTATAATTTGTCTTGCTGATATGCCATCTATCAAGTGAATTTATTTGGATTACCAAAGACGTTCACATTCACAGAAAAGGATTTCAGATAACAAGTAAGAAGCAAAAGTAGAATGAGTTTTTTTAACAATACTGTAATATATTAAATCTGGTTTAATGTTTATAACTTGCTTCATTATATGGACAAAATAAATACTTTTTCAACAAAGATCACATTTCTGAATTTGAGGATTGAAGGCAAAAGTTTTTCTATGTAAAATAAATAAAGTTTTTATGTTTATATTTTGCTACACGATATGCTTCACACAAGTTGTTGGTTTTAAGACAATTATTTTAAATGTATTAAATCAACAAAATTTATTTGCATGGATTAGTCAAAAGATCAATAATAGAACTATAATTAGTAATTCAATCAAAATATGATAGTAACTGTTCATTATTTCAGAAACAATTGCAACAACTAATTTATACCTTTACATGAGCTTTTATTAATATTATTGCCATTTTGCTAGGTTGCACCATAGATCATGAATAATAAAATAGATTATGCATGCATACGGCGGCAGGGTGGCGAAAAAAAGGTTGTCGGGAAAATATTGCATGATCGTGCCGCGGGGTAGCGCTAGGGAGAAATCATTCAATGCATTGGTGCTACACACAGCATTTGACATTTCCCCATAGATCGCGGCACTATTGTCGAATTTCCAGTGGATTGAAATAACACATTGTATCGGAGTTCTATTAGGTTATCCAAATACAATGGTTGCACCGAGTTATATTATAGTTTTAACCCGTTTCAGTGTTATTTCTCAAAGTCTTAAAACAATGTGTAACAGTGTATTCTCATGGTACAGACAACTGTAACATGGACAAAACCTTATGCAGCCTACAACTTTGAGGAATAATTATAATATTAGTTGCAGTAATGGTCTAAAAACAATGCAGATTAGACATTAATAAACTCAGACTTCTGTGTTGATTACGGGATGAATATATGAAAAAGCTTGTATAATCACCTAAGCAACATTTTCAACTCTGGCAGTTCTTTCTCAGGAACATCTTTGGCTATTGCTTCCAACCAATGGGGCATTACGTAATCCCATATTTCAGTTGTAATAACTTCATAAGGCACTAGACAAAATATTCGGTTCAAACCGTTTTTCAAATGGGAAGTGCGAGACACCAGCATGTCCCTAGAAAAAAATATTTCTTAATACACATAATAACCAAATATTAAGTGGGAAATATATTTTGGTCTATATGAAGTCTCTAAAAAATAATAAATTGAATCAATTCACCAGACAAAATTAGTTACAACCATTTTGTTTTAATGTTGAGTTTTTGAAAAACAAAATTAATACAAAATGTTGTTTAGTGTTTAAATGTTTAATGTTGTTAAATAAATGTTGTTTATATTTTTTAACTTATGAGGCTATTAAAAATAATCTAATAATTTAGTTTGACTTTATCACCATACTATAGTATAGAGAAAGTATAGTGATTGTAAAAAAATCGATGTTAAGATTTTTGTGGAAATATCCGTTTTGGGACCTCATGGGTTTTACAAAATGTCTCTGTATGTCTGTCTGTCTGTCTATGTATACAATGCTAGAGAGAAAACTATTCAATCGATTTTGAACAAATTTGCACCAAATATGTATCAATTAGGCATGTATAGATGCACGAAAAAAGGTTTTGAAAAACAACCTCCTTTTTGGCAAAAAAAACCCAAAAAACCAGATATTATTTTTTTTATAAAAAAATGGTTCTAAAGATTTTGATCAAATTTGGCTTATTTGTAGCCCTTAATGTACCCTACCATATGCAAAAAAACCCATCTTTCTAAAAATTCTCATTTAGGTAATAATAACAATATTTATTAGTTACTCTCCTACTTTTAAATACAAAATTATGAAGTCACAGTGAATCTGTTTTTAACACGTTCACTGCTACGCAAATTTCGTATTTCCTATGCTAGTTGCTGACCTTTTATTTTTTATATTTATAGCCTAAATTAGTAGAAATTACTTTATTTTTTATTTTTGAACCTTTCTAGGTAATAATCACTAATATTTTAAAGTGGATGCACATGTGCGTCCATAGCACATAGGCTTAATATTGGTGTGCGAAGCACGCAATGCTCTGTGTATTGAAAATACTTCCAATACGATAGGGGTTGGCGTTCAATGCACTGTGCGTCGGCTGCTTCTCATAGTGTTCAGTGTCAAGCTCACATGTGCGTCCTTAGCAGTGAACGTGTTAATAATTTAATTATGTTTGTGAGAAAGTATGTACCAGTTTCTGGTACCGTTTATTTTAAATTATATTCAGTATTTGTTTTTGTTACCAATGTCCACCAACACGAGCATACTCAGCAGGATGTGGCAGCAAACAAGAAACCAGGATGTTAAAGTGTGATTGACAGATTTCATTAAGCCATCCACACACATAATCTGTTTTTAATCTTTCCAAAGTACACTCAGCTTGATCTGAAAAGGAAAAAAGTGCTTTCATAAAGAAGTTTTCTTAATTATTGTGAAGTATATTATTTATTAAAATTTAGTAGTTGTGTTATTCTAGAACTGTATAGATTTTAAAAGAAATAAATTAGGAATCAATACTATTTAGAGAAAAGAAATGAATATTCAGTCATTAAATTTGTTGGTTGTATTAAGTAAGGGAAGAAGTAAAGAGTTCTCGGATCCCACAAATTTTATGAGATTTGAGAGATTCAAATTAAAATGAATATCATACTTAATGCTTGAATCTCGAATGCACACAATTTTAAAATTAAAAAGCTCTAACATATCCATAATTTTTACCAGCATCGTCGGTTGTTTTATGACCTGTCTATCAAACTTAAAATGCATGGACAATTTATCAAAGAAGAAGGGAACAAGAATTACCTAACAAATTGTTTTTCTCAAGGACATTTTGTCACTGCTATTTAAGTTATGTTTTAACGCTGTTATTTCATAAAGTTGGCTTAAATCACATTCGAAAATTTTTTCCTTTTGTGGTCTTTTGCTGTATGTGATTTAAATTATGTTTTAACTTCTATATTTCATCAAATTAACACAAATTATATTTAGGTATCATTTTCTTTTGCTGTTGTAATTCAAATTACATTTTAATGTAGATATTAAACAAAATTAACATATCTTAAATCTGAGCAATGTTTTTTAGCGATCTTTTGCAGCTGTGTTTTAAATTATGTTTTAATGCCAATAATTCATAAATTTAGGGCAAATTTAAAATAGTGTTGACTTTCTCTGTAGTATTTGAAATTATGTTTTAACATTGGCTTTTTATAAAATTTGTTCAATTGTATTCAGACTTCATTTTCTTTCGGCATGGTATTTTAAATTACAGTTTAATACCAGTATTTTAAAAAACTTAAGGAAAGTGTATTCAGGTGTTTTCTTTTCCGGACTTCTCCATAGCGTTTTGAATTTAAAAAATTAAATTGAATCTAGTGCAATTGTATTCGGGTGTAGTTTTTTTTACAGACTTTACCGTTGTGTTTTAAATTATATTTTAATGCTGGCATTTTATCAAATGAATAATTTGTATTCAGGTGTTGCTTTATTTCAAGGACTTTCAATGTAGAGTATTTAATTATATTTAAACACCGGTGTCTCATAAATTTGTATTCAGGGGAGTTTTTTCTTAAGTTTCTACCATTACCTTACAAATTACATTTTATAAGTGGTATTTCATAAAATTAACGCAAATTTTATTTGGGAATTGTTTTCTGTTGCGGACTTTTGAAATCATGATAAAAAATAAATACATTTTAATGCTGACATTTCATTAAAAAAATATTCAGGTGCCGTTTTTTCTACGGACTTTCAAAATTGAGGTTTACATTGTTCCAATGTATTTCATTATATATAGCAAAACATTTATCAGTTATTATTACTTAAAATTTGTATTAGTATTCAAGACTTGAATTAAAATTTGTGGGTAAAAATATGATTATAATTCCAAAAAAAATTGGGACCAACCTATCTCTAGTATTGATTGATCTGCTTTTTACTCAGATTTTTAAAACATAGATCATACAGTTAAAAAATTACTTACTAAGAAGTATTAATCAACAGTTGATTATTCCAAAAAAATAAAAAGATTACCGTCAAATGAGTAAGCAGTGACATGGAACCAATGGAAAAGCATTGACAGCAGTCTACCCAGAACTTCAATTGGAGTTTGTTCATTCGGTGCACAGAGACCAACCAATAACCAAACTCCAAACCTTCCCATTAGTTGTCTTTCTTCCATCGATACGTTGTTTGTAACCGGAGTAAGTGCATTCAATAATGCTGCCTTTGTCTGGATATCCGTCATGTCCTTAGGTATTTCAGGTGTGGTTGAACGTGCTTCTTTCAATAAGCTAGATGAAACATCAACTATGATTATAAACAGTTTA
The DNA here is from genome assembly GCA_018207615.1 of Philaenus spumarius. Taxonomy (NCBI): domain Eukaryota; kingdom Metazoa; phylum Arthropoda; class Insecta; order Hemiptera; family Aphrophoridae; genus Philaenus; species Philaenus spumarius. The sequence continues at coordinate 401,916 of JAGFPH010000402.1, read as the reverse complement.
AAGAAAGGTAAATGAAATCTCACGGAAGAATAGTAGACTTGAATCAATTAGGTTATTATAAATGTATGTTTTGTTTGTACAGATACAAAATAAAATATCCATTATGTAACATAAATATTATGATTTCCTTTTCTCTTTTATTTGCATCAGCAAAATATTTGTCTTTTAGAATACAAATGTTTAAATGGTATGATTACAGATAGAGTAGAATCTTGGTAATTTGGACCAAACTTATGTTTTACATTACGCCTAAAATAAATAAATCAACAGGATAAAATAATAATCAATTTTAAATTTTTACAAAAAACTCTGAACTAAGAGATATATTTTTATCATGGTGTTTTAATTTTAAGTACTGTCTACAATACAGTACAGAATGTCATAATACTAATTTTATTATATGACATAGAACATACCAAAACAAAATATGAAAGTAGTAGCATGATTATCTATTTTCAAAAACAGAGTGATATGTCAATCATGTCCTCAAAGTTGCTTGCGAAGGAAATCAACAGGTTTCTTCATTGAAACAAACAAATAAAAGTGATCTCAACCAAAGATTAAAATTTTTAGTGCCATTTAATTTTTACTGTAGTCAAATTTTTAATTATATTCAAAATACACATACATTTTGATTTCAAAGTGGAACTTTATTATATAAGAAGCCCTACATATAATATTTCAATTTTATGTATGGTGCCAATCAATACAATACACCACATTATTTGCAATACATTTTAAAATCCTCATTTTAAAGTAAATGAGGTTTTATACTAGATACAAATAGTTTAAGTTTACTTTATTTACAAATTTACCACTCTATAGTTGTATGAACTTTTTATTATTATTTCCTTGGTCCTTGGATGATTATCGAAAGTGATTTTTTAAATGTCCAAGATTAGCAGTAAGTTAAGAGAATTTATGTAATTTTCGTATGTAAAACCATTTACGACAGTAGGCTAATAAATCAATTAATTTTACCTAGTGAGCACAAAGGAGTTATGAAAAAATATATGTACATTTACAGAATAAAAAACATTAATTGTGTATTAGAAAATGAAAGGTATACATACAGTGCAGTATTTACACATTAAAGAATGCTCGCCCATACAATTTACATATCGACTTTGGACTTTCACAACAATCATATCTTTGAATGATTTTAAAGATAAAATTTAATGTTTTATGCTTACGTTTTGAACTTGTGATCGCCATTACAACACTAGTACTGTAAACGGTAATACAATAAAATTGCAACACAGTAAATAGAATTTAACAATTCACAACACTATAAAATCACTCTAATAAAAAAAAACAACCAAAAAACAATTCAATAACGCCTATCACAAACGGTTACAATGAAACTGAACTGAGACGCCTAACAAACAATGTGAGTCAAGAAGGGATATAAGGGGGTTTCCTGTTATAACAGGCAAACAGTATGGTAAACAAAGCACTCAAAATGATCTAGAAGCTTTTGTAGGACCTCAAATTACAGTTCAGTACTATATAGCATAGCGCGGTGACATTAACTGACATTCGCGTCGGACTACCGAGCGTGTCGGATAGTCAAATGTCGGACTATCGCAAGTGTACTGTATTTTAAAAAAAAGAAGAAATAATGAATCGTCTGATAAAATAAAAATCATAATATAAAAAAAATGTTTAAGTGACATCATACTTGCATTGTAGGGAGTTTAATTTTATAGAACATACTGGTTAATTTGAATATTATATATAATATGTTTGAACTTGATTTTTAAGTTATTTAATGGATATATATATATTTATGTTAACATATTGTTTGATTAAATTTCCTGTTGTATATTTGTATTAAAATATATTTTATTTATTTAGTTTACTCATATTGTTGATGAACCACCCTGAGGTAATATTAATTGCCAGTAAAATGTTAAAGTTGTATTTTTAAGGTACATGCAGTTGGACGACTCTAACCTGTACATGTCTAATGTCTTAAGTTTAGCTTTGTGTGACATTCCATTGGGGATACATCACATATTACACAATATAGAAAAAGTAAAACTGATATTAATTTAACATAATTAATTTGCTTTATTATTTTTTGTAACCTACAAATTACAAACTCTAAATCAACTTAACTCGTACAGTTTGAAAACCGTTTAATCTCTTAGAAATTAAAAGTCTTATTCGAAACACTGTCCCTAGAATTAAGATTACAGCAGATATAAAGAATAATTCCATAATATGCCACTCAATGGTGTCAAAAAAGTACATATTTCAGGTACTAATATATTTAGGATCTTAATTTTACCTGACTATTGCTTCAACTAAATAATTTTGCATCTCAGGATCCATGTCCCAAGCTTTTGGTAGACAAGTATGAACAATATGGTCACCACCTCTTCTGTTATTATGTCGGTTGACATGACATTGTTGACAGTATCGAATAGGATGGTTTCCATTATAACTAGCACATTCAGTAGTGAAGCAGATAGATACTACGCTCTTGTCGGAAGAACGGCAATTCTAAGAAAAAGTTTAAAATAACTTAATAAGTGAAAAATATATTTAGCTAATTTTATAAAAGTAGATAAGTTATAATGAGGCACTAACAATTTCATATTTTCCTCTAAAATGAAGCTGAAAGTTACTTTTGCTCCATTTCTGTCTTATTAATATTTTGACAGTCACAGCAGCAGCATATTAGTAGGGGTAATTTCCAACTTCATAGTGGTTCTCAAAAGAAAATGACTAGCATTAAACATAATTCAAGTTAATACTCTATATTAATTCCACCCAACACTATTTATACAGTTCTAAAAAAAAGGGGTAATTTGAATGATTTTGTCAAAAATCCAACAACAAGCAACAGCAAAAATCCGGTATGTTCTTTGACCGGAAGCAACTATTTTTTTTAGATTTTTCCTACGGAATTAATTTTGTTTAGAGTTGTTTCTAAAAATATAAATATAGGATGTTATTTTGGTTTTTTTACGCGACCTTATAGCTCGCTTGGTTCCCCCGAAATCGATCAAAACGTAGAATACCATAAAAGTACCCGGCTCATAGCCACATGGTGGATTTTACCATAGGGCATCTTCTTATCCGAGGCCGACGGATAAGTTTTTATGCTGCGAGTGAAGCATAGCTCATAACCCGAGGCCATAAGATCGAGCTGCAAACTCGCAAAGCGAGTTTTTCTACTGCGAGTGTAACGAAGGAGCGAGTAAGTCGAAGCTGGAGGCTTAGGCGCAAACCAATTCTACTAATATATTTCTTACACAAAGGCAGCTATTCAGCACCGTCGTGAGTAGACCTGTTTCCCAAATTGTTGGTTGAAACCCTTAAACATAGGTCTATAAACTTAATTTTGGAAATTCGACCAACTCACGTCAGCGGTTCAGCTGCATGGTCGAATTATTTTTTAACAGTGACTGTTAATTTTGTTTAAATTTACCAATAAGTCAGATTTTAAAAAATATAGTTGAAAATCATATTGCAATTGTTTTTGACCTTTGAAAATATTAAAAAACTCCATTGCACATTATCTATCAAACTTGGAAAAACACTTTGAAAGCCCATTCATGTTACAGAATCAGTGTGTCCTCTTGAAGGACAATAAGCATTACAGAAACAACAACAATTTTCAACTTCCAAATGTATTTATCATTTCTGTATATTTTATTTCTACAAAATTTGCATAAACAAAAATGTGATCAACAAACTTACCTTGTTTTCACAAGAGACAGATGCCTGCTGCATTGGTCGCAGAATATCATAAAACATTTGATCGGGATTTTCTCTATGTATCTCATTAGCACATTCAATACACAAATACAATGGAGGAGGCGAGTCACTTGCAAAGGTTATAGAAATACAATGGTCAAAGCATACTTTGGCAGCCTCCGCTGTCCCCGCATTTGGACACATGTCTCGTTGACAAACAAATGGTACCCAATCTGCTACAAAAATGTAAATTTAATAAAAATACTAAAGTAAGCTTTTGAAAAGGCCTAACATTTCAAGCAAAAGCCTTATATTTGTAAAGTGAGACAAATTTCATGGAACATATTATAATGTTTTTTCAATAATAAAATTTAGCATAGTCTGGGTTTACCATTTTTATAACCTAGTGTAACAAACTACTAACTCACTAAAATTATAAAAATAATATTACTCTTTCAACACTAAATACTAAAGTTCCATCAGAAACACACTATGAACAAACAATACACAATAGACAATTCCTGTTGGAATAAACAATACACGCGGGCAAGATATTACACAGCTGATGTGCAGAAGCCGATTGTGAAATGCTGTTTCGAGAAACCACATCATACGCACCATCGAAGACCAAATAGTGGTGCTCGGTTGCTGTGACAACCAAATGCCGATCGATAGCGGACAATCTTGCACAATGAAGAAGTGTATCTGTCAGTCTATATCAAAACAACATCGCTCTGCAATCTATATCGATTTTATGAGATTTCCCGTAATATGCGTTTAAGTAAGATTTTGACCTTAGAAGCTATAACGCAATATGCGTGCAAAGAGTTAAAAATTAGACATTTGCGATAAGATACTTAAAATAGTCAAGTTAGAACTTCTTGCTTAAAAAAGTTTAGGCCTACTCAGCGCTTAAATGTTAATTTCGTATGGTATTGTCATTTTTATTTTATTGTCATTAAATGATTCTACGAGGGATGTTTCTAAAGTTCTGGGAATTGTGCTATAATTAAATTACGCAGAACTTATAGGCAATGTTATTGGTGCCAGACCAGTCTTGACATGTTTATGCAACTATGTAGTGCAATATTATTCAGTCTGATTTAGGTGTTCGACTGATATAGACGCGTTTTCATAGCACTGTTTTTGTAACCATCAAAGACAAAGCAAAATTTCAAAGAGCAATAATTTTCTTTTTGTGGAAAAAGGTGTGAAACCATCAGAGAAATTATTCAGCGTCTGCAAGGAGTATTTGGTGAGTCTGCAGAATCCTAAAGTACTGTTTATCGGTGGATCAATCATTTTAAAACCGGTAGAACATCAATAAAAGACGATCCACGCAGTGGGCGCCCAAGCACGTCGGTAAATAAAAGAGGCTTACTGCCGTTGAAAACCTACTGAAAGAGGATAGGCGAATGACTATTCGTCAAATTAGTGTACGCCTAGGGATAGGTACACGACAAGCTCATGACATCTTGCATGATTGTTTGGGTGTTAGCAAGGTTTCTGCGAGCTGGGTGCCAAGGCTGTTGGGACCAAAACAGAAACTCAATAGGTCTCATAACTTGTCGTCAACTTCAAGAGCTATTAGCCCGTTACACGGTGATGAATTTTGGCAACGAATATTAACCACTGACGAAACGTGGACTCCTTATTTCAATCCTGAGACCAAAAGTCAATCCAAAGAATGGCGCAAACCTGAAAAAGGGCCTCCACTTAAGGCGCGTGCAGTTCCGTCTGTTGGAAAGGTAATGCTTACTGTATTCTGGGATTGCGAAGGGATTATTTTTATGGATTATCTGGCAAAAGGTACTGCAATTAACGCAGAATATTATTCAAATTTATTATCCGGACCACTGCGACAGGCACTTGTCAAAAAACGGCCTGGAAAGTTGCATAAGCGTCCGTTATTGCAACAGGATAATGCAAGACCACACACACCGCAAGAAAAACGAAGGATGTTTTGAACGATTTACGATGGGAATTGCTTCCGCACCCACCTTATTCCCCCCCAGGATTATCACAGTGATTCTTGCACCCAGTGATTATCATCTGTTCCCAGATTTGGAAGAAACCTTTCGGGGTATTCAATTTGAAAGTTTAATTGACGTAAAACATGCCATGAACAGGTGGATTGAGGGGACACCAAAAAAGTTCTTTGAGGACGGCTTAAAAACATTAGTTTATCGTTGAGATACATGTATTCAGTTAAATGGAGGTTATGTTGAAAAACTACATTGTAATATTGACAAAAATTTAAAAAATAATAAAAATTATAGCTAAATTCCCAGAACTTTGGAAACATCCTATGTATTTTATACTATCTATATGATTCTTTATAACTGTGTTTTTCTCCTTATATTATTATTTGTTTGTATCAGTTGAACAACTTATTTATTGTTTGGCTTTGTTGAAAAACGAAAAACAAATGTAATTGTAAGGATAAATAAAAAAGAATTGCTACTTAAATCAAAGATATTACTTAAATTGTCTAAATTGAGAAAATATAAATTTTGTTAAATTTGATGAGGAACTATCAAAATAGAAAAAAATCAGATGCATTAGAGAATTGAATGTAAAATAATGTGTTCACTTCTATTTCATTTAAAAGGTTCAATCTCTATAAAATGATAACTTACTAGTAAATTTTGGTGGAACCCCTCTTCGTTCAAACAAACTCGAGTTGAATGTGGGCCAGTAATAAAATAGAAGTTTAGCTGCTGATGCCCTAGCTCCCGATGTTCCGTAAGCAATAACACAGAGTAAATCCTTGACTAGATTTAACTTAATGGTCATCAGACACTCAAGCAGCTGGCAATGATGTGCTGCAAATCAAATAAATTAAGAAAATATAAAGTTAAGACCTAATTTTTACTTATTGCACAATACTTACATTATTTTACTAACAAGTGGGGTAATTATAGGGTGGCCAATGTGGCAAAATACCTCGTGTCCCAGAGGTAAAGGGGCCTCTTCTAAATTAATCACAAGTTAAATAATATTAAATTATTTAAGGGATTTAGGAATGACAGTTAAAAGTTTGTTATATATATATATGTGTGTGTGTGTTTAGTTTGTGTTTTTATACATAAAATTATAACAAATTAGATATAAGAAATAACTGAAAATTTTTAAAAATTTGTATAACATTTTTTGTTATGAAAGAAGAATACAGATTTATATTTTTCCTCAGTTATTGCTTATATTTATTTTTTAAAATTTTATTTTATACCAGTGTATACATGTAGTTAAAACGTTTTATTCATATTTAAATACATATATAATTATTCTACATGTGCCTTACAAAAAATGTACACACTCTCACATGAGAATGGGAACACCCCTGCCATCCGTTGTGAAAGTTTACCATGGGCCCGTCTACCTCACGTTGTGCCACTATTTCTAACTATAATTTTATTCAAACTTTATTTGTTCTCAGAAAAGAACAAATTGTTTGATATTTAGTCACAGATATTCTTACACTTCTTATGCAAAAAATTGACTTGGTACCAATATAGCAGTGCAGCTACACAATAAAAGCATATACAGTAGAGTTTTGGTATTCCAAACCCCGCTATTCTAAAAATCCGCCAATTCCGAACAAAGTTCAGAAAAAATACCTACTTTTTAAACATAAAAACAGGAGAAATTAAAAAGATGTTCGTGAAAAACATCTATTTACATTGTAACAAACTACCTCAACAAACTTGTGGTGAAACGGATACCGGGTCAGTCAGAAAGAAGGAAGGATTAGATACAACATGTAATCACAAGTAGTGTTGTTGCCATCTTTCAGTTGTGTTCATCCGTTTTCTCCTCCGTTTTCGCTATCCCGAAGGAATTTTATTTTTTCTCGATCTTTTTTCAAGACGATGCGGTACTAACGGACAGACTGCGGGATGACAAAACGAACAGTACGAACAACCTATTCCTTCCCTACCGTTTTTTAGAAGAAAACGGAATCGTAACGCAATGGGAGGAAAAAAACTAATGGTGTAAACCTACTCTAAGGCGAGTTCAAGAGCATTTGCTGCGTCCGAGCTGATGAACGCTATATAGAACTGTCCCGCATTTAATTTACACCTTAACAAGTCAATAAGTTGATATTATTCATGAAATCCGTCTCAATTAGTTCGGAATAGCCCACTCTACTGTACAAGCTTTTAAACTTGATCAACTTAAATGTTTAGGTTTTCTTATTTATTCCAATCTTTGTTGGAATGTTAGTTCATGCTCAGAAAATAAAACATAAACAATTTTCAATATTCATAGTTTTTGAAGTGATCAAGTAAAAAAGCTATTGATCTGTTAAAATAATGATCTGATATAACAATAAATCAGAGAAACACATAATATATTATACGAGTGGGATCTCAGAAGCAAAAAACTGAAGGTGTCTTTGTTGAGTCTGTACCGTACCCACCACACAAAAACTCCTCCAGTCACGTTGGTACATACTGTATATGCATACTGAGTACCCTCATGTGGTTCTATCTAACAGCTTAAAAATTAACTAAATCAAATTCATTTTAACACAGTACTATTGTCACTAAAACAAATGTCCCACAGCCATTTAATTATAATTAAAAAATAATCATCTGGCACAAAATGTAAACTTCAGTTGTATGGTACACAAAGTCATTTCATTTCTTCAAAAGTTGTGTGAAGTTGTTTATTTTCTTTTTAGAGTCTTACTTAGTATCGTTCGTAACTTATTGTAAGAAGAGAGTGCTGTATTGTGTGACTTTAATTTTGTTTTGTTAGTATTATTTATAATATTGTTATGAATTTGATCTCTGAAGAAACTTTTTTCATGTAATCTATAAATAATATTGGTTGGACCTAGCAAGATTTCTACTCAATATATATTGAGATATTTACTGAATGACTTTGAAGATGATAGTAGTTTATTTTCATCAGATAGTGAATTTGACTAGTATAACAATTAATTAAGCTCGGCATAAATCACAATTTTTCACTCCAATACTTACTATTTTACCTCAAACTTTGAAAAATACAACTTAATTACTATCCTAAATTTCGGTTACCTGAAACCACTAACCCCGCCTTTCTTTCTGTTAGTAAACGCTACCGTAGTTTTAAATTTGTTTTATATATTATTTGTAGATAATTATTTTCAATTGAAATGTAATTACTGTACTATTATTATTACTAGTAGCTATGCCTTGTCTTGTAGTCAAATTTAGTTTTGAGATATTTTAGGTTTATTTTGAATTTGTTTTATTTAAATTTTTTATTAGGTTTATTTCTGTCCGCTAAATGGCTTTTTATTCATATCAATATAATTCTTTAATCTTATCTTCTAAAGCCAGAGATAATTGTCTGTCTGCTAAATGGATCTGGAATCTCCGTCTAAGGATTTTTGATTTTATATGGGGCTTTTGGCCACGAGAAATCGATTGGAAATGGTCACCAGTCTGGGAAAATTCGTTTTCTACGTCTTTTTATTAAATTAAAAAGTGAAATTTGTCCATTTTAAACAATACAAAGCACAGCTGATGCAAATGTTTTCAATGTCATTACAATAATCATCTGTTTTCTTTTAAACGAAGCACAGCTGATGCAAATGTTTTCAATGCCATTACAATAATCATCTGTTTTCTTTTAAACTGTATTTTATTAGAGGTAAGCCTAATGTTGTATCTATTTATAGTTACCATGGCAACGAATACTTCTGCTAAATAAACATACCCTTTATTTAGTTGTTTAATGTTATAGACCTAACCTCAATACTCAATAATCCAATATTTATTATTGAAATCATAGCCCTGCTTATAATCAAGCTTTAGCTCGGTCTCCTGGTACTCATATTAAACTTAAAGTAGTAATTTCCAACATTTTCTGAATTTTCAACATCAAAAGTATTTTTAAATGCATCATTAAAGTAATAACACCAATTATATTCACATTATACGTCACTAAAAATAAATAAATTACAGACTTGAACATACCCATGTCTTCAGAATACTGAAATACCATCATAAGAACAGCTGATATAGACTGGGTTGCATAGTTCTCTAGGTCATCATCTGTAACCCTCGCTGAAATAGAAATATGGTTATAGAAACATTAATAACCAGTCAAATACTCAGTAAGGCAGAAATAACTCCCGATTTTTTTGTAAAAATTTACATCTTGGAATTTATAACAAATCATATATTATAATTTGAAAGAACAGTGTTTAGGTGTTTAAAGTACAGCAACAAACAACTTTCTTTAAACAATTATACTGTCCACAAATAGGTCTTCATTATCTTTACAGATTTGCAATCTTGCCTTTAAGTTCCGAATTACCCACCTTATCATATCACTCCAATTTCTTGTTAAAAAGTAATTTTCAAATCATCACTGATTCTTGGCTTATGTTTAAAGACTTCAACCATCTGACTTCCATAGAGGAAAAGTATCATGTAACAACATCGGGTTACCATGGAGGTCATGGAATGTCACCTCTCTTTGAGATAGACACTGGTGACATTTCTTTCAAGCCATTAGGGTTATCTTGCAGTGGCATCATCTTGTTGAAACCACAATGTTTGATCTCCAAATTCTTCAAGTTTTGATTGTAGAATGTTTGTAACATGTTGACATAATGGTCAGAAAATAATGCACCAAATTAAATCTCTTCTTATATATATTACTCCAAAATCAGCAATGGGACACAAAGCAGTAATAACTAAATTATGAAGAGAACACTCGTGAAGATGTTTTAAATTATTTCAACCAGTACCAAAAACTCAGTTTTTTTTTTACAAAACCCAATAAATAAAAATTAGCTTTTTATCATACTACAAGTTTATGAACAATTTACTTGAACAATTTAACCCTACAAGTGTTTGACTACTAAATTGAGTGGTCTCAGCTCACTGCAGAAGTGAATTGAGTAGCCCGTGACAACTTAACTTGTATTGAATATTTCACCCACTAAAAATCATCTAATCGCAACAAAACAAAAACTGTTGGAAGGGAAATTATTTCAACTTTAATTTTTATATTTACAAATTTGTTCTAAAACATATGTTTACATACGTAATCATCTCATCGTTTTAAAATTGTAGTTTTCTAAATCAATTAATGCTGTGCAAGAAAGCAATACGAAATTATACAAATAAGTCACGTCTCTTAGGCTCAATATCACTCGACAGAAATATTTTGACAATAATAAAAAGTACCTTTGGATTCGTCAAGATTTGAATTTTCTAAAACTGCATTTCAATCAGATGTCATTATTATAGTTTTGAAAATATAAAGGTTTCTGTAAACCCTTGCAATTGGACAGTTTTCAACCAATGAAACAGCACATTTTGGATGGACATATCTCTTACAATTCAATATATTTCTATAGATAAATTTGTATCTATTTGTAGAGAAAAGTTCAATCTTCCAATTCGTGTAAAGCAAACAACATTTACTCTAACTGTTTTCGTCGTACAGTCCTGTGAAATACAGACAAGTGGGAAATTCAAAATTCTTCCTTCTCACGCTTTAGAAGTGATCGTTGTAACTGCCATTCACACGGTACCTTATATAGGATTCGTGCGCGAGAGGTTTCATTTAAATGATCTCATTTTGTGATTCAAATAAAGCTAAGTCAAATTTGTTTATGAAACAATAATTTACAAGTATACAGTTCAATTCTTTGATTTATTCTCTACACTTTGTTATAATAATATTTCATTTTTGGGCAAAGCATATATTCCTAAATGACTATTCAACTAGGCCTAGTTTCATTAGCAGTCATGTAGTAGGAACATAAAAACTGGTATTTTCAAAATAAGAAATTAGAAATTGATATATATTTTTATACAGTTCTATTTAGAACTACAAAACTTTAGCACAGTTTGAAAAAAATTCAAAAAATGATTACTACTTTTTAAGTAGGCCTAAAGTTGAACTTTTCTCTTTCGTTACCGAACATTTTTGTTTCTTGAGCTAATAACTTTGTAAATTTTACATCAATCAATTTTTTACTGGCATACATGAATGCTTTGAACCTTTCTCTACAAAAAAGCTATGGAACACTTTTGGATTTTTTATAATTACTATATTTGGCGAATTTTTGAAAGTATGCTTGCACACGCACCCAAATGGCTTGGCATAGCAAAAAAATTAGCATGGGCAGTTGTAGTGTTAAAGAATAACTAGGTAAGAAGCAAGCCTGGCATTTCGACCTAGCCTAAAGTGGATATGAAATAATCATTGTATAGCGATGACATAATTAGCATTTTAATAACAAGTCCAAATAATAAACGATGATGCTTCACCTCTCCAACAGAATGGTAAGTAGCTCTGTACAAAATTTGGTACCAAGACATGCTTTGTAGCCTATACTAATTCTGTACTAGCAACGGTGGTAAATCCAAGAGATACTTTTTGCTAAAACCTGTATTAGTTCAAATCTTCAGTATAACTAGTGAAAGAAATTGGAAAAATATCTATAATAGCTATAAATAATTTCTATTAAAGATTTGATTTGTACAACAGCAAATTGTTTTTGTAATTTAGATAATGTAAAATGCAAATGGCTGGAGTCAACAATAAAATTGAAACAACTAGGACTTTATTATAATTACTTAAAAAGTCTAAGAGAGAAAGGAATAACAAACCCTGAACTTACTTATGGTGAATGGAAGAATATAAAAGCAAAGAGAATTGACTATTTCTTGATGCAGAGAAGAAGGTAATACTGCCATTGTGGATGCAGTAAGATATGGAGTCGTATCTATCATATCATGTTCCAAGAATGGCAACAGGCAACCAAGGCACTGTAGTAATGCTTGGCCAAAAACTGAAATAATTTAATTCCATATACAACCAACAAAGTGAGTTATGTGAAATTGTAATTTACAGAATTAAAACATATATTGCACAAAATTAATATTAGAAATAAATATTCAAAATTACTGTGGATATCAATAATAGTTACTGTTCTCTATAAACATATTTGGAAACATTATAACTAAATACATTATATCCATTGATCCCATTTCACATGCTTGCAGTATTACATATTACTGGCAGGAATATTAAACACCTCAAACTAATAAATTTATCAAAGCCATTTTAAACTGTGTCCCATTACATTATTGTATTTCCTGACAACATATTACATTAAATAACAATCATATATTTACATTCTGATAACATATATTGGCCTCTGTGTAAGAAGATTTCTTTTTAAACACTTGATATTTGTATGAATTTTTTTTTATTCCGAGTGTGGAATGAATGAACGTCCTAAACCCAGAAAATCTGATTTATTTACTACAACACATAAAATACTTTAAAAAAACAAACGTGCTGAGTAATGTCATGGTTCCCAACGTCTGAAAAACATTACAACATGAACCTTGCCTTCATGTTTTCAGTATGTTACAACTTATTTCCTATTTTTCCACATCTTGTGCAGGGGTTGGAGTTATCAAAAAAGTTTCAGACAAAAAATTTTGGTAATATTTAGAATATTACAACAATTAGTTTTAACTAGCTCGATATTTTGTCTTTTATTAGAGTAATGAATTTTTGGTTCTATGACCTCATTTTGGTCACCCCTTGCAGTAAGGTAAGTCATACAAAAAATGATTTCACACAAAAGTTTTAGATAATATTTAAAAGGTTAAAGGGCTAATATTTCTATATCTGTGTTTTTGTAATTGTAATTGTAACTAAGTAATTTGGATGGGATACGCTTAAGCAATTTTTTGAATTAACAGCCCCCAAGGGGCTACCTTCTAAATTAAGTTAATTTTTTTAGTATAAAGTAACGTCACAACATAAATTGAATCTATTTATTATTTAATATATATATACATACGGTACATAAAGTTAGCCAACTACCACTATAACTATAGCAAACATAATAAACGCAAATCATATCTAAATTGATAAAATAAATTGTACTTAAAATAGAAAACTTAGTGGCATAATTTATGTAATGAAATGTACAAATATGAGTTTGTAATCATAATTCAACATGTATGCATCTTTAGTAATGACAAATTTTAATTGATAAATCTACCTTGCATTAATCAATAGGGAGGGTTTTTCTTTTGAATTTTATTTTTATGGGTGGGTTATTACTTTCTTTAATATATATATAGTGTGGGAGAAAACATTTCTTTTTTTATTTGTATTTAACCAATGTATTTCAAACTTAAGGACTTGACGATTTCTATTAAGGGCATATTATTACTTTTTTTAACATAAGGGCATGTAATTTTCTTTGTTTATTTAAATAATAAACAAATTGTTACTTAATTTGGATTGCACTTATAGTTTGTGCAAATAGGGATGGCGGTTGGAAAAGGGTCCTACCTGCTACTATCCTCGCACACACACGCAAACTCACGGGCTACCGACCCTCATTAGTTGCAGTGCGTCACCTATTGTAAGCTGTTCTCAATACCCTAGTGTTTTTTACATTGCATTTTAAAGAAAACATATATTAGTATGATTCTGATTCTGATTTATTATGATCCAGTAATTATTTGTGAGCAAATAGATACCAAACACGGCATGTATACAACAAACCATTAAAATAATATTAACACGAGTTGTTTCTGAGCGGACTTTGGTTGCTATTAGGCCTATATAAATATTTGGCGCAATTTAATTTTTATTCCAGGTGCTAATAACATTGGAAAATAAAAGTGCTCTTAAACAACTGTGAAACACTATTTAATATAATCTAAAGTAGGCCTAGATAGAATTCAATATTCCATTATCTTTGCTAAATGACGGCCGTTTTGGCTATTCAGCCATGATAACTTTAAAATAAAATATAGAAACACTATTGTATAGAGGACAATTCCCAATTGGTGATGCACCGATCCTAATGAGGGTCGGTCATAATCCCTTGCGCTTGTGTGTGTGGGACGGTAGAGAACGACCGACCGCCTTCCCTGTTTGCACAAACTATAATTTAACCTGAATAGGTGAATCTGTCTTATTCTAAGTGGTCAAATACAGCATCTCTACAATTTGGTTGACTTATTCACAACGGTAAGTCAAATTTATTATATGTTTAAGTTGACATGTCCAAGGGTCCGGCACACTTTCAAATTTGAATTCGTCGTCGACTGGTACATAACAACAAACACAAGTTTGAGCTAGGTTACATACCTTAGGTACCGTCAACCTTCTGTATCCTTCTTTCGGCGACGACGGGTTTCGGAAAACTATACTCTACACTTCCATTGGTAAGTCACAAGAAGCACGAAAAACAAATAACAAAAAGGACATCTAACATTAAATAAAACAATACATGTCCAACATTAATAAATAAATAACACACGACATACTTCGAGCATGCTGGCCAGCCGGTTGAACGGAACTAACCTCCTCATGATTGCTACCTCTACTCCACCCCTACTTCTTTAGTTTAGATGTTGCGTATCTTACTACCCGGGCCCTGTGTACTTATACGATTAATAGCATTGAACAACACGTTAGAATTATACTTAAACTTCTTATAAGGGTGTTATCAGTATCTTATTGAAATGCATTGTATATGTGCATTTCCTCTAAACTCAACATAAAAGGAGACTTTTGGCATTTGTGTAAAATATCCATATTAGTACTGATATCTACAACCTTGTGAAAATTTTGTACGAGATGCTCAGCAAACTTAGATTTTTGTGTTAATTACGACTTTCTAGGGATATGTTCACGAAATTTAGTTTAAATGACCAACCCGTTTGTTCGATGTAAAATTTAGGGCAGTCCGAACACCTGATTCCTGTTTGTTGGAAATCATCCTTCTTTGTCATTCAATCTACGTCCCACTAATCTTTCTAGTCTGTTAGAGGTCTGGCAAGACAATGTGACGTTCTGTTTCCTCAACTCATTTTTAATAGTATAATGTAAGGTATCTCCATACTCGACACATATAAACTTCTATTTAGGCTTGGGTACGACAATCTGCCTACGTTTATTAATATGTTTGCGGATGATATTATCTACTATTATGCTGTTGTAACCATTGGCTACACCTAAGTGTTTAATTATAGATAGTTCAGAGTTGTAAGCATCTATATCGAGGGGCACTGTCAGAAGTCTGATCGCTAAGCTGTGGAATGCGGCCATCTTGTGTGACATGGGATGGTATGAAGTAGCGTGAATTGAATGGTCCGTAGCCGATGGTTTGCGGTATATACTGTATACAAGTTTATCATCCTGTTTTTTCAAAGTCAGGTCAAAGAAATTAATTCTAGTATCTGCCTCAACCTCCAGTGTAAATTTCAATTTGGGGGCTATACCATTCAAGTATTTATTAAGTAGTCCTAATTGTCTATTGATGCTCTTATAGAACATAACAGTGTTGTCAACGTATCGGTGGTAGAGTTATGGGGAGCCCTATTACTCATTCCACCTGCCAATTTCATACTGTCCTGCATGAAGACATAGCTTCACAACCCCTGTCTCTGACTATTCTTATAAAATTGTGTTTTATGATGTCTATTTATACCTATAATTTACATTTACCCATGAATAGTTTATTGAACATCAATTATATTTACATAGTAGGATTTTAAAACTATAAACCGAAAGATAAGGAATGAGAAATGTTTTTAGTAATGCCGAATTATGAGACTGTTTCGGCAAAAGAGTAGTAGTTGCCTTCCTGCTGGCAACGCCAACTGGGCTGCCTATTACTCTTCAGTGAAATCCTATTCGCGTGCGTGTTCTTCGGTGAAAAGATGTATGTGTTTTCAATGTGATTAAGATAGATTTCGGACAGGATACTCGAGAAGGGGGACCCTATTGCTAATCCGTCTGCTAAAAGAGAAGTAATTCTGTTGAAGAACAGTGCACAGTAAGTGCGACAATTCCTTAATAGCTTCCGGTTTTAAACTAGAGTTATTCCTTAAATTTGTTCTAGCAAGTCCAGGGTAAGGGCAACGGGAACGTTAGTATATAGATTAACAACGTCAAAAGACTTGTGTGTGGGACTTGTCAAAGTTGAAGTCTTCTGTCAAATTAACGAGATCCAAGCTGTTCTTTATGTTTCGGTCATTATTAAGTACTATGTTTGCACGTATGACTTTATCAAGTTTTTTAGTCGTCTTGTACGATGGGGCGGTAGTAAAATTCACCACCCGTCTTATCGGTAGGCGGTCTTTGTGAACTTTAGGCTTGCCCTTAAGTGTTGGTGTTTTGGGATCAAATAATTTTCAAGCATCTTATTTAATCTTTGTTAAACAAACAATTTATTCGATTTAATATTGACTTAAGATTAGAATGGAATTTGCCAGTAGGATCATTCGGGGTACGTTGTCTATAGAATTATCATAGACAAAATCATTTACTCTATTTGAATAGTCTTCTGACGTCATAATTACAGTACATTGACCTTTATCAGCTCTAGTTAAAATGCAATCTGTTTTGCCTAGCTTATTCCTAATATTATCAAGAGTCACATTTTATATAAGAAATTTGTACTTATAGTACACCGTCTAGTGGTCTAATTACTCACCTTGTAAAGGCTACCGCGGTTTCGAAAACACTATGTTTCCATCATTAGGCCGTACAAAAACAGTCAAATCACTCAATCGAGGTCGTCACATAAGTTAAAACAATTAAAAACACAACACACAAACATTAAAAGCACGTACATGTTACTTCAGCCGAAATACCGGTAACGGGCAAATATCTAGACTCATAATTTGATACCGGGGGTTATCTAGCTTTTCCAGTTACAGGTATCGCACGCAATATTTAACATGTATGTGCTTTTAATGATTATGTGTTGTGTTGTGTTTTTAATTGTTTTAACTTATGTGACAACCTCGACTGAGTGATTTAACTGTTTTTGTACGGCCTGATGATGGAAACATAATGTTTTCAAAACTGCGGTATAGCCTTTACAAGATGAGTAATTAGACCACAAGACGGTGTACTATAAGTACAAATTTCTTATATGTAAGCTTGTGGTCCGGTGGCTACAGTACATTAATGAGGTCACATTTTCTGCGTGTAGTAACTTGTGTTTGGTACGTGTATCTTTAATGTTCCTATCACCGACGATTGACATAACTTTGTCATTAACTACATGTCTTATAACACAGTCCTTATTTGATCGTCTTTTACATAATTGAGTGCAGATTCTGCGGTAATGATTTCCGTTATTATATTACTTTCAAAGGACTTTTTAGGGCAATTATGTTTCAACCAGTGTTCAAAACATCCATTTCGTCATCAGGGAATACAACATCTGTGTAGTTTACAACGAGGGGGTAGAAAACATGATCTATATTTACAACAGGAGCAGCCTTATTCGCTTGGTATTTAACCAACTTATGGATTTTCTTATCATGTACTTGTTACTTTTTATAGACACTCCCACTTATTTATCTGTCTCTAATATGAAAAACTATGCAATCCCTAATAGCCGGATGAAGGCAATAGGCCAGTTCCAAATGTGATTTGTATAACAGAAAATTGAGTTCAACTTTCTTTTTGTATAAGAATTTTATTTCATGTTTTATCCATAGGGTGATTGCCTTTGTTTTTGTCTTATGTGCAGGGATTGATATGTTCTTTATATTTACACGTACATAATTCGGGGATACGCGCAGTTTTAGACATGCCTTTTAAATCTAAAATCCAAGTTAGCTTTCAACGCTATTAATCATACACAGGACCTGGGTAGTAAGATAATCAACATCCAAACTAAACAAGTGGGGGTGGGGTAGAGGTAGCAATCACAAGGAGGTTAGTTCCGTACAACCGGCTAGCCAGCATGTGTCGTGTGTTATTTATTTATTAATGTTGGGCATGTATTGTTTTATTTAATGTTAGGTGTGCTTTTAGTTATTTGTGTTTTGTCTCTCTTGTGACTTGACAATGGAAGTATAATATAGTCTTTCGAAACCGGTCATCCCCGAAAAAAGGATACAGAACTGTTGACGGTACCTGGTACTAGGTATGTGACCTAGTTTAATACTATTACAGTTCAGAAGGCTAACAATCATGTTACAAGTTTCAGGTTTACATAAAACGTACTCAAACAGACCACACCATCCATTCGACTTCCAATCACCCTAAAACCCATAAATTATCAGCTTACAATAGTTTTGTACATGGAGCACTAAACATACCTATAGGACATGCTCAATTTATCAAGGAAATAAATTTGATGAAATGTATCGCTACTGCCAATGGATACAATACCTCTATCGTTGATATACCCATCAACAAACAAAAGAAATATTAGTAGAAAAACTAAAATAAAAAAACAACAACTTATGCCATCTGAGCCTAAAGATTCCAAAAAATATATAACCATAAAATACAACAGTCAACTTGAATACTCTTTGAACAATGAGTTCAGTAAGCAGAGATACTCTTTAACATACCTTACTAATAATAAACTTATAAAACTATAATAAATAGAAATAGATCCATAACCACTACAGATAAAGGAAGAGTGTAACGACTGTAATAAAGTATATATAGGACAGACTAGTCAGAAAATGTAAAAATGATGGACAAAAATAGGGATTTTGTGGACAAATGTTGGAGATATTCACACTTTACCAAAACCTAAACATGCATTTTTTATTTTTTGTCCGTCTGTCTGTTTATTTGTTCGTCCAGGCTAATCTCCAGAATGGCTGAACAAATTTTGATGAAACTTTCATTTGCAGGTAGATTACTTTTCAGAAATTAATCTATGCTACTTTGTATCGCAGAAATATTCTGGGTTCCTATTTAAAATTTTTTAAATTACTAGTTTCATGAACGGACATGACACGCGACCTTTATAAATAAAACAACAGATTTGGATCAAAAGCTTAACACTTTGACAAATCGTCTGAGTGACATACAAATCGTATGTCTAGCTAATAATTTACGTAGGCCTAAAAGGGATACGTAGATCAATTTGGGTAAAACTCATTGTGCGTTTTTAGGTCATGGTACTCGGATCTAAAATAGTTTGTTTTTAATTGCGTGTAATGGTAAGGCACAATATTTATACTTTGTCCGAACAGATGTGCGCTCTAAGTAATAAAAATCGACCCTCGCTCCCACACACGCACCCCCACTCACACGGCCTACCTGCTTAATGGTTCTCTTTAAACCCTTATGTTACAAAATCACATTTTTCTAACCGTTAACTTTACTTAATTTTTACTCTAATTGCTGAACTCTAAATATTATTTCTTGCAAATTGAGTCCAAACACGGTACAATTGTGACAACTCTAAGCGGTTTTACGGCCAGTAGGTTACAAAATCGTAAATTGAGTACTTAAAAATTGTTATTGACATTTTATTTTAACTAACACGATCACAATAACATATATAATTACAGTAATTCTAGTAGTGATTTCAAACGTTTGCAAAACACAAAGAAACTAAATTAGAATCAATATAACAGTGAACGCATACTAAGAGTAAAATAAAAGTAATTACAAATTCATTTTGCAATGTTAATGTACAATAACTAACAAATGCGTAAATAATATTATAAAACTAACACAAGCATATTTACATAAACATCCTATGTTAAGAAGGCCTCTTAAGTGTCTTCTAAAATTTCCAAGGTACACAATTCCTACAATTTCCTCTGTTGCGTCTTTCATCTGTATTTAAATTGTCCAATTTCTTAATAGGACAGTGCTATTGTTTTTGTCATTTTTGTTTACTACCCTCTTGTTTGGAAATTTATTTAGCTTCATGTTAAATTAACTTCCGTATTGGCATAGTAAAGTTACATTTTTATAAAAATAGTTTTTTTGGCTAACATTGGATGGCGGAGTAAGCTATATATGCTTGTGATAATTTTACTCTTAGTGCATGTTCCTTGTTACATTGACTCTGATTTATTTTATTTATTATTGGCATACATTGGAATTTTAAGTAGACACTTTTAAGAAGCCTCCTCTCCTTTTACTTTCCATATTAGTATGTAAATATGCTTGTGTTTAGTTTTATAATATTATTTTATAGATTTATTAGTTATTGTACAGTAACATTGAAAAATGAATTTGTAATTATTTTTATTTTACTCTTAGTATACCTGTTATACTTATATTTATTCTGTTATTTATTTACACTGTTATATTTATTCTGATTTTTTAGTTTCTTTGTTTTTTGCATAAGTTTGAAAAAACTTCTAGAATTACTGTAGTTATGTATGTTATTGTGATCCTGCTAATTCAAATAAAATATCAATAACAATTTTTAAGTAGTCAAATTTATGATTTTGTAACCTACTGGCCGTAAAACCGCTTAGAGTTGTCACAATTGTACCGTGTTTGGACTTATTTTGCGAGGAATAATATTTAGAGTTCAGTAATTAGAGTAAAAATTAAGTAAAGTTAACGGTTACAAAAATGTGATTTTGTAGCACAAGGGCTAGTTGGTGATTAAGCAGGTAGGCCGTGTGAGTGTGTCTGCGCGTGTGGGAGTGCACGTCTGTTCGGACAAAGTTTAGCCGATGGTCCTTGAATACCAGCTAGTTATTAAATATATTCGTTGAAAAAAGGTTTTGTTTTAAGTTATTGAAATTGATGCTTGTTACACAGTCCTATCTATATTATATCTAACTATATTCTTAATTATACATGATTATTACTTCTTTACCTAAACCTAAGTCTAAAGTTTAAATCCACTAAAAATACTATTAAATTTGATTGGTGTTTAGTTTCAAAGCTCAAAAGTGAAATCCTATGATAGTACAAGTTTACCAGCTCCTAAAAACTCATATGTAATACTGTTTAAGTACAAAAAAACTGTCATGGTGATAATATATCAAGGTCAAAGCACAACTTCAAAGTAGTTTGTGTAATAAAAAACAGCTGAAGACCAACATTCTTTAAAAAAATGTATTTAGACTTCAAGACCTAGGGTGAGTTTCTTTGAAACAAACATTAGAACCATTCGTAAAGAAATAATCAACAAACAAGCATAAAACTCTAGCAACAAAATTAAAACCTCCTTTCAGTTTTTGTTTTACTCTATATCTTTCGTATTCCATTTGTAGATTTATTGTGAACTTTAATACATAGTAGATTTAATTACATGGTTTATATAATATTACAGGTTCCAATCTAAATTAAAATTTTGAAAAATAAAAAAAAAATTGAAAAGTAATAAAACATAAAGACTAAATATTTAAATATCCAGATAATATAAATGTGCATCAATATTTGTTTAAAATGTATGTTTTCAAATATATATATCTAACCAACTACTACACTAGGTAGGAAATAGTTTTGTTGATATTTAATTATTCTATTTGAAGTTCTAATTTTGCAGCATTTTCCCGCTACATTATGTTAAGTTGTTCAGAAACACTGTTTCATAGCACTGTACACTTTTGCTCAAGTTCAGTAATATTCTTCCTAGTTGCAAAAAAAAAAATTACTACAAGATTTTTCAAAAACGTAATGTTTAAAATTAATATAAGATCCTGCTTTTTTGTAAGATACTTTACAACTAGGGTTAAACATACCGTGAAGGCCATACTGAATGAGTGGAGCTACATCAACAAGCTGTACTAGAGCATTGAATAAACCTTTATAATCCAAACTTGGATATAATGCCATGCGCACCCCATCCTTGTCCGGACATTTCAGCAGCTCTAAAGGAGAACTCGGTACATCTTTAAGAACAGCTGGGGAATAGCAATCTATTAATTAAATATAGTCACATACATTTATTAGTAAATTTGTGAATTTTATTAAATATACAATTTATTCTATATACCTTCTAAATATGTTTATAATAATTTAAATTATTATGAAAAGTTGAGATTTGGGGAATTTAGATATTTCACAAAACAACAATATGTGCCTCCGATTTATAATGTTATGTTCTAAAACTCTGTATATTACATATTTAAACTTGAAAATTCGTCACACCAATCAGGCTGAAACATGGCTGGTACGACACGACTGCTGTATAGAGTACAGTGATCTTTATTGAGTATTGTTTTGAAAGATTGCATTTATGTTTCAAAGGGAACATGCCCTAAAGGAATTATAACTAAACTGTTGCTGAGAAAACTTTTCTCTTGTGAGTACACATAAGTTCAGCCAAATTAGACAAAATTATATATTTCTAAAAAAATTCGCTTGGTAGGTTTATTGTTTTAGAATTTTATATGATAGATTACTGACTGACCCATATCTAAAAATTATTGATTGCCGTGATTGCTCAGCAATACTCTTCCGACACATCCCCTGCAAGTCAAGGTTTTGCAAAAAAAAGATAAATACTCAGTTTAAAAGTTGTAGTAATAATTTTCAATAAATCAATTTCGAACTTGGTACTAGCTATGTTTCAATAGTATATTTTTAAACTTTTAAATCTGTTTTGAAACCATGTTCTTTTCTTTGTTCCGACAAAAAATGAAACTTTCTAATTATCGTATAAGTTACAGCACTTTAATCCATCAAGTGAATGAAAAATTTTCAAACTCATTATAATATTGATGTAAATATAGGCTACTAAACTTGTATGTCTATTAGCTAAGCAATATCTTAAAATTTCATCCCAAAAACCTTATAATTTACAAATTTCTTGAGCATAAAACATGTTTAAAAACTAAAATAACATCTTTCGATAAAAAAACCCTGTTAATTTATTATAATAACTTACCTTACATAATTTTCAAAATGAAAAATTTCTTTTTTCTGAATTGAAAAATAGCGCTCTGAAATTAAACCATTAGGTATTTTAATAAAAAATTCCTGCCAAGTAGTTTTGGTTTTTTTGTTGGTAGAAAAGAGGTAAAAAGCACAAATGTAAATAATATTAACACTTTGAACCCTGGACCCTTAACACATTGTCATACTACCTGGGGGTTTTGGTAGTATTTAAAAAAAAATTCTGTTACTTACCTTATTTAGAAGTATAACATATATTATATATCATTTTAAAGGCAAAAGAATGAGCTTTAAGTAAATGTAAATATTTAAAAGGTTTATTAAAAATACAAAATTTTAACAAATTATGAAAAATAAAAAATAAAAAAATAGCTACATAGTCCTTTAGTTTACAACAAACACTAAAAAAACACTTACGAACTATAAACTTTGCCTCAATAAAAAACCACTAATAAATAAAAAAAAAAACTTACAACACAATCACAACTAATAGAAATACACATCGTTATCGAGTTGCATCGCTAAGCAGACAAACATCGATTGCAGAATGCACACAGCTGATCAGACACCATCTGATATTCATAAAATATTTTTGTTGGCTAGTGTTAGAAAAATTCCAAAGGTCAAAGAACTATAACAACTAATAAACATGATGAGAATGCCTAAACCCAAATATATGCCGACTAAGCTGAATTATAGAATTAAATAGAGTGACCCGAGGTACGCTCGGGCTTCGGAAGCTGGCGCCGCGAACTTGGTCCGACCTATACTCGGGCTCAAGGTTACTTACGTGTCGTCAAAATGACGATGCGCCATTTGCAAAATCATAATATCTGACAAAAGAGGTGCGTGTTATCAACAAAGTACCCCCTCCAAGTACCTTCCCCACTCCAACACCAGATGTCAGTTTTGCTAAATTACAAGTAGCTCGCATCCTTGTTTTCTTGATCTCGCGTAGTCAGTTTGACGATACACAAATGACAGTGCATCCAAACTCATACAAAAACAAAAACTATTTAGTTGTCCTAAACAAATTTAATTTTGTACTTCAATGTATGGTTGTGTTTGGAAAGAGTCACTTTATTATAGTACAGAGTTTCATAGCGATAACGACTCAAACAAACCTTCGGCAGAATTGTCAAATCACCTATCTTTACTATGTTTTTTCTTTTCTTGTATATAATGTTTGTGTTATTCCTTTATAACAAATTAAAACCATAAATATTGGGCCTAGACAATACTATTATATCTTTAGAAGCAAGTTTTTCTTCTTTGTGCAGAAACCCATTTTTTATAAAAAACTAAGTTGTTTTCTTTTATAGACAAAAAGTTTTTTTTTACAGCAAAGTAGTAGTGTTATGTATACTTCTATTCACCATAAAACCGTGCAACTTTTGGCTATATTGGAATTTCTACAGTGATTGTTTTACATATTCTGAGTGAGTGGTTTTAGAAGAAACATCAATTTTTAAATTTCTACTTTGGTCAACAAAAAAAAGGATAAAAATTATACGGTAAGCCTGTTAAAGCTATTTACTGTAAAGAGCATGTAATTGTGATTAAAATTATATATAATAAGTCTTACTTTACTATTAGTGAGTATTTTATAATGATTTTAGTTAATAAGCAAACACGGAACTAAAAAAACCATTAGTGCTAAAGAGCAAAATAGTCATTACTTGGAGGGGAAGTATGTGTTTAAAACAAATAAAAATGTTTTTTATACAATTTTTTATTTTATTTTTAAAACTCAAGTTTTTTTATTTTTAAATAAAAAGTAGTCCGCTTTTAAAAAATTTAATAGTTTGATGTATAACTCTAAACAAAATATCCTAAAACATGCGAGGATGCAATTACAATTTAAAAAATAATTACAAAATTATTTTAGTACAGTAAAAAAAATTTATATTTGTTAGTAGGCTAGTCAAATTTACGATTCATAAGTAATCACATGACAAAATTTTGACATAAGTAATTTAGGGTTAAGGAGAAGTAAAAAGGTATGGTAAAATAAAATGTTACTGTACAAGAATAAAAAAAAAAATTCTTAATAATTATAGAAATACCTACACTTGAATTGATTTTTAAAATGTAGATTTTGGTTCAATTGCATTTTATTTTTGAAAATAATTTTTCTCATAACAAACAAATTTTAATATAAATATTAAACTGTTTAAAGATAAAATGCTAAGTTCAGTAAATAATTGACTAAGACATGTTTATTATTCCTTGCAGCATAAATAACAATAAAATAGAAAAAAGAAAGGCTATATATATTGATAAAATATGATTGACTAAGCCAAATTTAATATAAATCTAGCTAATTAATTGAAATTAAACATAACTAAAACTTAACATTGTATTATAATTAAAAAATCTATTTATTTTCTTAAATAAAAGATAAAATTTTGTACAGTCATCACAACCTGTTAGAATAATTATAAACATGAAATGCTAATTGTATAAATTTATTTCTCTCACACAATATTATTTGAAAACTTAGAAATTTTAACATTACAGATGATGGCATTTTTTTAAGAGAGTAAATAAAATATGGTGTATAAACCCCAACATGTAAAACTGAAAACATGCTTTGACCAGTGTACCATTAAAGGTCTGCTCCAGTAAACCAGAAAGCAATCAGAAACGCAAGCGCTTCTCACTATATTCCTATCTAAACAGTGCAATTTCTTGCAGCTGAACGCTTTGACATTGCCTCATTTCAAACCATTTTATAAGTATATCTTTTGTAATTGAGTGTTGAAAAAAAAACAGAATATTCTTTATAAAATTTCGGATCCGGTTTGAAAATTATTTTGCATTATTAATTTGTTATTGTGTTAGGAAAAAATTCAAACTTTGTACTTACAAAATGTCAATTACATAACAAATCAAAATCATTTTTTTTTTAAATGTAAAATGCAAAACGGATGCATATTGTGACTGTACTTAAAATGAGACCTTGCAAACAATTTTATGATAAAAAATTAACGAAATAAATGGTTTGAAATTTAACACTGCTATTATGGGATAAAAATCCAAGATGGTTGCCACTACAGCATACCCTTAAGTGTTAGTTTAGCAGGTTTATATTATTTTTAGGTAGGCATTTCTTCCAACACATGACATGGAGGTGCACCCTGTATTTTACAATATTATGTTTATATTATAACTACTAGCTGAATACCCGTGCTTCACTAAGGGAATTTTTTTTTCATCACTATGATTCATAATTAATTGTAATAATATGTTTCTCTTGTTTTCTTTCATCTATTATTTCACAAAAGTGTATTATAACAAGTATTTTCAATTAGTTTGGTATTTATTGTTGAACTGGGTGACCGTCAATCGTCTTCGTCACGGTATGTGTGCCGAATAAATTAAATCAATAAAAAAATAAAAAATCAGAGCGAAGAGAGTCTTCTTTTCCAACCGCTAAATCTACATTCTGGTAAATCACAGTCTTAGCTAGATGTTTGCAGATCACCCAGATACGTCTTTAAATATGCGAATGTATAGATCGCGATTGTTTTGATCAGCTTATGTCTAAAATATTTTTTTTAAATTAATAATTGCCAAATTTCAGCTCTCTAGCTTTAAGGAAAGAATCTCAATTAATATTTATTGTTTTTAGGGGTTGTCATTACATTTTCAACCCTTAGCAGCACGTAACACAATGTAAAACTGGTTTATTTTTTATATGTATTTTGTAAAAAATAAATGTACAAAATTTCAGCTCTCTAGCTTTAAGGAAAGTATAAAAATAAATATTTTTGTTTTTAGGGGTTGTTGTTATCCCATTTCACAACCTATAGCAGCACGTAACAACATATAAAACTCATTTACTTTTTATATGTGTTTTGTAAGAAATAAATGTACAACATTTCAGCTTTAAGGAAAGTAAACAAACAACATTTATTGTTTTAGGGGATGTTTCAACCCTTAAAGGCCAAATATTTTAATATCTTATCTTAGTGCGCTTCTAGCCCCTATGAGCAATAAATATGTGTGTGTACCAAATATTTCATGTTCCATGGCGGTATTAAATTAATAGGCCTATTTATAGATATAGGGGTTGTTAGAAAATTTCACCAATTAGCAGAACGTGTTAAAACGTAAAACTGGTTTATTTTTTTATATATGGATCTTGTAAAAAATTAAAAAATGTACAAAATTTCAGCTTTCTAGTTTTAAAGAAAGTATAACAAACAATGTTTATTAATTTAGGGCTTGTTTCAACCCTTAAAAGCCAAATATTTAAAAATATTATCTTAGTTCATCGCTCGAGCCAATATGAGCAATATGTGTACCAAATTTCACTTTCCTAAGCGGTATTCAATTAATATTTATAGTTTTAGGGGTTGTTACCCCTAGCAGCATTTCACCCCTTAGCAGAACGTGACAAAATGTAAAACTGATTTACTTTTTATATGTAAAAATAAATGTACAAAATTTTAGTTTTCTAGCTTTAAGGAAATTATAATAAACAATACCGTATTTATTGTTTTAGGGATTGTTTCAATCCTTAAAAGTCATATATTTTAAAATTATGTCTTAATGCGCCTCTAGCGCCTATGACAAATACGTGTACCAAATATAACGTTTCTAGGAGATAGTTTTTTTTTAGATAAAATATAACAAAAAAATAGGCCTTCTTATTGTTTTAGGGGTCGTTTCAACCCTTACAGGCCAAATATTTTAAAATCCTTTCTTAGTGCGCCTCTATATGACAAATACAAGTACCAAATTTCAAGTTCCTACGTGGTAGGGTTTTTGAGATATATAATAAACAATATTTTTTGTTTTAGGGGTTGTTTCATTTAATATTTATAGTTTTAGGGGTTGTTAATCATTTTCACCCCTTAACAGAACCTGACAAAATGTAAAACTGGTATATTTTTTATATGTAGGCCTTGTAAGAAATAAATGTGCAAAATTTCAACTCTCTAGCTTTAAGGAAAGTATAAAAATGTATATTTATCGTTTTTAGGGGTTGTTATCACGTTTTCACCCCTTAGCAGCACATAAAAAAATGTAAAACTGGTTTACTTTTTATATGTATCTTGTAAGAACTGAAATGATTACAAAGTTTCAGCTTTCTGGCTTTATAACAAACAATATTTATTGTTTTAGGGGTTGTTTCAACCCTTACAGGTCAAATATTTTAAAATCCTTTCTTAGGCTAACAACAGACGAGACACCGGTGTACGGGACACTTTCCAGTGTCCCAGCTTCTCGCAGGGAGAGACACCGTAGAGCCACAGAATCTGGTAGCGCGCTACTCAGTGTCTCATCTGTTGACACACATTTAATTGATAGTATATTTAGTGTCCCGTACACTAGAGTGTGTCCTGTACACCGGTGTCTCGTCTGTTGTTAGCCTTAGTGTGCCTCTAGCCCCTATGAGAAATAAGTGTATCAAATTTCACATTTCTTGGAGGTAGGATTTTTAAGATATATAACAAACAATATTTATTGTTTTAGGGGTTGTTTCAACCCTTACAGGCCAAATATTTTAAAATCCTTTCTTAGTGCGCGTCTAGTGCCTATGAGCAATATGTGTACCAAATTTCAAGTTCCTAGGTGGTATAGTTTTTGAGATACTGTGATCAGTCAGTCAGTTGAGTGAGTGGGTTTTGGATTTTATATATTAGATTACATTCACATTAAATGGTTGGTTAATTTTGGCTATAAACAAAAATTAAATTAAACAAAACATAGCAGAGAGAGGCCAAATAAATTCACTGTCATAAATTAATATACTTTGGGGAAAATAAGAAGCTTACTAGGTATATTAAATTTAATCAATCAAATAAGAAACTTACTTAGAAGGGTCTGAGAAAAGTATTTAATTGCATTTGCAATATCTATGCCAGATGGTGTAGGCTGGATTCCATGTAAAAGCCTCAATTGGAAATCGTGTAGATTTCGAATCTTGGCTGTAACTAAAATACAAAATATACACAATTTAAATAAATAATTCACTGGAACTAATTAATAAAATGTGTCACTTCCATCTTTGAACAAATTTGAATTATTTTTTACAACTTACAGGCTGCTGCTCTTGTTCCCATAATTCTTAAATATTATTGGTAGGCCTATTACTGAAATACCATTTGCTTAGACAAATATTTTAATCAGTGTACACATCTACAAATGTAAAATAATTCGATAATTTTTATCCCATTTTGGGTTATGGTTTCAAAAACTGCAAGCAAAATTGTGCGACTAAAACAAAACTAAATTTGTATGGTGCTCAATAGCTAGCAGACGACGGACTATTTAGCAAATCGATCAATTGCATTATTTAACTTTTGTTCGAAAGGCTAATGCCAACTAAATAATAAAAATCATAGTGGTTTACTTTTAAGTTATATTAACCTATGTAATACACATTTATTCAAATAAACAACACAAACACTTTTAGCAAGCCTTTTATTTATTGTTAAACTATATAAATATTCATAATTCTTACAAAAAATAAGCAAAAATTGGGTATTGAAATGAGGCATAAACTATAATAGTTTAAAATTTAAAAAAAACTATTAATTGTAATAAATAAAAAATAGAAAATGCAATATGAATAAACTGACAATTGAGCATTTGTTTTGTATTGAATATAAACATGCAGAACAAAAACTGTACAGAAAAGTTTTGAATGCAAATTTTTTTCTCAGAATTTGCTACTCATCATGATGATATTTCCTGGCAAAGCAGTCAGACATATCAAGTTTATTAACACTTAATTGCAATTTTGTCATTTACACACATGGCCAGAGATAATATTACCCATAACACCTAACCTAAATCAACTTATAAAATATAGCCTATGTTACCCAGGGATAGTGTAACTTTTTATTAGTAAAGCTATTTTTTCAATCGGTTCAGTAATTCCAAAGATTACCCCCTATATACAAACAAACTTTACGTCTTTATAATATTAGTATAGATTAGGTAAAATTGTCTTCCGAGGTAGACACTATTTCAGATCACTATTCAGATCACTAGATCACTATTTCAGGTTGATTAGTAAAAAAGTCTTAGGTTTTAGAAAGGTCAATAGAGGGTTGTGACCTAAAACCAAAACACCATAAAAATGCCCTTTTAAATATTACAATGCAATAAAAATAACATGCCTTAATTTTTTATAGTAGTGACAACATTTTCTTCCATTTTTAAATAAATCCCATTAAAAAACAAGCCGCACAGAAATTGGCCCATAACCCAGATAACAGTAGTAAAAACTTCCATCTCGTGGGCAAAATTTAAGAAGTACTATGGTGAAATGGTTTTTTGGGTGCTGAATTCGAATTTGAAGTTTGCAACAAAAATTTCCTAGAGCGTTCCTAGATATTCACAAAAATAGAAAACCTTTTTCGGTTTTTCGCCCGTAACACCGAAACTCTATGCATTTTATCAAAAAGACCATGCTATACAAAATTAAAGAAGACACAATTACTATAAATTCCATACGTAGGTTTTGATTGTAGGACCTCATATAAGTGAGGAGCTACACCAAGTTGAAATTTGACGAAATTTGTGTTCTTCGTAGGTTTTTGCAGATACATAATAATCTACCCATTTATCGAAGAAACAAACTGTGAAAAAATTAAAAGAGCATTGAATTTCCTATAGAGCTTATGCAGATTTATTAATATACGAAAAGTTGAGAGTTAGAGCGATCGAATTTGGAGGCGAATTTCAGTCGTAGCTGCCTCACTCAAGTAAACCCTGTTCATTCTTTCCATTCGTTTGATTTGCCTAATATGTCTATATTTATAACAGTACTAGAACGTATAAATAAATTATAGGCTTTTTTGTATTAAGTGGGTATGAGGGACATACAAATTGATTGCTGAAATTACAGTTATTGTAATTCCAATAAAACAATTTTTAATGATATATTCTAAAATACGGTAATTTTAAAGAAAAATTATAATAATAATACTTTTGGGTATACTCATAATCATACTTTCTTGCGACGTTCTGTACTGACTCTTTCATCTTTTTAGTTTACAATTATAGAGCTTGACTTTTTTCTGAAGGACTTCATGATACTGATGCCAGGTAGTCGACTTATATTAAATTAATGGTGATGAGACCGTCTCCTGTCAACTCTCTTTCGTCCTGACGAATGTTTCACTGTGATTTCAAAATATGAAAGTTACACCTTAGTTTTCATCCGTTTTATTATTTTGTTGTTTAGTTTCAGTTTAAATTTCAACATTATATCGTATTGCCTCCAGGAACTGTTATTGAGTAATAAAATTAGGTTACATACCTTATGTATGTCCGTCTACAGTCCTAAATTCAGTCCTTATGTGAAGGGACTATTGATTTCGGAGATCATGTCTCCATTATCAAGTCAAGTAAAAACACACATTAAACAGAAATTGTCACGGTCACACTTAACATAACACTACACAACACAAAACACTCAAACAAATGAACACGTGATAAAAAAATATGTACATCATTGGCCAACGGACGTGACTCGACTGACTGTAATGCGGAACTTCTTATCAATCTACCCCCGTTTGACCGCTTGTAGAAAAATATTTAAACTTATCGGTTTGCCGTATTTAAACATATCAATACACAAAAATACGTGTTTTATCACGTGTTTATTTGTTTGAGTGTTTTGTGTTGTGTAGTGTTATGTTAAGTGTGACCATGACAATTTCTGTTAATGTGTGTTTATACTTGACTTGATAATGGAGACATGATCTCCGAAATCGATAGTCCCTTCACATAAGAACTGAATTTAGGACTGTAGACGGACATATATAAGGTATGTAACCTAATTTTATTACTTAAATTTCAAGTTAGTTTCGTGTGGTTGAATATGTCGGATCGCCGCCAATGTCTGATATGATGACGGTTTGGAAGATGGTGGAAGGCCGACAAGTGTTGTGAAGGAGGCAGGTTTGCGGCCGTTAATTGAAACCAGTAAGAAAAGAAAATATGGGGAAATGGTGCTGTTCAAGAGGTGAGTTTCAATAATTGAGGTTCATATACAGTTTGCAGAAAGCTAAACATTGAAACATTGTTTTTATTGTCATGTGTGTTTTGTGAGTTAGGGGAAAATGTTCTTGGAATTTCAATCTAATTTAAAAGAAAGCTTTGATTCCCAGCAAGTTAAGAAATTGAAAATTCAATTCAATTTGTAATTTTTTTTTGTTAACTTACACTACATTACATTTTACTATAGGCTTCCTGAATAAAGTGAGAGTTCTAATTTGTATCAAATGTTTTGAACTTTTCTAAAATCCAAATGTACCTAGAAAGAACAAAGAAGTATATATTATAAGTCTTAGAAAAGACTATCTGAAAACATAAAAATCTCATCCCTACTAATAACATTAATTCTTTTAAATTATTGTTTCAGTTGAAGTTGAAGGTTTTGAAGGTCATTTAAAATTAAACACGCATGAGTGCGAGAGAGACAGAAAAACCTTCGAAGGAATTCCATTCATTTACAATCAACGCTAACGACATCTATCGGCCATGATCCCAAACACCGAATTAGCAAATATTTCCAAATACATGACTTTCGACAACATATGAGGGGTCTAGATGCAAAACTCACACTATCCACCTAACCAAACTTTCGGAAAAATGCAAAAAACTGGTTATTGTTGAGATACATACCATATTGATACCATTTTTTTTCTAACAAATCTTTGTTGGGATGGAAATTACTTTCACATAGCCCTAAAGCTGTAGAATATAAAATAAGATTAGAATTTAACTTCAAAATATGCACAATGTGAGTTTTGCAGCAAACTTTGGTTAAAAGTGAGTTTTGCAGCAAACTTTTCTGAAAAATGTGAGTTTTGAAACAAAATATTTAAGGAATTTAAAACAACAAGAACCAAGAAAAATGAATGTTACTAGACCTAAGTTTTAGTATCTTGCTAGGAAAATAATAGACAACTAATGCCAAAGAACAAATTTATTAACTAGTAAGCCCTAATACAAAGTAAAACTATAGTCTAAAGTTTATTTTTTAAATAAAAAAAAACAAATAATGGGAACATAAACTTAGAAACGTTTGCTGGATTAATTTAATAAAAACATGAGCAACTTTTTTATGAAACTTTTATAAAATAAAAAAATTACGTTTGTTAGCTAAAAGTTGGAAAAAATTGAGTGCGAACATTTTTAAACATTCTCGTAGTTAACTTCTTCAATGGGTTCACAGGTTGGCTCGTGTTCTTCACAGACAGTAGAAGCCCCATCAATGATGAATTTGTAAAAAAACAAATCTTCGTTTGCTCTCCACTCATTGCCATAATGTTTGTTCAACAAATTATTTACATCATCTTTCTTTTCTTGTTTTAATGTGTTTGATTTAGGCATTACAGGAGGATTCATACTAGACATTAACGCCCCTGACTTTGTTAGCGATTTGTATTGCCCGAGGTCAGAATTGTAAGTGTATTCTCCTCTAACTAGTATTCTCTTTTTTTTAGTTTTCTATACCATAATTCTCCTACATGATGTAATCTGGAAGTGAAATTGGCTTGGCTTCTTCATAACGGTGTCTTTTTCTTTTTTCCAATTGAAAACATCACAGTTTTCCCCCACTTTCACTACTTTTGCATGCTCCTTCATAACGTCTTCGTACTCTGAAGGGTGATAGATGACTTCTTTTTCCTGATCACTTTTTCTGTAATCCCAAAAACTCTCTCTGGTGGTAGATAACTATGTCCTGTGATAGGAAAAAATAGCTCAATATTTTTGATATTTGTAGGGGCATGTTTGGATAGCCAGAAACATGCCATGGCCAGAACAATCGAATTTTGGTTCTGGCCACCACATCCATCCCATACTAACCTAACAGTCTCCACTGGTTTCTCCATTACTGTGGTGTTTAACGTGTTATAAACGCAGGAAGCTATCTCGTTTGAGCTCTTTTGAAACTCATTTTCGGTCCAAACATATGCGGTTACATTTTCAGGGGTCGACGGACATTTTGAAAATCCCCTTACCACAGTAAAATTATTTAGATAAATCTGCCTAGAGTAATAGGTTGCCTGATCGGGAAGCTTAGGTAAGGGCAAATTCTTTTGACAGTCATAGCTTAAAGTCAGAATTTTTGGGTCAGTGCTCTGCAGTGCTGTATAAAAAGCTTTTGCTCGCAACTTATGGATACGTTTTTCAGTTATAAGTTTTAGCTTTTCTTCTACTGAACTTGCATGTTTCAATCTTTCATCTAGTTGTAGACAAACAGAAAAAACGTCAACCCTTGGCGAACCAAAACCAAGATTATATTTTGTGTTGAAAATAAATCTGAAATACCAGTGTGAAACTTTCAAAATACTACAATTTTCAGCGAGTGAATTGTTATACATTTTCCACATCTTTTTTATATTCAATTCTGAAGGAAGATACTTACAACCTGTATGTTTTGCACATTAATGCGGTTCCGAACATTTAAAACTATTAATGAAACGCACAACACTCTCTTTCTTTGCCTGATTCTTTCCTGAAACTCTGTCGCCACCCCTGTTTTCTGTACAAAGCTGCCCTGTTTCCCTGAAACGTTTTAAAACGCCATTTACTCGGAACCTTGATACATTTAAAACACGTATGAATGTGTTTAGACATACTGGGATCATGCCCTTGTCCTTTGATCCGATAAAATACTAATTGGTCCTCATAGACTGTGTACTGTAACGCCCACTGGTTGATCTCTTTCTTGAAATTGGCACCGAAGATGTAAATTTTAAAATGTAATTGTCCTGGTAAATTTTGTCCTTCCTAGCATAGAAGTTTTGGTTGAATCTTCTGATATCTTGGAGGGGAACTGTTTTACATTTATATTTTCCTCCACTATGATTACATGTAGGGAATGCTGGCAAATCTTTTGCTGAATACCTAAAACAAAAGAAAAAAGTTATTAGCTTTTGTAAAGTTTAAAAGCTAATAACATTTTTCTTGGTTATTGTAGTTAAAACTGTACCCTAACATATTTTGTAAAACTTAACCTAACCTATTCTTTTAAAATAGGTTAGTTTGACAAGCCCTAGAACAATTAATTACAAGAGAATAAGTAGGCCTAAACACAACAACTGTATTTTGATCCAGCAACTAAATAATAGCCTAAAACTAACCTTGCTGTTTTTAGCTTATTTCGCTTCCAGTTTTCTGGGGTTTTAATCTTTTTTCTTATAAGGCTAGTAGATGGTTTTACAAAATCTTCCATGGTGAAAATTTAACACAAACTGAATTCACAATTAATTAATTATAAAAACAATCATTTGAATTAAAATTACTTTGTGAAAATTACAATATAGCACAACATCGACATCGACATGACAGACAACTGAAGTAAACAATCCCATGATGCATTGTGAGTATGCCTTCAGCTCCCTGATTGGTTGATTTGGAGAATGTGAGTTTTGCTACAAATCAGCTGTTGGATAATGTGACTTATGCTTCAGAACCTGATTTTTACCATTTAAATGTTGCCCAAAAATGTTAGTTTTGCTCTAAACAACTATTATAGTCAGATCCGCCTTAACAAAACAAACACGGTGATATAAATAACTCAATACCGCCAAAAATTGGATAGTGTGACTTTTTAAAATTACTTCCGACATTGTATCTATGTTTTTCCAACATCTAAATATTTCTAAATTAATCAACCAATCCATCAAAATTATAATATCATACAAATAACAAAACGATCAACCAAAATTCATATTTCAAATCCGACAGAAAATAGGCCAGTCTGTAAAACGCTAGGCCAAATAAGAAATAAAAAGTTTGATTGCAAAGAAACTAAGTTTCAAATTAAAAAATGAACACGACCGTCGTATAGAACGGAAAATTTTACATATAAAATGTCTTTGACAAAAATTCAGAAGAAGTACCGTTGAGACGATAAAATTAGACAAAGTCAATCTGAAGGACAAATATATGCTTAAAACGAGTCCCCCAAGTTTTGCTAGACTCCTCCCACGAAACCCAACGATCTCTATGATTGTTCTATGCATTCTTGTAACCCATTTTGCAATTGTTAAATGTATCTTTTTAGTCATAGTTGTTAGATCATAAGAAAATATTGTACAAGGAGCTATTTAGGATTTTTTTTTAAATATATTTATTTAATCAAATTTCTCATTCCTTTTATCACTTTTCTAATTATAAAACCAAATTATTTAATAAGTTAATTAAAATTACACTAAAACAACACCCAATATTCAAAAACACATAATTTAATACAACAATCAATGCCCCAGAAGATGTAAAATTCATAAGGCACCAAATACCAGTTCCTGAAGGCCTTAGCCAAGCCCAGAGTAATTTAAAAACTTCAATTGTTGCTGAGACCTCAAAGAAGTCACACCTGTTACCAGTTCATCTCTACAACACCAGAAGAACAACGCTGATACTACAAGTACAGATATTGTTCAACGTCAGCCTTATTAACTTTCGGTATAGTGAAGTGCGATATCATAAATATATAACAATTATCTGTCCACATCACCAGAAGAGAACATTAAAACTGGGTCAGATTAATCCAAGCTAATAATCATTTCATTGGTAATACTATTTCCAAAATATTTTTCTTTTAACCACCAAATTTGAAGAACTTCACCTTAAATATTTATACAATCACCATAGACTGTGAATACGAACTGATAAATACATGTTGAACTTTTCATTGAATACTTTGTGTTTCCCAATTATTCTACACACATAAACACCAACACACACATCAATTTCCAATTTGTACTACCTACACTTACTATACTTTAATTCCAATTTTTTTTAAATTAATTAATCTTGTATATTAGAATCTACGTTTGTTCAATATTAATTGAGAAAAGTCGGCACTGACCCCCGAGATCAACTATTGTGCAATTAAGAGACAATCATATCCAAAATAGACAAGATATATTTTATATGATCTAGCCTGTGTGAATTTGAATTGTATTTTAATTTAATCATTTTAATTAACATTAAATAATCTCTGATATTTGTAAATGTGTGTCCTCCATTCATTCATCTATCTAATTAAGTCAGGTTATAGAACTCGACTTAGAGGTAGTGTATTGTAATTTTTTCTTCTTGTGTGTTTCAAACATATTGATGCAGTGTTGTGTATGAACTAAATATTATTACCAAATATGTAACTAAATACTTTGGTAAAAACACTGTGTCTTCATTTGCTTGCTCATTCAGG
This sequence comes from Philaenus spumarius, assembly GCA_018207615.1. Lineage (NCBI taxonomy): Eukaryota > Metazoa > Arthropoda > Insecta > Hemiptera > Aphrophoridae > Philaenus > Philaenus spumarius. The sequence continues at coordinate 364,376 of JAGFPH010000402.1, read as the reverse complement.
TTAGATACTTGTGCTGTTGTAACAGCTTCGAATTTGTTGACTAAACTAGCATAGCATTTGTTAATGCAATTATGTTTTCATCTGCCATGATTTAGTTGGATTATCTAATTCACAAAATGTAAAACTTAAATAGTATAGTACTTGTAATGTATTGAATTTGTGAAAAATAACAAAGCAAGTAAAAGGCAAACAAAGCTTGATTGAAAGTTGTCCATATTAATAAACAATCAAAACTGTCATTGTATAGACAATTTACCTTCGTCACCAAATTGTTGTGTATGAACTAAATATTATTACCAAATATGTAACTAAATACTTTTAAAATATTAAAGAAATAAACATGTTACATTGAACACTGATATATCTCTTTTTAATCCCAATGTTTTACAATAATCACAAACAGCTGATCTTTTAAATGAACTATCAAAAACCTAGCATAACACTATAACAGTAATCAATGCCTGGTAACAATTCATCCATGTGTAAATAACAAGTTAAAAGTTAAGGTTTACAACACAGTTCATATGTTTTTTTTTCTCTATACATTCAATCTGACCACTGGACGTCTTAATCGAGTTGACCGTCGTAGTTGAGTAGAAGGTGAATTTTCATCATTTGAACTTTGTTCTGTTGAAGATGGTTCAAGTCTGTTTGCTAACTCTTTTGTAGAATCTTTTATATTTTCTTCACTCTCAAAAGATAAAGGTATGAAAGATGTTTAGTTTCCGTCTTGAATAACATTTCCTCTTCTATTTTTATTTTGTTCTGTGGATGGTATTTGCCGAAAGGTATTTCTAGTTCCTGAAATTTGAGGCATTGGCATTAGGATTGGTGATCGCCGAATCATCTCATCTTGTTGACATTCTACTTCACATCTTCTTATTTCATCTATGTGGCGTTTTACTGTATACCCTCTGTCGAGATCAACCAGATAATGTAATCTACCCAGTTGTTCCACTACAGTACCGTACAGCCAAGCTGCTGAGGGAGAATAATTTCGAACTTGTACTCTTTCTCCCATGTTTAATTTTGAAGTACAGTGTGGTTGTAGGGCTTGGTTCTTGTCAGAGATTCTAGGTTTCAGTAAGTCAAGTTTAGTTTGATATTACGTCCTAGAAACTGTTCAGAATGAGTTTTACCATTGTTTCAAGGAGTTGCCCTATACTTGAACAAGATGGCATTCAAGGACTGATAAAGTGGTAACTTTTCTTTGTCTATAGCTTTTAACTTCTGCTTTATGGTCTGGACATAACGTTCAGCTTGTCCATTCGTACTAGGGTGGCCTGGAGCAATAAAACGTTGTCGTATACCATTTCTGTTACAGAAGCCTTTGAAGTCTGAGGATGTAAAATGGTGGCGTTATCACTAACAAGAATTTCAGGTAGCCCATTTCTTGAAAACACTTCGTTTAACATTCCGATTGTAGATGCTGTTGTTGGGTAGGACGTCTTCATCTTTATTTCAGGCCATTTTGATTTTGCATCCACTAAAATCAAAAAGTGACATCCCTTGAATGGTCCTGCATAGTCTAAATGAACTCGATGCCAGTTATTCACAGGTTCGTCCCAAACATGTAAGGCTAGGGACACACTATTCGAGAGATCGCCCGGACGGGCTTTACCCGGAACCGGGCCCGAGTGGTGATACATATGGAGGCATGAGACAGAACACACTACGCCCGGACGACAGTTTGCCCAGACGGACCTCGGAAGCACTCGGAAGCACATCCGGGTATTCTCTACTCGCTCGATCGAGAGTTAGCCCGTCCGAATCTCGGAACCAAGTAGAGAAGCATTGTGTCTTATGACAAAGAACACACTAGACGGTCAATCACCCGGGACCCGGAAAGAGAACGGAGCCATTCAGCCATTGGGAATCTTGTTTCAACCCTAGACGAGTGTCCCTGTGGCTTGTGTGTTGAAATATTTTGAGAATAGCAATTACGGGATGTCTTCGTCTTTGGATATTGACATAGATTTACTCGAAGAAGAAAGTATAAAAACTCCCAACAAAAACCTCTTTTCGATAATTGTATGTACCCAAATTTTAATTTTGTCTGTGACGAAGAAGATACAGCACAGCCATTTTTTTTATGTATTGACAGTTGCATTGTCAAAGCACAACAGAGCTGAACAACTGTTCACTGATCGACTCCGGGTATTCGCTCAGATAGTGTGTTCTGTCAACACAATCCGATCCACTCGGGCCCGGTTCCGGGTAAAGCCCGTCCGGGCGATCTCTCGGATAGTGTGTCCCTAGCCTAAGGGTGCTTTTACTGGGTTTGTTTTGACGCCACAGCAAGCTTTGCAACTTTTCACTGTACTTTCGATATCTCTGTCGATATTCTTCCAATAGCAGAAAATGTGAGCAAGGGCTTTCATCTTGACAATACCGACATGTGTTTCATGAAGTTGAGATAATACCTGCGGTTGTAGTTGAGCAGGAATAACAACCCTCTGACCTCTGAAGATTGCTCCTTTGTAAAGGTTAAACTCACTATTACGTTCCTTTCCAGACATCAAATTCCTCTTCAACTGAGATAGTAGCTGATCTTAATCAGTTTTCTGAACAATAAGTTCATGGGTAATTGTCGAGGTTGAAATGAAATTTATTGTGTGTTCGTTCATTTCTGTTTCATCGTAATCCTGTGAAGGTTTGATTGCCGACGGGGATCTCGAAAGATAATCTGCGTTTCCATGATTGTCTGATCTTCTGTGCTCCACTACGTAATCAAAACCAGATAAAAATGTTGCATAACGAAGTAGACATGAAGCTGTTGTCGCTGGTAGTGCTTTGCTCGGATTAAAGATTGTTTGGAGGGGCTTGTTGTCTACAATAAGTGTAAATTTTCTACCAAACAAATACTGGTAGAATTTATAGAACGACCAGAAAACTGCGATGGCCTCCTTATCTAGCTGAGAGTAGTTTTTCTCAGCTACTGATAGAGATCTAGAAATAAAAGCAATAGGATATTCTTCGCCATGAATAGTGTGTGACAGTACTCCAGATAGACCCCCTGACTTGCATCTGTTGCTAGAGTTAAGGGTAATTTTGGGTCGTAGGGAATAAGAACCCGTTCACTCAAGATTTCTTTCTTTATTATTTTGAATGCAGATTCACACTGTGCTGTCCAGCCGAACTTAGAATTTCTTCTCAAGAGTTGATTCGAGGGTTGAAGAATAGTTGCCGCATCAGGTAAGAACTTCGAGTAGTATGTAGTGAGGCCAAGGAAACTGTGCAATCCTTCAAAATTTGTTGGACGAGGAGCTTCTTCAATAGCTTTCATTTTGTCTGGCGATTTGAGTAATCTCTTGGAACTTATAACATGTCCAAGGTACTCAATTTCCTGTTTGAAAAACTGAAATTTTTCAATGTTTATGTGTAAATTCAAACTTTTTAATCGTTGTAGACATTTGATTAGTCTTTCTCAGCCTCTTTCACTGTCGATCCTTGTATGATGATGTCATCGAAGTAGGCAGCTGTACCTTCCAGATCGTCGATTGCGTCATCCATGAACTTTTGGAATTCATTTGGAGCAGTTTTGACACCAAATGCAAGACGGTTAATTTGATAGGTCCCTTTATGAGAAGAAAAAGTCTGAAGTATTTTACTGCTGTCATCAACTTTTAAGTGAAGCTATATGCCTTATGTATGTCAAGCGTGCAGAAATATCTTTCTCCTTTCATTTTATTGAATATTTCCTCGATCCTAGGAATTGGGTACCTTGCATCTATTAGTTAGGGGTTTAGAGTCAACTTAAAATCAATGCATAGTCTAACATCTCCGTTTGGCTTCGGAACGACAACCAGGGGAGAGCCATTCTGAGTTTTGTACCTTTGTTATCACTCCCTGTTCTTTTAAACTATCAAGTTCTTTCTCCACTTTTTATTTAAGCCTATATGGTACTGGTCGGGCTTTAGAGAACACTGGTAAAATAGACTCTTTAGTTTTTAATGTACATTGATAGTTTGGAATGATGCCTACTTTACTTTGGAAAACATCTTTGTATGTTTCACAAATTTCTTTCTTAATTTCTTCAACATTGTAAGTTTCCTCAGAGCTAGTGTTATCTACCTTGTTTATACTAATATTAAGGTGTCTTATCCATGCGTGGCCCAAGCTCGGTGAAGATGGTGTCTCGACAACAAAAAGTTCCTCAACAGACTTAATATTATTGTATTCGACTGGCACTTTTACTAACCCTAATGGGACAAACTCTTCGCCAGTGTAAGTTCGGAAACGTACGTTAGTTTAGTTTAGTGGAGGTTTAGATTTAAATTTAGATCCTCAAATTCATGTTTACCTATTAAGCTAACCGGACTTCCAGAATCTATTTCAAAGTTTTTATTTTTGAACCAACTTTGATAGGGACCATGAACTTTGAACAGTCATTAGCGTTTAATAAAGTGTTGCGATGTATATCAATTACTTTGTTTATATAATATTCATTTACATAGTCCATTTGCATTTCTGAAGTTTCATAACATTCTGGCTCCTCACCGTCTACATGTCTAACGTTGGTTTTGTAAGGTTTACTGGGTTTTTGTTTTCCCATTAATGTTTTCATACACACTTTAGCTTTGGTCAAGTGACCAGAATGCCCACAAGAATTGCATTTAATTGATGATCTATTACGTCTACATTCGTTAGCTAAGTGATTGTTGTATACGCATCTGAGACATATTAGCCCATCCAGGCCAAGAGTTTGTAAGTCAGTTGAAGACTGGGATCGTGTTTTATCCCTATACTTTGAGCTCAGAGAAATAGATTGATTTGGTTTAGATAGTTTATTAACTTCGTTTGAGAAATTAGAAGCCGAAATTTCTTTGTTGCCTTGCTGAGAGGCTTCCAAAGCCAATGCAATTTTACACACCCTGTCAAAAGTAAGAGACTTCTCTTGTTACAGTTTTTCTCTTATGTACGAATCACTTAAACCCTCGAATGAATTGAGCACGCAAAAACTGATTTGCCACAATTAATATTTTCACAAGTGAAGTTGCATGTAATTGTGAGATTACGCATTGCTGATATGAAATCTGCTACAGATTCCTCAGAAGATTGAGTTCGACAAAATAATTTGTGTTGTTCCGTATATACATTAGGTGTGGGGCATAAGTGATTTTGTAATAACTCGATCAATTCGGGATAAGATTTGGTTGAAGGTAAAACAGGAGCTGTTAAACTAGAAAGTAGCTGGTAATATTTAGGACCTATGCAGTTAATCAAAACTCGAGCTTTTACTTCATTGATGTTGTCTGGTTTAGGACTTAGTTTTAACATAAAAAAGTTTTCCAGCCTTTCTTTATAGCATTAAAAAGATTCTTTGGAGTCATCAAAAGCTTCGAATATCGGGTTTGGTAAAGACACTGTGTCTTCATTTGATTGCTCGTTCAGGTTAGATACTTGTGCTGTTGTAACAGCTTCGAATTTGTTGGCTGAACTAGCAATAGAATTTGTTAATGCAATTATGTTTTCATCTGCCATGATTTAGTTAGGATTATCTAATTCACAAAATGTAAAACTTAAATAGTATTATAGTACTTGTAATGTATTGAATTTGTGAAAATTAACAAAGCAAGTAAAAGGTAAACAAAGCTTGATTGAAAGTTGACCATATTAATAAACAATCAAAACTGTCATTGTATAAACAATTTACCTTCGTTGCCAAATTGTTGTGTATGAACTAAGTATTATTACCAAATATGTAACTAAATACTTAAAAAATATTAAAGAAATAAACATCTTACATTGAACACTGATATATCTCTTTTTAATCCCAATGTTTTACAATATAATCACAAACAGCTGATCTTTTAAATGAACTATCAAAAAGGTCAAAACCTAGCATAATAGTAATTAATGCCTGGTAAATAATATATAACATACAGTATCTCTGAAGAGGGCCAAAGACAGCAACATTCAATTAATTACGTTAATCTACACCGATTTTTAATTTTCGTAGTCAGTGTTTTATATTTGGAAGTTAAATACCAGAGGTCTATGAAGTTTTTCAGAAAAATTTTAAAATGCGTAAACGTAAACTAAAAAGATGATAGAAACAGTACGGTACTGAACTTTGCAAGAAAGTATACCATAGTCATTGTACACCACCTGTAGTCTGTGTTGGGCTTGATATCGTTTTATTCGCAGTATCATTTATTATTTTATGGTTTGCCTGAAGGACCTCTACAGCCTACAGCTGTTTCACGGGAGACGCAGGAAACGTCTACTTAGGATATAATTAATTGTCTTTTAGATCAAATGTATAGTTTCGGTGTAGCGGGCAAAAAATTTAAAAAGTGCGAAAATTTCTATAATTTTTAACAATATCTCGGAATGCTCCAGGAAATTTTGGTTGCAAATTCAGATTCAGCACCCAAAAACATACAGAACCGCAGAGAAATCGACTACTTGAATTTTGTCCACGTGCAACTACCATTTGACAGGATTCTCGAAATAGTCACCACACGTTTAAGGCTAAACATCCCTGAAAAAGTTGTGTTTTTGGCCCGATAGATGGCAGCACCTCTGCGGCAAATTTGTACTACGAATAATTTCCGTAATTATTAACCGATTTTTATTTTGTAAGTTATTTTGTAAATGATATGAATAAAACATTCACGCTATTGAGATGTTTTTTTTTTAAATTTATTTATAAAAAAGTTTTATACAGATTTTTTTTTGCTGTAATATTTTGTTTAAATCGCAGGTAGTCATTTTGTAAATACAAATTTTAAAAGAATTTTGCCGTTTTCAGATATTAACTCGGTCAAATGGTCGTATCGGAATCGTTTTTTAAAGATATTATCATTATTTCTCTCACGCTCCGGTCCCCTCCTTCCCCCCCAGCACAGCCCAGCCAGCCGCTCTGCCCGACCCTGCAACTGTAGCGTTCATCAACTCACTCACTACTCGCATTCATACTCTGGCCGGACACACTTACTAGACTAGACTTACGACAGGTGTTTGTTATCTGTTAAAACGTATTTTCTGTAAGTCGAAAAGAGATATCTAGAATAAATATAGAAAAATATACAGTAGTTCAAATTAAAGGATTTATGAAAGTAGGCCTATATACAGGTTCTTTGGCCATGCATTATTCAATAACACCAGGGTATGAATAATATTACCCTATAACGTTAGTTATTTGTTTCAAATAAAACTTATATTTTAATACATGAAAACGAGAAATAAATAAAAAATGAATAGTGCAAAATACCACTTATTTAAAGTAAGCCTGAAGTGTAAAAAATAAAATATAATATAATATAATTCAATATGTTACATGTCAAGGTGAAAAGTTCTACTTTAATAATATGTTTACATTTTTAGCAAATTTTGATATTTTTTTGTAATTAGTTTAAGTTCTTTGTTCTGTGGGTATCAACAGCTAATCCTCCGTAAATGTTTTTTCTGTGAACTTAGCAACACTGCAATAAATATGAAACAGCTGATCTAGTGATTGAAGTTGCTACAGAATATAGCTGAAAGACTTCTTTAACTATTAATGCCATAATTTAAGATAATAATATATTGTCTTTTCATTTGTAATTTGCCTTTAAACTTAAGTAATACGTGATGCGACACCCGTTACATTTTGTTTACAAAAGTTAGTATTACAAAATGAACAAACACCTTAGGAAAATACTTTTACTGTAAAAGTAAGAGGTTTTGTTTCCCTAATGTTTTGGTATTATTATTTTAATTTTAGTTTTATAATTTAATGAGTAATTCGCGTAACGGGTGTTACATAATTTAATGTATCGGGTGTTACAATTCAACACAAATCACAACCATTCAGTGTTTAGTATATTTATATTCATTTTAAGTAGAATTTAAATACATAGCCCTATTGAGAGTTTATTAATTTTGGTAGCAACACTTAAAAAGTTAAGAATGATATGTTATTTTAAATAAAATTGAACACGATAACATCTTCAAATTTCATACTGCGAATTTCTTATTTGTAATTCCAGAATCAATCTTTTAACATATTTACTGGGCAATGAATGTTAGGCGTATCAATTGATTTTATTTATCTTTTAAGTTTTAATTCTATTACTATTACACCTCATAAATTTTTTTCCCACGATAAAATGATGAGTGACGTTGTAAAGTGTCAGCAGCATTTGCTAAAAGCCAGAGAGTGAGATAAAAAAAGAAGAGAAGAGAACAATACACTAAAAGAAGAACAACTTGAAAAGATCCAAAGCAGAGTAAAAAAATGTAGGGAGAAAAATAAGAAGCGCAACTATCATCAATATATCAGATTTCGCTGGGATATTAAATATCATATTCTGAGAGATGACAAATTTAAGAATATTTTTGGCAAATTACAACAACCTGCAGTAGCCCAAAGGACATTTTACAATTCTTTACGAGTTTCCACTAGCAGTTGATATTTTTGAAAAATGAATGAGCTTATGAAGTTCCAAATTGTTAATTCTAGAATTTGATTTAGCGATTATTTTGTTTTTATTTAAAGTTTTAGGCCTATTCTATTAATTCTTGATAGGGGCATATATAAGACTGATTAGTAAGTCTAATTCATAATAGGCCCTAAGGCATGGTATAAAAAGTACTGAACTATATCCATGTAATGTATTAAGTATATATATTTGTTAAATATAAGTTTTTTATGAAATATAAGTTTTTATTTCTTATAGTGATCAAAGAAACCTCATTTATACTTCTTGTTATTATTTGACACCTTATTATTATATAATATATGTTAAAAATCTTAATTTTAGCAACAGCGTAACACCCGTTACATTTTAATGTAACACCCGTTACACAAGATATAATTTTATGTTTAAAAAAATTGAATGCCAATATCAATTTGAATTACAGTTCCATTACATACATTTACTGTGGAATAACTCATATTTTTTTCAAAATTTTACAGTTTTAAAATTCACAGAGTTTTAAGAACATTTACATGAAGTTCAACTTCACTATACATTTTCAGTAACACCCGTTACACTCCTTTTTTCTATATTTTAGGCTAACTAAGATATAGTTAGCCTTCGTTGAAAGCCGAAGTTGCTTTTTAGATTTTGTTGTTCCTCGGCGATCCATTGAGAAAACAAATGTTAAACGAAATAACGTTCTCAATAACAATAATTACAAGACGACGCAATAGTACAACAAATAAGAATCGCGGGAGAGCACATGGATGGAAACGCGGGAAACCGTCATGCATGCAACTGTATACAAGCATCTGAGACGCGTGGTGAGGGGATAGGTGGCGCGAGTGAGTCACAGCGGCACTGCACCTGCTTCGTGTCACTCTCGCGTTTGTTCTCATTACTGTAAATGTATAAACAACGATACCGACTAAACCAGCTAGGCGATTTTAAAAATTAAAAGTGTAATTATTTTATTATTATTTTTTAAACCAGCAACTTAATTAAAATTTAGCTTCATTGGCGTGAATTCTAATCTTATTCCGTTCACAAATCAGTTTTGCAAATGAACATCCGACGAAAATTCCACCAATAAACACCAATACAAAATGGCTCCATTTTGGTGCTGCGCCGTGGTGGCAGAATTTGGAACTAATCCTGGGATGTTTAGCCTTAAGGCTATGCTGAATTTGAATTCAGAAGTGGTAGAAGACAAAGTAATGTACGTCTATGGTTTAAATAGAAGTACCGTAACTAAACAAACAAGAATATGGCGCAAAATTTAACATCTAGAGAAAAGTTTTACTCCATAAATGGTCTTGTTTGCCTTGCACAAGGGCTAGAAGGAAACTATACAACTATTGATCTAAGAAATGAGTCCTATGTCACTGGAAAAATAAACCATGTAGATGGGTAAGAGAAAGATTTATTTCATTACAACTGTGCATACCTAACCTCACTATGGTAAACATTTATTATTACTAATATTTTCTTACATTAATTATAATAAAATCATTATATGACATATCGTTACAGATTTATGAATGTTGACATGAGTGATGTCATTCATACAGATGCTATGGGTGGAAAGTATTTATTTGATCAATACTTTGTGCAGGCTAGAAATATCCGCTACATTCATATTCCGGATCAGGTAAAGATAATGCTAATATTAATTTCATATATACGTATTTATTTCTTCAAGCCTTTTTAAATTTGTGAATAAATTTTTCTTGTAGGAAATATAGTGCTATTTTTGTGCATAGAGTCTAGCCTACTTCCTAACTTACGACAATGCCAAACTTCTTGTATACCACTACTTGTTGGAATGATATTAACTGACGACCTTCGTATTGGGAAAGTAAGTAGTGCTACTAACCTATGCATTCAGTCACTGTTTGAACTTTGTATACATAATATGCTATTTTTATCCTGATGAACTTACTGGTAGCAGGAGTTAGCTTTATGTTTAAAACAGACGAAAGGTAATGTTCAAGCGCCTAATAAACTTGAAACAAAAAGGAGAATTTTAGAGTTTAGACTAGGTTTTTTAAATAGATTTTCAAGAAAACAAATTTTATAAAGTTCGGAATATATTTGTAACAAGTGGGCATGATGAAAAACAACGCTTGTTACAAAAAAGACAATTTACATTAGTTTAGGCTAGGTTTTATTTATATATTTTAATGACAAGTAAATTTTATAATTTCAAAATAAGTCTACTTTTATGATTCTTTTTTACAATATTATTTATATATTCTTTAAATATAGCTTTATTCTTTAGTTTGTGATTTGAACTGTGCTGGCAAAGTCTTTGTAAAAATCACATCTTTGAAGAGACCGAGCGTGATATGTCCTCTTTCCCTTGAATCCGATCTAAATGAATCCCAATTAACCTTACAAAGGGAGAATATGGAAACCAGAGTACCTAGGCCTTTAGTTGGGAAAATATTTCAAGAATTTTTCCAAAAAGTTACAATTCATTACATGTCACTCCAAGTCCTCAAACTGTTTCTGAACACGAAGACCTAGCATCATACTTTGCGAAAGAATCTCTTAAAAATATAATAATCATTTTCACTTGTTATTTTCAAATAAAAACTATGTAAAATGATATCATTTACAAAGTGTTGGTTTTTTATATTGTACTTATCCAAGTACCGGTAGTGATTAAAGTTGATTTTTTATGCAAGAAATGAAGTTATTCTTACCTTAAAGTTAAAGCCAGTCTCTCTTCTGCCGAAATACACACATGAAAATTGGACTGTTTTGAGATTTTTTACTCATTATCCGTGAGTATATATTTAAATGTTGTAGGTGTCATACTAAAATGTACATGAAATTTAATTGGTTGATTTAATTGATCTTGAAACATCATTTGATGCTCTCCTTTATACTCTTCTGCAGCCAACAATTCGTTAATATATGTTATTGTTTTTACTACTTATTAGTAAAATATGTTAATAACAGATTTTCAAGTACATATGTACGGTATTGTCATCTTCGCTGGTAGATAGAAGTCAACTGATATTCAGAACACGCCTGCTCTGAAACCACTCTGTTCAGATGAACAAATCTGATGAAATAATTTTCGTCTGAAGATGTATCCACTGTAATTGTAGCCTTTGGGATTAAGTAGGCTACAAACACAATTTGAATCAAATTGCTGGGTTTTATTATCTTGCAAATGAAGTCTTTGAGCCAGAGCAAATTATCCCTTCTATTGGAATCTGAGACGAAGTCAATAGTGAAATGTGCGTGCAATCAGACTTTGAATAAATAGATGACAAAGTGGCAGTTCGTGGAGAGCTGATATTTTGGTTGATGTCATTAATGAACAACTTGATGGTTCGTCTTCCAATTTAAAGGAAATAAACTATTTCTTATTAACACCCTTAAGCCTTCAACACAAACAGAGCAATCAATGCTACCAGTATAGCAGAGACAATGATAATTATTGTGAATGTGTTACAATGAGGGGAAAATTCTACTCACTAGAGTCAGGTTTGAGTTCTACATTACTTCATCACTCTATTCCGGCATTTAACTTTTGGCTAGAACTCTATAGATTACCTATTTCAAGGCCCATTTCCATCGGGAATCCCCAAGGTTCGAGGTGTTAATTTGATTTAACAAAATAGAATGATGCAAAAGTTTTGCAACCTCTACATAATTTTAAATCTGTTACACGTATTAACTCCAAACTTTCAGGATGTTTAAAGCCCTAGTTGAGCTTTAAACTTTTCGTCTCCACAAGGGCTTTAAACTGAGGTATCGCACAATAAAGGTTACTATTTAAAATGTTTGACTTGCAAACCCCCCCCCCCCCCTTAAAGGAATAAGGATAAAATTCATTCATTGGGCAGAATTTGTCCAAAGTGTTATTATACATACAGGGTGATTCAGGAAGAAACGGAAAAACTTTCAAGACATGTTCTACTAGTGAAAATAAAGAAAAAAGTTCCCATAAACATAGGTTTGGAAATGCTTCGTTTTCCAGATATCCGCCATTTTGTTTTTTGTACAAAATAATTCATATCTAGTGAAATGTTTGACTGATTGAGTTCAAACTTGGCATGAAGTTTAACCTAACAATGATCTATCTTAAGAAAAATAAGCGATTACGTTCAATCATGTATTTCAAAATGGCGGCTGTTTGAAAATTTCAAATCTAAATTACTCAAAAACCATACATTTTATTAAAAAATGCCAAGACATCTTTTTTGTAGCCCTTTTAATTTCCTATTGGATAGTGTAACTATCATAACAATCAGATGAAGGATAATAGTTAACTTAAAGATAATAGCAGCATACGTAACCACTATAATTGCTGCGTTTACTATGTTGGTATTGGATGCCTGATTGAACAAACCTATTATTACACATAACTCGAAGTTAAGCCGGCACTTATATAGCAATTTTGAAACCACTCCAGATGTAGCCCCACTGACTTGTTACACCATTTTCAATTAATCGCTTTCACACCTTTTTCTTGTAAATTTCTCTTCATTTACTATTTTAATTACTTGTAAATTAATTTCTTTAATTAATAATGTTTTAATTTTCCATAATTTTAATTAAAAACCATGGTGTCATTCAAACTTCTTTTTTCTTTAAGTTGGCTAAACTGTATCCCTTCCAGTTTTTGGTTCCCCGATGTCTCACTCCCAAGTCTCGTTTGGACTTGTCCTATTTTGCTCTTCATACGTACAGGCACCGATGCTAGTTCAGAAGAATCGACTTTTACAAAATGTTTTAAAATTTTGAGAATTCAAACCTTAAATATATTTGTTCACACTCTAACGGCCGCATTTTCATTCCAATTTGGTACACATGTTGGTTGTCTATGTCGTTCAGACCAGTTCGTGAGGCCAAAAAATCCAACAATCGGAAGCACGTTTTTTGACCGAAAGTAACATATGTATATAGTGTCTGTGTTCGCACTATTAACGGCCTCACAAACATTGGTTGTCTATGTTGCTCAGATGAGTTTGTTAGTAAAAAAATCCAACAACAGGAAGCACGGTTTTTGACCAAAAGTAACATATGTATATTATGTGTTCTCACTCGAACGGGCGCATTTTAAGTCCGATTTGGTACACATGTTGGTTATCTATGACGCTTATAAAAGTTTGTTGGCCAAAAAATCCCACAACCGGAAACACATTTTTTTGCCGGATGTAACATATGTATATATATCATATATGTTCGCACTTTATCATCCGCATTTTAAGTCCGACTTGGTTCAAGTTTGGTACAAACGTTGGTTGTCTATGTCGCTCAGACCAGTTCGTTAGCCAAAAAAATCCAACACTCGGAAGCACGTTTTTTGACTGGAATTAACATATATATATGTTCTTACTCTAAGGGCCGCATTTTAAGTCTGATTTGGTACACACATTAGTTGTCTACTTCGCTCGGACGAGTTCGTTAGTCAAAAAAATTCAACAACCGGGACCACTTTTTAGACTGGAAGTATATATGTGTTTACCCTCTAATGGTCTTATTTTAAGCCTTATTTGGTCCAAATTTGGTACACACTGTGATTGACTACGTCACTCGGACAAGTTTGTTAGTCAAAAATATCCAACAACCGGAAGTATTTTTTTTTTACTGGAAATAACATATGTATATTTGTGTTCCCACTCTAACGGCCGTATTTTAAGTCTTATTTTGTACACACGTTACGTGTCTACATCGTTCGGACTAGTACGAACTCCAAAAAATCCAACAACCGGAAGCACGGTTTTTGGCAGGAAATAACTATTTTTTGAGATTTTTCTTACTGTAACAAAATGTTTTTAGAGTTTTAAATGTAGGCCATTATTTTACAGATTTTGTTTTTTTACACGACTTTATAACTCGCTTGGTTCCCCCAAAATAGATCAAAACGTAAAATACTAAAAGTACCCAGTACACGAAGGTTATTTTATTGGGCATCTTCTGATCTGAGGCTGACGGCCGTGTTTCTACTCTACGAGGAAAGCAATGCAGTCCATAACCCAAGGCAAGGAACGGATTTCAAACTCTGCGAGTTTTTCAGCTATGAGTGGAACGAATTAGCGCATGTTCGAAGCTGGAGGCAAATTTTACTAATAGTCTATACACACAGGCAGCTATATTAAGCACCGTCGTGAATTGATCAATAGATCAATCCCAAACCCTAAAAAATCCGAATTTTTACATTTTATAGAATCTATTCAAATAGACGATCTTTTGCAGCCTACAATTCAAAAGCAAGACTGTATGAATGTCATAATGTGTGTGTACTGAAGAGCGTATGTTAATAATGTTGAGGTAAGTGTTTAATTATTGCAAAATGACTACCATAATCCAGGGATCCAAAATATTTTTGAAGAGAAATTTTGGGGAAGAAAATTTTATGAAATAATTATTGATCTATTTAGTGTTTGGCAACCACCATGCCAACCTATCTGTGAATATCAAAATGAACACTTTAAAATCAGGAGATGTATATTTTATCAATGATTAAAAATATTCATGAGGATATGATTGTATTTAAAAAATATATAAATTATTTCTTGCCTGTAAGGTTGATTTTCCACTTATGCTTCCTCTACAACATTTTTTTTCACATTCCCAGGTTAATCATGAATTCTAGGTATTTTTCAACCTCCCCTTCGAATTGAATATTTGTAAATAGCCATGCGAGGAATCGTTTGCCTTGAGGACTGCTCTGCACAACGCTTGAAGCGCACTCACAACGATACGACTATGCTTCTCACTCTTGGCGATAGTTAGATGCTCCATTAGCGGTCCCCCAATCATTTACCTAGGCTGTGATGATTAAGAGTATAAATATCGAATCCTTAACCTATACCGGTACCAGAACGACCCGTGTGTGGACTACCTAAGACTATGGAGCTACACTAATTTTTTTAATGTATTGACTTAATGCCAGTAACACTAAGAAAAAAAGATTGAGCACGGAGCACAAAAAAAGAAATAAATATAAACTGGTTGCAATGGTTTAACAATATGAATAAAGAAAGTGTATTTTTGTTCTAATTGACAATCTTAAAAGTATTTTTAAGCACAAAATAATTCGACCACGCAGCTAAACTGCTGACATGAGTTGAGCGAATTTCCAAAATTGAGTTTATATGTTTTTGGGTTTCAACCAACAATTTGGGAAATTGTTCTACTCACCGTTGAATAGCTGTCTTGTGTGTACGAAATATATTAGTGGAATACGTTTGTAACTCAGTCTCCAACCGGTTAAACCTGCAGCAAAAAAAATCTCTTTGCGAGTTTGCACCTTGTCTTTTACGCCTCGGCTTATGGACAGCTTCAATTCGCTCGCAGCGTACAAACTTGGCCGTTGGGCCTTGGATCGGAAGATGCCCCACGTGGATTTGAACCGGGTATATTTATGATATTTTATACGTTTTGATCAATTTTGGGGAACCAAGCGAGCTATATAAGGTCGTGTAAAAAAACAAAATGTGCAGAATAATTTAATATCCTACATTTATTTTGTTAGATAAAACTATAAAAAAATAATTCTAATACGAAAAATCTCAAAAAATAGTTGCTTCCGGTTGTTGTGGATTTTTTTTGCTAACGAACTTGTCCCAGCGACGTAGACAACCAAGATGTGTAACAAATTTGGACCAAATCGGGCTTAAAATGCGGCCGCTAGAGTGCGAACACATATATATAATTTTTAACGACACCCCCAAAACGTGTTCTGGCGACCACGATCGGTGCTCATTTACTACTCCCGACCGTAGGTCTCATCATAAGGGCCACAGCAATAGCTCATCTTTCCTATGGATATTCGCTAATAAGAATATTTTGTCGGTTGGCCCAATGTGCATTGGATCATGGGTAACCGAGGTAATTCCTATAGGTGTTGGCGTGAGACAAGTATTCACTATTAAATACAAAAACAAAATACGGTATATCATACCGTATTATAATAAAAAAGTGAAAGAGACTTGCTGGTTAGACATAAAACATTATTATACTAATGAAATAATAAAACTAGCACAGTACGATATCATTCTAATAGTTCAATTTTGTCCACATTATTTGTCCAATTCATAATAACTATAAATAAACATCTAAATTTAATTTCTTATAAAACTTAGTTATAATAATATATAATCTCCTTAAATCGAATAAACTTTCAGAGGCGGGTTGATCAAAGTCATTAAAAATGTCTGCTTTTCTTTAAAACACTGTCCGTTAACAGCTGATAGGCTTTATCTAACCCCTAAAACCTGGCATAGCAATCGTAATTTATTTATTTTTCCAGCCAGTATGAATAGTGTTAAAAGGTGTTACACCTTTCAAGGTAGGCGTGTTTGTAATGTTAGCTCATTGTTTATTTATTCGACAATCAAGTCATATGTGAAATTTACTGTTGACGTAATAGGCCTAGAAACAAGTGTTAAGTGTCGACATTATTCAGCATTTCATAATTTTAAATTTATAAATTGTATAAGAACTGGTACCGGTAATGCTGAGTCAAAACGTGGAATAGGTTCAAGAAAGTATAACAATATGGCAAATATAGCAGACAGTGGGTGCAATGTGCTAAAATTAAGTGATTATGACTGTATAGGTTTTGATTTAGACAATACTCTTTGTGAGTACAATATAACTCCAGTTGTACAAATGGAATATGAAGTTTTGTCCAACTATGTAGTAGAAAAAAAAGGCTATGATCCTGAATATTTGTTAAAACCCATTACTAGTAAAGATTTAGACTTCTTTCATAAAGGTTTAGTTGTAGATTTTGTTAAGGGAAATATAATTCAAATAAGTGAAAGTGGAGTTATTTATAGAGCTTCACATGGAACAAAAATGTTAACAGAAGAAGAAATTGTTCAACAATATGGTAATAACAGAACATGGGAAGTTACAAATGAATTTGTGAACAATATGTTGGTTGCGTGGAATGGACCTTTATCGGAAAGAATGAGAGCCCTACTTGATTATTTTGATATGCCTGCATCCTTAGTATTTGCACGAATCATTGATTCACTTGATGCAAAGTTAGGGAAGAGTGCAGATATTTATAAAGTTTGGCCAGATGTTCTGGATGGATTAGTTGACATGTACAAAAGAGAGAACTTTGCTTTGAACCAAGGTGGTTATTTCCCAAATTTAAAGGCAAACCCAGACAAATTTATAAGTAAATGTAACCCACAAGTAATTGAGTGGTTGAAAGAAATAAAAAAAAATAAAAAAGTATTTTTAATAACTGGATCAAATGTTGATTTTGCATCATTTACAGCAAAACATTGCTTAGGAGATGATTGGAGAAATTTGTTTGATATTGTAATATGTTATACACGAAAACCTGGTTTTTTCACTGGTGGTCGACCATTTATTGGAATTAATGGCACCTTAGAAACTGATCCAATTGACGGAAAGGAGTTAAAATATGGGAATATATATAGCCAAGGAAATTGGCAAGATTTGTACCAATTATTTAAAATTTCATTGAATAAGAATCAGCCAAAGTGTCTTTACTTTGGAGATAATTTAATCCAAGATATTTACACACCATCAGAATACACAAAATGTGATACTGTTGCAGTTGTAGAAGAAATGCATGCTGAAGGAATGGCTAACGTAAGTGGCTGCAAGGTGCACCCATCTTTCAGTACGCTCGTCTCTAAAACATGGGGTTCATATTTTGGTGATGAAACATGTGGTTTGAACTCTATTTGGGCAGGTGTAATAAGAAAACATTCTAAATGTTGTGTACCTAGTTTATCGTTCTTAGCAGAGAAGCCATTAAATTTTGAACTAAAAACATTTTGTAATGGGACGAGACCAGAAACTTTAAGTGGCTACCATCCAAGTTTGCCTATTTCTTTATCAAGACAGGAAGTAATAATGTAGAAATTTCATTTAGATTTATACAGGTCAACACTAAAATGTTCAAAATTATATTGTAACTTGCACAGTAGCCTATTCTTACTTATTTATAAAATTAGCTATACTTTATATTTTATTGTAAAAAGCGAAAATATAATCTACAATTAAAAAAATTCTGTAGTAACAAAATGTAAGTTATAATTCTGTTTCAGGTTTGGTTAGATCTGAACTAGGCCTAAGTTTAAGTCTATGTTTCTCTCACCTAGAAATATTATGTAGGCTATATTGTGAGTAATCGTTATTGTGCTTCTGACCACTTCCAATTTTCTCTATTCATTTATGGTTTAGGCTACTATAAATACTCGACTTACTTATTTGAATTAATAAAATTAAACATATGAAAGAATTTTTGGCGAAAGTATACATTAATACTCCCACTGATTTGAAGGTTAGGTTGCTTATTTATGGATTTAAAAATGAAAGCATAAAAAATGACCTGAAATATTAACTTACAGTCTCTAGTCACAGTAGATGTTTCAACATTGTTAACATAATTATATAAGTGGCTAGCATCAATTAAATTGTTTTGTATAACATAAATATTTATTGGAGTATTAACGTATACTTTTGCCGGACTTTTTAAAACAGCGAGCCTTCTTAATTTCGAAACTTTTCATTAGGCTAAGCCTACTTTTAATAAAGTCATAATAAAACACTTGTAGACTTTTCACTATGGATTTAAACATATTGTCTTCTAATAAGCAAGTTTTTGTTGGCATTGTTTATTTTAAAACACCCTTGTATCAATTCATATAATTTGATAAGAATCAAATTTTCGAATAAGCATTTGTAATTCCATAAGTAAAATGTTCATTGACTGAACTTGTTTCAATGAAAATACAACTTATAACTTATCCTAATTCTTAATCAACTCCTATAAAAGCAAGTGTACATACGTACTTACGTGAGTAACATATATTATAACAGCTGAATTCACCCATCATCTGTAATATTTAAACAAACCCAGTGTAGATTATAATTTGTGGTTATGTTTACAATTTCAATCATAATTTCTTATGAAGTGGTTTTTTTAAATTTGAGTTATAGAACTAATGTATGTTATAATAAGTTATAATATTTGCTTTGAAGTTATAAACTGTGTATAAATAAGTTACAACCTTTTATCATCAAAATATTCATTTATACAAATTTAAAGAAGAAATACCTATTCGTTAAACTTTGGAAACATTCGTACATCTTCGTATATAACATATAAACACATTTGATTATTAATTTCTTCACTATAATATTAATATTTAACTTCTAAATCATTTGATCTATCAATATGAAATAAACAGCAATTGCAAGATATAATCTTTTTATCTTTCTTTAAATATGTAATAACTTAAATAAATAACAATTTTAACAAATTGGCAAGCTTACAGTTTTATAATCCTTATAGTTGTACACATTTACCGAGTTAAAAATCCCCATCAGCATAGTTAGGAAGGCGTAGATAAAGTGTGTTGTTTCTAAATAGTATTTTGTATAAATGTTGCATTTCGATGTGTATCTAATTAATCCGCCTGTGATTTTTCATGGGGGTTTACTAGTATTTGTATAAAAATGAAATATTGCTTTAATATATTTGTGATGAGTTAGCACGGCAAAAAACTAATTGGTATGAATCACGAAAAGGAGAATTAGTTTAGGCTAGGAATAATTTATAATATTTTATAAATCAATTGAAAATATTTATTAGATGTTACTATAATATTCACTTTTGAAATATGAAATTGTTAATTTTTGTTTGTGTTGATTATAAATTTGTCTGTATTTATTCGTATGTATTTAAAATGTCTAAACCTAACACATTTTATAAGTTAGAGGCTTTTTGAAATGTATTTTATTTTTCAAAGGATTTTTTGAGTTCAGGTATTAATTAACCCTCCGTCAGCGCGCAACTGATCAAAATGATACAACATTGCAAAATTTCGATGCCACTTCTAGCTGCATCACTGGCTCCGCCCCACTCCTTTATACTTTCCTCCCTCCATACCCACTCCAATTTAGTCTAGTTTAAAACTTTGTACAAGGCGTAAGTCGGTATTCGTATGCTCTTTGTATCAAATTTATACAATGCGCCCGATTGTGTTATTGTTCCTGTTTTTTAAAATTATTTGTGTCAAATTTGTTCTGCGTTTGAACATTATTCAGTTATGCGTGTTGTTTTTATTGTGTGTTTTGCCTGAATAATATGGCAAGCTCCAGTAAACTTTTTTATTTTAATAACCAAGTGATTTGAACACAATGCGTAAATATGCGTGAATTTTTTAAAAATACAAACATATTTATTTACCCATCACCCCCTCATAAAAATTATTTTCCATAAAAAAAAACAACAAAAGAATCAAAACATTCTAAAATTGTCCAATTGTTACATTGCACCCGATAGTGTTATATTTTTACTTTTAATAATGTAAACATTTTTTATAAATTTTTTTAATAGTTTTGAATAATATTCATACGAACACAAATAGAAAAGCTTTAAATCAAAAGTATCAATTTGATACACTTAAGGCACATTTAAATCTTGCACCTGACTGAAGGTTAATCAATTTGTGATGTGGTGATTAGATTGAATGTAAGGTGAGGTTGAAAAACATATGTAAACAATATAACAGAATTTTAAATAAATTAATTATAGACATTGTGATTACGTTCTTGAGTAATTAAGTGTATATAATAGGTGTTGCTGTCAAAATATGACAAGGAGGCATTTTGAAAATTTTATACTATATTATAAACAAGAGAACGAACCAACCTCATCGTTAGCAAATCTCGTTTAGTAATAATTCATTATTAATAAAGCTAATAGACAAACAGAAGTAATTACAAGTGATTATTAATTTTTCAACCATAAATTATTCAAGCTTTTTTTTTTAAATAACTGTATTCTATTTAACTCAAATAGCTGTTTGTTTAGCATACTGAATTCAACCCAGCAATAAAGTAAAAACTTCCTCTCCTCTTAACATACGTCAGGCCATACAAATAATGCCCTTCTGGTAACTGTTCTGTTTATTGATAATAGATCAAATTGCTTTCTAAATGTAAATATCTGTATATTATGTTCTACTTTTATACTGTGAGTACTTAATTAAATTTTTACACACTAAGGGTTATTAAATTTTTAAAAGACAGTATAGTTGGCTTTTTACTTTTTCAGTCAACTTTTTACTTTAGGGTTTGGCAATTCAAATCCAACTATTGGTTTTTGATACTAATGCAGTTTTGGCATTACTAGTCTAGCTGACATAAAGTATGGACTACTTTGTACGCTTTACATTATTGTGTTAGGACTAAGTAGTTACCGTAATTATGTATAAGAAATTGAATAGTCACCAGCATCATCTGATCTGAGAACCTGACTAAATAGGGATTGCAAATTATCTTGGTTAAAGTACAATAATTATGCAATTATCAATATTTTGTTCAATATACAGTTCTCATATATGTCAGTAATATTGAAAATAATTTGTTGAAATTATGATCAATATCTGGCATCTGACATTCCAGTACTTTTTCACTACAGTAGAACCTCTCTTAACCGGTCTGGTCGGGACCGAGACCCTGACCGGTTACCCCTTTGGCCGGTTGATTCGAGGTTCCCATAATAAATATATTTTTGTTAAAAAAAACCAACATATTTCATAAATAAATAAGACGTTATTGCATCTCATTTTATTCTATGTACATATACATACATGAACAAACACAACAAATTAAACATTTTAAACTTACATAAACTTTGAAAACTGAATTTACATATACATGTATCATTGTTTTAAAAAATCAGTTATTTTTTTCTGTTCTTAACTTTCAACGATTTTTTTCAAAGACGACTCTCCATTTTATTTAAGGTTATTTAAACTCATTTATGAGTTTAAGTATCCAAGTCACATAGATAATATAATTATGGTACTTACGTCCGTCTTGTGACTTAATGTAACTTAATAAAGTTACGCGTTTCGGAAACTATGTTCCATCTTCAGAATATTCACCCGTGAGAGTTCGTCAATACATTAAGATACTAAAACACTGTTTTAAGTAGTACCAGAACCGTTGGTGTACGTACACCCACCATGTAGTTTTTATTCATGTTTGTAATTTATATGTATGTGCGTGTGTTTTAGTATCTTAATATATTGACGAACTCTCATGGGTGAATATTCTGAAGATGGAACATAGTTTCCGAAACGCGTAACTTTATTAAGTTACATTAAGTCACAAGACGGACGTAAGTAACATAATTATTATATCTCCATTTTTGTATGTTCATCACTTCTGATGCCGTTGATTCTTTTTGCTGCTCAACATATTACTCAATATTCAGTAAAGGTTCCGACAAAGCAACAGACGAAGAAAAAGAAACAAAGGATGCCGCTTTGTCAATTGATTCTAAGAAAAAATACAGTTACCGCGGAAGCAAGAGGGGAATCAAACTCGCGCTCCCTCTCCCCTGTTCTGCCTGCCCAAACACATTGCACACATAATGTTGCGTCACCCCACTTTATTTTCGAGGAAATGTCCGTCAAACAATTAATGTTTGAGACTTTGGCCAGTTACAGTAATATAGTTAGAGATAAAAAACTCTGTTGTTCCATGGGATAGGCCGGTTGATCCGAGGCCGGTTAAAAGGGGTTCTACTGTATCTATAAACCAATTTGATTTAGATGTATGTCTACAACAGAAATGACTTACTAGAAGAACAGTATCCAAGATAAAATTCTGGTAGAATGTTTATGATATAGTTATGATTCTTATATATTGCATTGATGCATTTTCTAATTCTGGCCTAGTGCTTCAATCAAATTAATCTGTATTTTTTTGTAAACCCCTATTTTAAATTATTAAACATTGCACACTTATTGATCTTATGAAATCAAAATAAAGTGTAATCATTGGTTCTGCAGGACTTAAAATTTAATGCTTGTTGGCCTGCTTAGCCTACTTTAGATAAAAAAAGTTATAGATTAATCCCTACTTCTTATTTTGTCAACTAAATTAACCAAAGAAATATAATGATAACATCGATATTTTAAAATTATTTGTAATAAAATTTGTGTTATATTTTTGAGGTGTAGATTATAGAAAAATAGACATATAAATATGAATTTTAATATCCTTGTACCTGAGAATTAGCTTAGCTGACATCGAATCTTGAGTTTTCAGTTCGAATCCAGATGAAGACAATGATGTTTGTGCTTACGGATAAAGGTCATTTTTAACCCTAGAACCGGTAGATCGCACGAAACGTGCGATCATGACAACACATTTGTAACGCGTGATTGTATTGAATATTTGACCCACTAAAAATCTTCCAATCTCAAAAAGACAAACACCATTGGAAAGGTAATGTTTCAAACTTTATTTTTTGTATTTACAATTTCTTTCTAAAACGTATATTTACATACGTAATCATCGTTGCAGTTTATTAGTTTTCTACAAATCAATCGGCGCCCGAAAATTCATACAAAACATAACGAAATAACTCGACTTTCGTCAATCTCTAAAACCCGCCCAGTAGGTTGTCTTAGTTAAACCTATGTATCGATGGATTCATCACAATTTCCCCTATCCAAAACTTTCATCCAATCAAAAATCGGACAAATATTTCTGAAGTTGTAAGAGAGTTTGTAGACCCTTGCCATTGGTCAGTTTTCCAACCAATAAACAGCATTATTTATTTCACGTGATATGTGTGTGACCTCAATCGCTTTTTAGAGACATTTTGGTATCTTTGTAAACATAATGCTTCAAGCTAACTTCCCCTGTAAACCAAATATGCTATATTTGAACAGTTTATTGTGTAGGACCGTGGGAAAGTGACTGCTAATACGGTCTCCTCTAACGTTCAAATCTGAAGCCTAACGGACTTTTACAACATAGCCAGACATAGGAGTTGCGCGCGCATCTTGTACAGACGAGAAGTTTTCTATATTTTTCTAACTTTTGTTATTCAAATAATTTTAAGTCAAACACTTTTATGAAAATATAATTTACAAGTATACAGTTCAGTTCTTTGATTTATTCTCTACACTTTGTTATAATAATATTTTATTTTTGGGCGCTGCATATATTAGTAAATTACGTTTATAACTTGGCATACTTTTGATAGCAGACTTGTAGTAAGAACATAAAATCTCGTGTTTTCAAAATAAGAAATTTGAAAATGTTAAATGTTTTTATACAGTTCTATTTAGAACTAAATTACGAAACTTTTTTACATTTATGGAAAAAATTACAAAAAATGTTTACTACTTTTTATGTAGACTTAAAGTTGAACTTTTATTTTTCGTAACTGAACATTTTTTGTTTTTTGAGCTAATAACTTTGAAAATTTAACATCTATAATTTTTTTACTGGCATATACAAATTCTTTGAACCTTTCTCTACAAAAAAGCTATGGAACACTTTTGGATTGGGGTTAATTTACTATTATTGGCGAATTTTTGAATAAATGCTTGCACACGACAAAAAATCCATTTTCGTTAAAGCTGCCGGTTCTAGAGTTAAGCAGTGATAGCCATCAGTGCTTCTTCTATCATCAAACAAGTTTTATGATTTGAGTTTTTAAAGCATGGCATTCTTCTTATTATTTTTTTTATAATTGCAATTTGCTCATCACTAGAGTTTGCATTGTACTGGTTGCATTGCATTGGTTGTTGTTGCGAATCTTATAATTTAAGTAATGTAATTTTCTTTTGATGTGGATTGTCTACATTTTTCATTAGTTTCTATTTATTTATTTATACTCTATTTAATGGAACATGATTTAATTCTTGTTTGTTTTATTTATATTTGTTTAAGTTACCGGTCTATATATATTTGAAGTTGTGATATGTTATACTTAGTGACCAAATTTGAGGCATAAAATATAGTATTATTAACAAAAAATGTTTCTAGCAATAAGATATAAGTTGGTTGTATTTACATGTATATTTGTTTTGATGATTTTATTTTTTATCACTGCCTATTACATTTTTATACTTTGAGGATCAAATGCAAATGCTCATTTATTGATATTACAGTATTAGATCGGAATATAATATAAACAATTTTAATGGCTTTAAAAAGTAAGTATTTTGTTTAAAGCATACCAAAATAGTAAAGGCAATAAAAATATATTATTAATTATTATTTTATATTTTTGAGTGTCTGAAGTTAAGTTTCTTTGAAAATAGTTTTAATTATAGTTTAATGGTTTTATTTTTATTTGTCAAGATGCCTATGATTAGAACTATTGAAACACAACTGAAAAAAGTAATGAGAAATAGAAAACCTGAAACTGTTAAGAGTCAAAAAACTTTGAAACAGAAGAGAACTGAAGACAGGCAGAAGGAGACAATACAGATGATTGAAGAAGTTAAAAATAACAGATTGAAACAAGAAGACGAGTAATTTTGGATTGTTAATAATTAAAGTCTGGTTGTAGTCTGATTGTAATTATTTTCAAAATATAGTTGGTTGAAAAATTATGTTGAGTTTGAAATGTATTTTCCATTCATTGAACCATTATAGTAGTATAATATAATGTTTAAATTGTATACATTGTTTTAGAATTTTCAATTTATACAATTTGTACAACTGTGATGACAAATGTTTAGTAACAATTTTTATATATTTTGTTTGATACCATAAAATAAAATACCGGTAATATTTATATTTTGTAAATCTAGGACCTTTTACAATATAAAACACTATAATGTATAATACATGAGATTCCATGTGGACTGCCAGATGTGCAAAAGAAGGAGGTAAGATACTATACAAAGGAAATGCTTTGAGGTGACTACTAAATTAGTGTAATTACATTTATTGAAAAAATTCTGTGAAAGAAAAATAATAAGCGATACATTTTTCAAACAATTGCTATTTTGTAGCTTACATACATATATACACAATTATGCACATCTTCACTCAAAGTTAAAAAAACATTATTGTGCATCGATCAGCCACAGTCCATTCAGAATCTCATCGTTATACATGTTAGCAATTTATAAAATTATTGCTTTATGGTCAATAACATAAACTACTTTGATATGACAAAAATTACAATAATAACAAAATAAATATATGTTCAACATAGTAAAAATAACATTAATCCCCTTGTAAAAGTTTAGAGTCACCGAAAACCTCTGTTTTGAGTTCACTTTCTAACTTACAGTTTTAGTAAAAAATTGGTGCGAAAGAAATATAACTAATATATTTTCGAAGCAATCACTATTTTGATATACAATGTGAGTTTTAAGTCGTGATACGCCTCGATATAATTTAAGTGGATTTCTATATTAACGTAAAACCTCTACCATACCTATTATGATGGTTTGCCATTAAAAAAATGAAAGTTGCCCATTTCAAAGGGGGAGCAACATTTTTAACCCCCCTTAAAAACCAGAAAAAGTGATATAATAGGTATGGTAGAGGTTATAACTTAATATAGAAATTCACTT
Source organism: Philaenus spumarius (assembly GCA_018207615.1). Lineage (NCBI taxonomy): Eukaryota > Metazoa > Arthropoda > Insecta > Hemiptera > Aphrophoridae > Philaenus > Philaenus spumarius. The sequence goes on along the minus strand of JAGFPH010000402.1, from coordinate 337,600 downwards.
AAATTATATTGAGGTGTATCACGACTTAAAACTCACTCTGTATACATAATTGCACAAAGTTAAAAGACATTCTCTTTATACGCATAAAATAAGATGAACATACATAAATCAAAATGAAATACTTATGATGAAATAAAATCAAGTAGGTACCGGTACTGTAATATACATTCTTATGTCCGATTTAAAAAATATTTTATATCTGATGCTTTAAAAAAAGACTCGCATCACTCACAAAAATATGTTTAGCAATTATGTTAGAGAATCATTGGTACCAATTCTTTCTTATCTTCTCATCAACTTCTCTGGCCTAAAGGAAACTTCAAGACGATTAAGAAAGTTAAGAACTATATTAACTCGTTCTGCCCGCTACAAACAAATAAGTCTTCACATAAGTTAGGTTTCTGAACTAAAAAAAAAAAAAAAAAACATCTGGATGATCATCATGACTTCAGCGCTACGACATCAGTACCACATGCAACATAATATTTACAATGATTTAAAAAAAAAAAAATAATAAAATATTTTTATTCCTTCATCAATTTGCATGTATTCGATGTGTACTATTTAAAATTAGTGGTTTGGAATATTTTCATCAGTGTCGCTGAGAGAATTTATGGCCCCCTTTTATATATTGTTTATATCGACTGTGTTTTGCCAAAAGGTCCAATGGGATATTTTTCAGTGTAAATGAAAAACAATATTTCTTTACTATGTTGATACTTACAAACAAGTTGCTTGTATTGTAGAATTCTGTAATGTTTCCTTTTAATTGCATTATTGCAAAATTGTACTTAAGAATTTGGCCTACTTAATTATTCCACCTTCTGTTTTGTATGATAAAGTAAACATTACGATACTAGTTTCAAACATAAATAAGTAAAATACAAGCTCAAAAACAGTTTTTTTTAAAGGGTACACAAAAATCTAACATTAACAATCTGAAAATTTATAGATGTAACAACTGTTTTATTAAATACATATACAGAAAAATAGTATATTTTTCATTACTAGTACCTATCGTGGTTTTATAAAAAAAAGAAATATAGCACCAAAAAGCTCTTTAAGTACAGATCTCGGCGCGAATGCTGGCACTTGGCCTTGCCCTAACATGATGGGCGAGGGGTGTGGGGGAAAGGCGTAAGTGGAGATAAAAACATTTTCCTACGCCGCTTTCTATTGTGACTCATCCTTTCAACGAACTGAGATCAATTATAAGCTTTATTAAAAACATCTCAAGATAACTATAATATGTTAAAAAAGTCCTCAGATATAAGTTGAAAAGCATAAAATTGGAACTGGTTTATCTACCCGCCGGGAGTACTGATGTTTTTAGTATGGTTAGTAGCCGATAGTCCAAGTGCCAGCATTCGCGCTGGGTTCTATATAAGTTATGAACGATATTTTTTATCGTATTGCACTAGAAGTACACAAAAACTACGTTATCAATTTTTCTACAGATTTTAAACACAATTTAACCTATTAGTGACAGTGCTAGGCATACTATCAGTTGGAAAACAGCCGAACCTTTTGACATTGCAATTGTTATAATTTTAAAGTACCTCAATGCATATTTTACATACACAATACTTTTTGGTCCCAGTACAATAAAATATGTTTTGGTCCTAGTACCATAAAGAAGTCAGATGATTCAATAATCAGCTTTATAAAGAAATTATTTATTATTATTTCTTTTTTAAATAGGCCCAGTTCTTTTTTACTTTCTCCCCCTATACCATAGTATATGGAGAAAGTATTGTTTTCGTCAAAATTTTCGAGTTTGAGTTTTTGGTGGAAATATCCGTTTTGGGTCCCCCTGAACCTAAAAAAGTGGTTTTCGGAGTGATGTCTGTGTGGATGTTATCAGACCTAGAGCCTAAACCAGTCGTCCGATTTTGATGAAATTTGGTATGGAGGTACTAATCCACGGTATCTCCAGGCGTTTTTTTCATTTTTGTGAATTTTTAATTTTTAAGGGTAATTTTCCCATAAAAACCCTTAAAATA
>JAGFPH010000402.1:237082-335497 GCA_018207615.1 Philaenus spumarius | reverse complement strand
GGAAAAATCAATTTTTCTCAAAAACGGCTCTAACGATTTTGATTAAAATTTTATAGTTTATTAGGGATCTATAGTGATATAAACTGTAAAATTTTAATCAAAATCGTTCGAGCCGTTTTTGAGAAAAGTTGGCTTTTCCATTATTTTATGGATTTTTATGGGAAAACAACTTTAATACAAAATCACCTCTCCTACCCCACCCTACAAGTCACCCTGACGTTTAATAATTTAAATATGTTTGTGAGAAAGTATGTGCCAGTTCCTGGTACCGTTTATTTAAATTATGTTGTAGGTGCCAAACTTAGAATGATGAAAATTTCCTTTGAAACTGAAAAACTGCCACAGCTAATATTATAAATAATTAACAAATTTGATTTTATACAACTCAATATTTAATCATGAATTTACTATACAAGTATTAGGTATTTACATATAAGTTATTTAAAATCAGATAAAATTATTTTCTTTCTCGAGTTTAAGAGCCCCTGGCTTTCTTAATAGGCAATCACTTAAATGTATACTTCAATTTATATTACAAATGAGATTATTTACTTTTACAAACTATGAAATTACAACGTACAGAAAAAAAATGTCCAAATGGCTTATTATGAAATGGCAAGATATTACCTTAAAGTTGGTGCTTATTATTAAAAAATTTTACCACTGTTCCTATGTTTTATTTATGAAAATTGTTTTCCTCTTTCACTGATTATTACTACAAGTCCCACATATTTACTGATTTTCCGTTTTCTTTTATAAAATTTCTTACAAAATGATCAATACTTCCTTACATAGTGGATACCAGATTAGAAGTACTTAAAAAGCTTTATTAAAATTTCAAACATGGCGCTCGACAATCGTCACGGCCATCAACATCACCGTGTTGAATATTTTGTTCACAACGGCACACCTTTTGGGTTACGTTCACATTTATTTTCCAATAATATTTTTTTTACTGTTCATAAACTGCATATCTACATATTTTAACTGTCTATTTATATATTTAATTTCGAATCACTTACTATTATTTCTTTTTAAAATCGGGAATGTCCATTTCAATAATTCATATCATAATACTTCGTCGACGTCAAATTAACTCGATCGATTTCACCTGAGCTTTTATGTGTCCACTATTTAGCCTTGCATAGTCAAAGTTTATTTCACATGGTTTAAATACCAAAACACCACTGCGTCTACACTTTGTCCTTGGTTATGCTACATTCTTTTAATTTTCTAACACTTGTTACTTATTTAATTTATACACAACGCTTTTATAACAATTCTTAATATTATTTTATTTACACAAAACATGACTGAATTTACATTGTTAGGACAATGAAAATGTTCTAACAATCGCTACTTTAGGCTTGTGAATTAAACTTGGTTGTATTAATTTTATTTTGGAAAAGGTAAGTTTAGCTTAAATTTAGCTTTAGTTGGTTACAATTTGTGAATTTAATTATTATTTTAAAATGCCGAAATGCTCCAACTCTTATTTACATGAATTGTTTTGAATTTCTAGGTTAGGCCTACATTAACTTTCTAGGCTATGCCTATGAATCTTACAGTTCATTGTTCTTTTATTATCTAAGCCAGGACTTCTTTATACCTTTGAATTATTATCATTTTACTTGCCCTCCAGTTGTACCAAAATGTTACAGCTTACTTTTTGAGCAAGAAGTTAATGAATACAATAAAGAGTCACATTGGGGACGTAACACGTGCATTCAAAATATTAGTTTATAATGCAGTATGATAAAAACTTATTTAACTAACAGTTAACAAATTTAATAAGACATCACGATTCAAGGAATGGTTTAAATTGATAACAAGCTACTTTGTCATTAACACTGTTAATTATTTGCAAATGGGAATTTGACATGCTGGTAATAAAACAAGAATTTAACCTTAATAATAAGATAAATATAAGTATTATTCCAGTAGGTATTTTCTTAACTGAGCGTCTGTGGGCCAGCCGCCTTTTTGGTCCAACCTGTCTATCCTACACGTTTTCGGAAATCACAATTATACTCTGAGTATGAGTTTCTTCTAAATCGAGTTTGAAGCCGTTGTCAAATTAATTAAAATTTTATGAAAAGTGTTTTCATATTTTATTGCTTTAACTTCAAACGTTTTGAATTAAACTTAGTTCAGGAGAGTACACTGTATAGAAAGAAGCGTATAGATTTTTTAAATTACTGTAATTTAAAAAAGAAAATTCAAATGTAGTTAGAGGGATATAATACAGGCATTACTTTAAACATTCTTACCTATACATACAAAATTATTAGCTATATAATTCTTCAAATAAGAGATCCATTTAAATTAATGATATCAATGCTACAAACTTATTGCTGTAAAAATGATATGGAACTATAATGCTCTCTTTCTTTCTAAATCCAAAGTAAAAAGTTTTAATACAAGTAATTAATTGATATTGCAACTTGGAACATTATGGATGTACTAGTTATTTCAACCAGTAAATACATTTTAGTAGATTAAAAACCAAGATGTATCGAATAAAACTTGATTAAAAACTACTTAATCGATTTCAATTGTAATTAAATTCGCCCTGTGCAAAATATTCCTGATTATATTCATTGTTGATAGCCTTAGAACTAAATATATATTACTTATTTGTTGTCAAATAAATGTAGTCTCTATTTTTACTTTATCTTTTATGTGGCTACATGTTTCACTGCCACAGGCAGCATCATTTCTATGTCCACTCAAACATTTACACATACACAACACTTAACATATTATTGGTTGTACACGTCATACAAATATAAATTGTCAAAACAATAATAATTTAACATTAGACTTAAGAGGTTCCTCATTCTAGTTATTCACTTCCTACAAGACTGATTTTGAAAGGTAAAGGTGCAGCTCTGTTCAGTTGTTATCAGATTGTACCTTGTGCCCTACTAGATTTTCTTATGTCTCTTTGATTCTATGATGTTGGCAATATATCAGATCATTAAGTTTTATATTGTAAGTACAATTAATTCATAAGATGCATTACAAAACTAACCGATATAAACAATTTTGTTTATGAATTCAATTTATAACCTTCTTCTTTAATTAAAATATTAACTATTATGTCTATCCTTATAAATAAAACTGAGAATCTGTGTGTGTGTGTGTGTGGGTCGCCGTACGGACAAATTATAGAGAGTTAAGCCATGAAATTTTCAGGAAATGTTCCTTAGGTAATGTAGTTTTGCACCTATGTCTTAGTTTTTTGTATTTCCTCTAGGGCTTTGACCCACGGGCACCCAAAAAAATGCAATGTTAATCTTATGGAGTGAAAAAGACGTAAAAATCAAAACATTTGTCTGCTATTAAACTAACACAGCTGTGGTATATACTGTTTATTTTAATTCACTGCCATCTAAATTAGACATATGGGTTAAACTGCATTATAAATAAAACATAACGTATGTTTTTATAAGGTACCATTGGGGGTTGGCGTGCGGAGCACGCAGGGGTCTCCCCTAGTAGAAAATACAATTGGGAGCAATGGTAGCTCAATTGGCAAGGAAGCAATGTTCAGTTGAATCCATGCTTTGGCGATGGCTATTTTTGCGCGTTATTCCACTCCCCGTCTTTATTAGTTTAACTTGCACAAAGCAAAAATGTTAATATTTTTAACAAAGTAAAACTGGCAGATTTGGTGACGTGGCAGTCTGTTTTGGTTGTTGAGGACTATTTACTATACGAGTTACCTGAACTTTCATTATTAGCGATATCTGCACAAAATCTAATTATTGTAATAGCATTTTTATGTTTATAAAAAAAAATACTTCACTCAAAGACTCACCGATTCCCTCACCACTTATCTATATATATAAATTTGTAATACTACTGACTCACTGATGATCACTACATCTCCAAAACGACAAAACATATTAACTTGAGACTTGACATAGTGGTCCTCCTTATGCTCTAGATGTGCAATCAGACGGGATTTTAAAATATTTTACGTTTAAGATTATTAAAACGTAAAAAGCGTTAGAAACATAGAAACAAATTCAAATACCACTGACTGGTTGATGATCACTATTTCTCAAAAACTACCAAACGTATTAACTTGAGACTTAACATAGTGGTTCCGCTTATACTCTAGATGAGCAATAAGACAGGATTTTAAAATATTTTGCGTTTACGGTTATTAAAAAGTCAAAAGCGTTAGAAATATAGATAAAAGCCAAATGCCACTGACTATCATCACTATTTATCAAAAACAACAAAACATATTAACTTGAGACTTAACACTAGGGTTGCCATATGTCTGATACCCAAAAAGAGGACATTTGTTATATTCTGACACCCAAAAAGAGGACATTTTATTTTGCGGTGGCTAGGGGTTTGATATGTAATATCCCACATAAAAAAGGGAAGGTTCGGGGAAAACATTGAAAAATTAAACCTTCAGAAACGGGTTTGAACCTGTTTTTTTTTTGCTTTTTTCGAATTTACCTGATACAAAATATGTTTATTATAGTTAGTTATTGGTAGATAATGCAAAGAAAAAATTACAAAAATGTTTGTGTGAATAGTATAATGTTAATAAGTTACAATATTAATAATACAAAAATAATGGTACAATATTACTTAAGGTTAAATATTAAACTATATAAAATATTAAAATAAACATAACAGTACCATAACAGTGAACGGTGAACGAGACAGTCGAAAATGACCCATACAAATGCAATGCAATTTAAACGTGAAGAATGGAAGACAAACAGGAAACAGGTGTTATGGTTGCGCGCAATCGAACTATTTACTGCTCACTTACTTCGACTTACTTCTTTCTTCTTTCGATGACAGACGACAGTAGTAAGAACAACGGACGAACGGAAACGTGATCAACATACCAGCGTAACCGTAGCATCTCAACTATCGCATCAAATGTGAAAGAACTGTTATAATAATGCGTATTATGTTGTAAGCATTCAAAAACTAAGTCAAATTCATGAAATAATTTTCCAATTTAGTCCTTCCTTACGTTATTTTGTGAATATATAAATACATTACTTCCAATAGTCAAAAAAGAGGACATTTCCTGTAATTTAGGAAAATCCCCCGGACCATTTTTTTTTACCTCAAAACCCGGACATGTCCGGAGAAATCCGGACGTATAGCAACCTTACTTAACACAGTCCCAGTCGTTCCCCTTATGCTCTAGATGTGCAATAAGACGGGATTTTAAAATATTTTGCGTTTAAGGTTATTAAAAAGTAAAAATCGTTAGATATAATTTAGATAAAAGCCAAATACCACTGACTCACTATTCATCACTATTTCTCACAAATGACAAAACGTATTAACTTAGAACTTAACATAGTGGTCCCCCTTATGCTCAAGATGTGCAATAAGACGGGGGTTTAACATATTTTGCGTTTAAGGTTATCTATAAATATAAAATCGAAATACCACTGACTCACTGATGATCACTACATCTCAAAAACGACAAATCATATTAACTTGAGACTTGACATAGTGGCTCCCCTTATGCTCTAGATGTGCAATAAGACGGAATTTTAAAATATTTTGCGTTTAAGGTTATTAAAAAGTAAAAAGCGTTAGATATTTAGATAAAAGCCAAATACCACTGACTCACTATTTCTCACAAATGACAAAACTTACTAACTTAGAACTTAACATAGAGGTCCCCCTTATGCTCTAGATGTGCAATACGACGGGGGTTTAACATATTTTGCGTTTAAGGTTATTTATAAATATAAAATTCCTTATGCTTTAGATGTGCAATAAGACGGGGCTTTAACATATTTTGCGTTTATGGTTATCTATAAATATAAAATCGAAATACCACTGACTCACTGATGATCACTACATCTCAAAAACTACAAATCATATTAACTTGAGACTTGACATAGTGTTTCCCCTTATGCTCTAGATGTGCAATGAGACGGGACTCTCGCGCGGTACGGATTTCCCTATGCCTTGCGGGATCTATTCGTAAGATACATAATCAATGATGCAGTGAACAAGTTAAGGACAGTACCCTGGTAAATCGGAATCGGTCCTCTTTAACACAGATCTCTGCTCAGTATGACAATGCATTATGATTACAATTGTCAGCAGTTTTACACATTGTAAAACTAGAACCCAGAATGGCTCTAGTCCTAGTTGATCCGACTTTTCTACTGTACTTGACAAAATCATAAATTTTGTTCAGAAGTATCAGAAATGTAAAAACGAAGAGTGTAATTGCTTCATTAATATAACACAAAACAAATCAGTGGTTACATAATAGCCTACTTCCAAGTTTTGAAGTTCTGATAAGACTATCTCATGCAAATATACCTAGCCTAGGATGTTGTAAACTTAGTTAATTGCAGTTATGAGTCTAGATAAGTAATACCACATCATTAATTACTTGTTTTTTCAAGGCAGAATTATTTGTTATTATTCATTTATTTTATTTACAAAAAAAAAAAAAAAAAAAACATCATCCTTGGTAACACAATTTTAACACATCATTATTTATTTCTTAAAATTATAAAGAGAAGAATATTGTAACTAGTTTAATTGATTTGTTACTAATCAGAAAAAATTATGTATTGAATATAAAATTCCCTTTTTTTAAAGAGGTTAAACTGAGATATTATGGTATATTACGAGATTATACTTAAACCCTAATTAGTAAAAAAAAAAACTGCTCAAATATAGGCCTACTGTAATTCTAAAGTAGGAATGTGCACAGCAAACTTTTGAAACGAAACCCAACAAGTGGGTTCATAAAAAAAACCTAAGGATAGAAAAGTGCTAGAATATTATGTAGATTGCAAAAGCTCTAAAAAAGTGGATGTTTCCATAAGCAATTTGAAAGTTGGTTATTATCATAAGGGGCAGCCATTTTGAAAGTAGCCACGATAAAATATAAGAGTTAGCCTACATATATATTTAAAAGTTTACAACTTAAAAAAAAATGTTTTGCGTTCTTATACTATTTTATGTATAGTGTTATTAATTAAATTGATGTGTAATTAATTTTTATTTGAATGCATTTTTAAGATATTGAAAACATAATACATTGTTACCAAACTATTTAGCATTAAAATATCTGCCAAGTGGCAATTATAAACAGAAACATACCTGCCGAGCTGCTATGTGTCAGGTGGCCTAACAATCTGACAAGGTAAGATACTGATCCGAGCTGGAGATGAAAACCGAATGGCCAATAGAGTGCAAAGTGTTATTAATCCTCACCAATAATATTTTTGTAGAGTCCAGTGTTTTATTTTAGTCAATAGCATTACATTTTCAAATTTTATTTACCATTAGATTAATATTGTAAACTTTGAGTGAACTGTGTTAGAAGTAACTCCTGAACGCAGTTGATTTTGTAATAGAATTTGATCTGTTCACGTTAAGTTATGTTCATTACAAAATAAATAGTCGTGGTATATACTAAAAGTACAAATTTGAAATAAGTTTAAAGAGATATTGTGTCACTGAACGGATGTTATACTGGAAACACTTAGGAAAGGTACTTTACTTTTAATATGGGCAAAGCCGGCACAACAGCTAGTGTATGTTAAAATGCATTATTCATTGTTATACAGGAAAAGTAAATTAATACCAATATAATAAAACACACTGTTAAAAATAAAATAATTTATTATAAAATTTACAAAATGTATACATTACTCATAACAATATAAAACGTAGATTTGAACCTACACAACTGTGTTGGTGGTTCTAACTGTAGCAGATTGGACAAGTGCCTTTTCGATACCTCCTTGGCGCAAAAGAAGCTACTGCATTAATTTGTAATGTTTGTGGTGAAAATTTTAATTGTTATAAGAAAAAAGTGGGCTAAAACAACCATAAACATTGCTTGTGTCTTAGTGACATGAAGACATCAGGGATAAATTTTAATATAAATAAGGCACTTCAAACACTAATGTTTAAGACAGAAGAAAAATTAATCTTATAACTGAAAAGTGTCATTATTGAATAATTGAATTTTTAAGTTAAGAGAAACATTTTTGGGCTGGAAGTAATTTGGCTTTTGCGATAACCAATAATTGATACTTTATGTGAAAGCTGCTTCAATTAAAAAACATTTGTATTGACAATCACGGGCATAATTATAGGGTGGCCTACATGGAAAATTGCCACAGGGCCCTCTAAATAATTGAGTTTTGAATAACTTAGGACCAAAACTGGATTAATATTAAATTACTTAAGGGATTTAGAGATTAACAAAATATGATTAAAATAACAAATTTATTTTAAAATAAATTGGAATCTGCTATTGTACAAACTATTTTTGCAATACTTGTTGGGAGCATGTACCAGCAGTATGTAGCAACGGAAACAGGACTTAACTGTGATTTATTTTGTCATTTTGGCACTGCTCAAGTCCCTAAAGATAGACCAAGTATGTTTAAGTAAGAAATTCTCACCACACGTGCTTCATTAAACGAAACATTTCTCAGTGTTCAATGATTAGAGAACTTTATCATAACTGACATCCATACTGTATCATCAAGCTCTACAGAAATATATGCTTCATTTCTATTATTTTTTACATTACTTGTGACCACACGAAGAGCAGAAGTCTTTTTTTCAGAAGATTATTAAAAACTTTCTCAGAATTACTATGAGCCAAAAGAGGCTTGAGGAACTTGCTGTTCTGTTAATCGAGCAGGATTTTCTCATCATTTGGACTTAGAAAAAATCATTATTATGAAGTAAAAGCACAAAGAGAAGAATTTTAAACTGTGTTTTAAAATACATAACGGACTTGCTTATTTTATTTTAATAGCTTTTATTTTTAATTGTATTACTTGTTAAATTAATGCTAAATTTGAAATGAGGAAACAATTTATAGCCTACTGAAAAATAAGTTTTGTACCAAAAATACAATAACATATATAGGTTTTATATTTCACTGCCACATAATTCAAAAATACTTGATAATTAGGCCTACAATTGAATGTATAAGGTAAGGAGATTCAATGAGGGAAAATCTTTACTCTTAAATAAATTTGAATTTAAAGTTCATTATATGCGCCTTTCAAAAAATATGTGAACCTTCTCTATGAAAAGGGCCCCAACCCCACCCCAAGTGAAAGTTTGCCATGGGTCCCTCGACCTCAAGTTACACCACTGTTGTCAATTCCTCTAACAAGTAAGTAAGGAAACAACAAACTTTACAATCATAAATCCAACACTTTCCAAAGTCTTACAAATGTATCAACAATTAATAAACATACATATAACAACTAACATAAATTACATTTATAAATATCAACATTTCTTCATACAACAAATTAAAACTTAATAACATTCGTCCTAATAAAGGTCTACAAAATTGTTTGGTTTAAAAAATACTGATTAATAAAACATGTAATGTGCTATTCTCAACTTGTCATTACACATTTCCTTCTATAATTAAAAAGAAAATACAAATATTGTATTAGTAGACTGTTAACCATAATAAATAAACTACATAATATTATGTAATAAAATCATATGAATCTCTTTATAAAATTAATAATTATTTAAAACAAAATAAAAAGTCCACTTAGTGGCACACACACAGTATGAAGCAAAATGTTTTGAAAAAATATATTATGATACATAATTTGTGAACTTTGCTACCAAAGGCAAATAAATTATAATGAACATTGTTTGACTGGATATTATATAAATTACGGTGTGTTTTTTGAAGAAAACTTGAACAAGAAATATAACAATACTGAATGCAAGAATTTTTTATAAATATGATGGGGATAAATATTTAAAAAAATGTTTATTTTTACTAAACACACAAAAATTATATTGGACATGATTATTTTTCAAATAAAACAAAACTAGTAATAGTATGTTAACAAAATATACTGTAAACTAGTCCAACTAATCATGTATCAAACTAATACATACAATAAAATAAGTAAGTCACATGATAAGAAAATGTTTGGTATTTAGTTATTTCAAAACATTTAGTTTCATGGAGTGTAACAAACTTGTCTCAAGTAATTTATTACTCTAGGTTAACAACAGATTAATAAAATTACCTTAGTTTACTGCAATACACTGGATTATTTGATTGCTCATTTCCTTTCAATCAATCAGGTTATATTGATCAATCAGGCTCATAATTAAACTATACTAACTATATAATCCTCCACCTAAAATAAGAATTAAACACTTTTTTTATCAACAAATATAAATTAATATGCAATTATAAACAAAATTTTCACAAATATGTGAAATATAATATTATTTAGAAACAGTTAATATACAGTCATTTTATTACAGTAAAGTATACACTTTCAGAGATGTATAAAATAAGAATTACTAAAAATAATATTCATTTGTTTTTAGTTAGTAAGTCCAAGTTTTTGTAGCAATTGTTGTTTGGTTTTCTAAGTAGATTGGCAATGGTCTGATTCTTCGCATCAATGAAAGACAATTCATAATCATGATTAATGAACAATCATGGATTGAATGCATTTTGTATTCTTGGGCTAGAGAAAACACAGTTTCTTACTGTTGTGCAGTACATTTTAGAACTTGCCAAATTCAAGCCCCTCCTACAAGAAAGAAAATCTATGGTATGTAAAAATACCAGTTGTTTGAGTGAAGAAAAAACATGAGTTTGATTTTCTGTAAGGAGCAGCCTGAAGAAATTAACAACGAGGGTGAATTTGGAGCTATTCCACAGTATCAAAAGAGAAAACTTATGAAAGAGGTCCCTTACAAACTGCAGATATTCCAAGTTTTACAGAATATGATAAGACCAAACATTATGAGTTGAACATTCCCTCACATTAACGAGGCGAAGAAAATTGTTATTAGATCGGTTAAGTTTTGGTGACCAATGATCTATAATAAAGGCAAACAGACAAAATAAACTGAAAGTCACAGAAGGCATTTGCCAATCGTGAAAGTTTTAGCGCAGTATCGATCAATAAGGAGTATGGAATATATTTGCTTCCACTTACAATAAGACAGTGATTTTGGTACAAGATGGTGAACTACCAAACTTAATGACCTTTTCGATTGTCTCGAAATCTTCCACATCGTGGATTGGCTGCACAAAAGAAAAGATGCGCTAGCCACCAAATGGCTCAGATTTTACTCTTTGTGAGATTTTGTCGAATACAAAGTTTCTGGCTTAAAACATTCAAGAATTGAAAGAAGCAGATGTACAAAAGTGTTATTATCATCAACCTTCAATATGTTCTTCTTTGTTTGTATTAAAGTTTGCAAGTTAATAACTGTTGAAAGTGTACACTTTTTTTTGTAATCAAACTTTATACTTGTTCAATTGAATAAAGTTTAATCTTACTACCTATCTTTTGGTTCATTATTACAAATAATGTAATACGTTATTTTGTCATCAAATTACTTTGTGATGTTTAGTTTAAATAGCTTAAAAATGTATAAATTAAATAGTACTTTAATATACAGCTGCAATTTTTGACCATCCATCTGAATAATATCTCATAAGAAAGGGAACAATGTGTAAAAAATGTCTTTTAATAAAATCTTAGAGATTTACTTTCTTACCACTGTTAGTTCTAATATTTACATAATGACTGATATATTTTATACACAGCCGAATAAAATAATCGCCAGAAAGGTATAATATAATTTGTACCTAGCCTTAATTTTATAGGTTATTTATTTTCAATGCACTTTGTTTTGTCATATAAAAATGAGTATTTTAAAACAAGCTCACCTCATCTCAAAACTAACTTAAGATTGAATAAAATCACTAAAAATAATCGTGGGATAAATTCACAAAGATTATTTATTTTTCCAAGGTTTCTCTTGTAGAAATAATATTATTGCATTTTCTGTTGAGCAGCCTTGTGTTCATTACCTAACTGTGAGGTGAAAGTAGTAATAATTGTTTACAGTAAAACTTAAAATAAAGTATTATGAAAATAAATACATTTATAAACACAATAATTCTTATATAATAATAATCTACATAATTTTAAAAACTTGCTTTACTTAGAAATACTTGCTTGCATACATACTATTATTTAAAAAATCTTATTAAAAAAAAAATATAAAATTCATGTTAAAATGATAATGATTTTCTAGTAATCATAATAAATTTCTTCAGTGTTTCACATAATCAGAAGATGATGGCTGCTGTTATATAGTAGTAATAATACTGCTTAAGTCCTTACGTGATTTTATAAATATTAAAACAAATTTCATATTATGGCCTTCTTACCAAAATATTGATAGTATCTGCAAATACCCCACTATTTTGAGTTTTTATAATAAAAATACAGTATTGTTTTAATACTTGACGACCATATCTAATATTTGTTATAAGACAACTATTCAAGATCTTTCCACTGCAATCGCTATACCCATACCTCCACCTATGCATAGAGCAGCAACTCCTTTCTTGCCTCCAGTTCTCTCGAGAGTATATAAAAGAGTGACTAGTATTCGAGCACCTGAAAATGTACTGTATAAGTCAATATTTCACATATTGCTGAACTCACAATTAATTATATAAACAACATGTTAATAAGTATGGTTTTCTTGAGTTCACTGAGATTTTAGTAAGTCAAAATTAATAAATTAATTGTTCCTTAATGCTTACAATGTAAACGTTTTAAGTTGAGTGTTTATTTTCAATTTAAAAAACAACATAAAACATTATGTGGATTAACAACTTTTTGAATGTTTTGAATATATCTTATGTTTTCATATAAGTTTGCACACATTTAAATGTAATAAAGATTTCAAAACCAAACTTATTACTGTTATTACTATCTGTTTCATAGTTTTTATAACAATAAATTTGAATAAGATAAACAAATTTTCTTATTGTCCTAGTGAAATGTACGAGGTGATTTAGTTACAAATTTTGTATTTATATATTTAATGAGTAGATGATATGATTTTCAATTATTTTTTATATTAAAATTTTGTACCGCTTAATGATAAAATAAGTGTATTTAAAGTGTATTAAGCATAGCTTTATTGTGGTGATCGAAGTGTGATGTTAAGGGTCGGCTCTAGCTGTCGGCCATGTTGGTTGACACTCCATAAGACCAATGTTAAATTAAAATCCATATTTTTCCTTTATTTTTGATCGGATAATTATGAACGATATGTCATTTTAAAGCTATGGCCAATACGCATGCAAATGGCTTTTCCAAAATTAAGAAAAACGTTTTGTTTAATATTTATTAAAAATTTAAAAAATTAATTTTTAATAATTTTTTATGTTGTCACTATTAGTTATAGCGAAAAAGTACCAAGCCATTTGCATGAAGAATTTCGTCCCCAAGAGTTTGGTATTTTTTTGAAAACGCTATTTGAACAATTGCGGGTTTTAAATGGATTTAGGCTGAGCAATGTCCGTGTAACCTACCACCGCTATAGGGTGACTTTAAATATTTTTTTACGATGTAACTATTAATTATAGCGAAAAATTATCAAGCCATTCGGATGAAGAATTTTGTCCCCAAGAGTTTGGTATTTAAAAAAAAACGCTATTTGAACAATTTCGGGTTTTAAATGGATTTAGGATGAGCAATGTCCGCGTAACCTACCGCCGCTACGCTGGAGTCGCAGGTTGCTTTCTGTTTTACTAGAGCCGACCCTTAATGGCTGTACATAAATTACTATGAATATGCGAATCGGGTTCAAAACCAAGTAATTTCTGTGAACCTTTGCCTGTTTTAAATAAAATGTATTTATAATCAGTTTGAATTTTCATTAAAAAATATTTACTATTTTTGTGGTGTCCTTCTTACGATTTATATTTTCCGATTGTTGTCTCACTCTAAAAAGTATCTACTGCTGCTCTAAAAAGTATCTACACTCTCGAATGACTTTTGAGACTTAGAAACTGTTGTAAAAAGTTTCAAGAATCAAATTTGAACTTTTTCAAGATCTTAATGAAGCCATATAGTTTATTTTCATAGCACAATAAAATGAAATTAATTTCAATAAAAATAGATCCTTCCGACCCTTTTTAATTAACCAATCCGATCCGTAAATTTTGGAGCTCCGCTGATGTCTTATCTTACTGTAAGACTGCCCTTACCTTATTTATTGTTCTCAATCATTTCTTGTTAGCATTGCAACATCACTGTTTTGCTAAACGCAGTTAATTTTGTCGGATGTAGTTATTAATACAACAGTCTTCTACCAGTTGCAGAATAGTATGGGATAGATTGAAATGGTACAAAATTTGAATATAAAGAATAACAGAAAATCATCTCATCTATTTATTTATTTAATATATGCATAACAAATTTATTTTTGATTAACAAAAGTTACAAAAGATATGCAATTTCTTTGGGAGTAAGGAGAACTATGTATGGTTATTGAACAACAATGGAATAATTATAAAGCATTATTGAAGGTCACTCTATTAATTACTCACAGTCATTGTAACCAGAAGCCTATAAAATCACTCTTAAATCAACCTCACCTAATACCATTTTGGACTCGGGCATTAATACAAATTTCAACCATCAAGAATCATATTAACAATCTGCATATCCTGGTTTAACCTACGTATTAGTTTCAATTATTCACATAAGTGACGAGTATCCAGTATCCCTTATTCAGAACAACTATACAGTCAACTATTATAACAGTCCAAATTCCATAACATTATTATTAAATGAAAGTACAAAAAAGACTGAGAGAACTGATACAGTTTCAACCAATACGCTATACATATTTTATAGAAAAAGAAATACCTAACCTAACCTATGTAAGAAAACCATTTAATAGCCTAGAGCCTAACCAGTTTAACAAACAATATTTAAGAATTATAAATTGTATAGAAACACACCAATATTATTTGTACCCATGTATTAACTTCACTAGTAACCAAAAACACTGTAAAATCATGTTCAAATGTAAGCTACAACAAACCAATATTATAAGGTAAACTAAGCCATAACCTATTCAAAGGAATAAACTCCAAAATACGATCAAATTCACAACACATAAAAAAAAAAGAATCCTGTAATAGAAAAACACCATCTTTATTTATTTATTCAACCAGATTTCATTAGATTCCACATTTATTATTAAAACACTTCAACATTACATTAAATCCGAATTCACACTAGTACTGTACTAGTGGACCGCAAAATGTAAACAACATAGGAACAGCTGTTAGTAGCCTATGGTTATAAATAATTTTAAAGTGAGAATGTATTTATTTCAAAACACAAGCCTCAGCAGAAAACTATTGTAAAATATTAACATTTATAATTATTTAGCCATAAATCGGTATAAAAAATTAGCTCATAAGTAGCGAAATATATGCAAGTAAAGTTGAATGTTGTGTAACTAAAATAAGCCTCTGTTTACATGACGCCATATTTGTACTAAGTTAAAGATGTTACACGCGATTTAAATTAAATTCTTTTTATTAAATAAAATATGTGTATTTTGGCAACAAAGAACTAATAAAGTCTATACGATATCTGAGATATCCAGTTATAAGATATACGACTTCAAAAAATTAATCAAAATCAAGTGAAATGTAAGTACTACTTTATACCAACAACCAGAGGAAGCGAGTAGATTCAAGTAGTCACTATGCGGAAGGAGACAAAAGATGAAAAAAAAACCGATGCGCGGGTTTTTAAAGCATTAGAAGCCATACTGAGTTACAGTGAAGTTGTGTACTTAACACCATCAAGTAAAAGTTTCATTAAAACAGTTTTTTAAAATTAAATAAGTGATAAATTCAGTGGAAACGATCAGAGATAGGTATGCTCTGTGTTACTATTAACATTTCGGACTTTGAACAGTAAATTTCTATGAACAGTAAAGCCAAATAAACTCAATAATTTTTTTCAAAAATTATGCCAAATTTTGCAAACCTAAAAGCCATTAAATTTTAACCTTGTAATTAAGGCGAATAAGTAAAAAGCATATTCATGTCAGCAGAGTTCCTTACCCCGAGATAGACATTAAACATATTTAAATAGCCTATTTAGCCAATATGTAAATTAAATGTAAACTGAAGTATAATAATTAATAGAACTTAGCCTAGGCCTATGTAACTAAATTTTGATATCCTCCTAGAGTCATACTAACGAAACCTTTGAATGGGAAAGACAATTGAATGAACTGAATGTAATGTAAAAGAAAAACATAATTCCAAATAAAAATTGTGACTGTTATAACCCTAAAAGAAATCCAGTGTTATTATTTATAAAGCTACTCCTAAAGCCAATAAAAAGAAAGATATTTATATTTATAAATTATTATTTATAACATGGATAGTATTATAAATGGGTTTCAAACGTGAGGCATGTTAATAAGGAAATCCTATTCACATTTATAACTCATCAGTATAATTAACAAATTTATATATAAATATATTTTATAATAGTATTATACTATAATAAAATAAACTGTTTAAAAATATTGGAAGATATCTAAACTTAACATAAACTATAATACTCAAGAGAATGATAAATGCAATTATCATTTGGTTCATATAGTTGTTACCACCTATAAAGTAAATGTGTGATTACAAATTTCCTAAGTGAAAATATCTAACTAATATCTTCTGTAATCAGTCTCAAATAATTCAATACTATTTCTGTGAACTTGACTCTTATATAGGAGATTGAAATTAATACAAATTCTAAATTAGTTTAAGTAACATTTTGTATATATTCTTTCTTTTTCTGTTTTTCCTACTAAATTCAGAAACTAAAAACAATCCATGTTTTGTTGTATTATTTAGTTTTAAGTGTTACTATTAATAAATATTCATTAGCTTGTAAACAATGTTATTTCAATTCTTCTTTAGCTAACCGGGTCAACATAATCAAACTTAAGATTAATAGAAGGATCAAGCCAATTTTAACTTAAGGCCTATTCCATTTAAAAATTATAAGATACCAGACTTGCCAGCTTTGAATTTTGGCAAATACGGAGATTTTTAGTGAAGCAATTTATTTTGCATCCTAACAATATTTTTCCAACAAAGTGAGAAACATGAAATATATTTGTAACTTTGTCATTGAAACTATAATATGTTTACTGTAGACTAAAGACGTAGGCCTAGCCTATTTTACAGAGTGCCTACTACAAATCTGATAAGGCACTCAAATACAATTAATTATGCAAGTTCTAATTCTAGTGTTGAAACGATGTTTAACATACATGGAGAAATGTCCACATAAGAAATGGTTGAACAAATACAATTAAACTAGTCCAATTTAATAAAAACAGTGTTAAAATATTATTTAAAATAAAATAGGTAGTGCCCATGGACAAAATTAAAGCTCAAACACAATTAGCACTAATTTTATGAAATATTGGTGTTAATAGGTAATTTAATATTCCACAATAAATTTCCACAAAAGATAACGAAGCCTGAATACAATTAGGCAAAATGATTTGAAGTACCAGTCACAAAACATAATTTAAGTACCACAGTGAATGTCTGTAAAAGAAATCGACGACTGAATACAATTTGTGCCAATTTTATGAACTACCAGTTATGCAGTGTTAAATATTGTTTAAAATACAATGGTGAATTTCAGCAAAAGAATACAACGTCCGAATATTATTTGCACTAATTTTATGAAACTGCAGCATTAAAACTCAATTTAATATATATACAACAGCATATGTCCGGCAAAAAAACCTACTCCTGAAGAACAACTGCTCTTGTTTCTATGAAATACCGGCATTAAAACTTAATTTAAAATACAACGGCTAAGGTCAGCAAAAATGTCATTTAGAGGACGTTATAAAAAGTGGAAATTAACTGTCGCTATTTGGGGTCAAACAAAGGCATTTCGTTGGGACTCCCACAAAAAAAATAAATCACGGATAAGGTAAATCCCGAAAAAGCCCAAAATTTGCAACCCAACCTAAAACAAATAGAATTATTATACTTTTAGTTACAGTAGACACCCTGATTCTACAAATAGACTTTGAGCCTACTTTACCTTCTTGAGTACAAATAACAGCCCACATATCAATACAAATAAAACAATAAGCGTTTACTTACGAAACAATTGCCTAAACATTTTACTAGGGAAAATGTCTACATGCATCAAACTAAGAATGTTTTACATTTTTTCCTACTGATTTTTTTGTTAAATGCTGAATTGGGTTAAAATTCAGAGAATGTTATTGCAAATATGGAACACCGGAGATTACGGAGTTTCCATCCTAAATACAAGGAAGTGGCCAGTCTGAGGTACACTAATGTTTTGGGGTTGCAAACATTTTTATTAAAATGCTACAATGGACTGAGGACAATTTGTAATACAAATATAACATATAATATATGTTTTTTTATGTTAGAAGGCAAAAAAACCTTTGTAGTCATCATGGATGAAATATAAAAAAATAAAATCACACATAAGTAAATGGATTGTTACCTGATGCACCAATTGGATGTCCTAAAGCAATAGCCCCACCATTAATATTTACTTTGGCAGGATCTAATCCCAATTCTCTTACTACAGTTAATGCTTGTGAGGCAAACGCTTCATTCAATTCATACACATCTACTTCTTCTTTTGTCCAGCCTGCTTTGGAAAGCTAAAAATATAAAGTAATAAATAAATACACCAAGTAGGATTTTATAAATAAACTAGTTGGCCCGATCCTGCTTTGCACGGATAGACAAATCAAAGTTAAATGTATATTAACAAACAAAATATATCAATAAATATATTATACTAAGTATTTCTTATGGGGATTTTTAGTAACTTTGACCCCGCAAAACCCCTAAATTGAATTTTTTTTAAAACCTTTCTTAGCGAGCACTTAGGGCCCTAGAGGAAGCTACATACCAAATTTCATTCCAATCTGTGGTTTGGTGGTTCCATTCCAATCATTCCAATTGGTGGTTTTTGAGATTTGTGATGAGTGAGTCAGTGGTATTTGGATTTTATATAATATAGATACAGGGTAATTCGGTAATAATTCAGGGGGTGATCATATGGGCAACAGTAAATCCACATAGGTACTTTAGTTTGATAGTCTCAACATCCATAGTAACAAAGAGATTTACTGTTACTTTTTGTTTGTTTAAATGGCCGCCATTTTGTTGCTTTACTACATACTTCATATATATATATACAACGGCTGAATCAATTGGGTTGAAATTTGTCACTTTTCTAGTCAATAAAAAGAAACCTTATTTTTTAACCTTTTTATATAAGAAGGTGGACATTATGTACATTTTCTGTTAATGCTTTAGTTTCTTAGTTATAAGCATTCAAAGTTGGATTGACGGAAACATTTTGTTAACAATAAAAAGAGGCAAAACTCGCTACATAAATTTTATTGCATTTTACAATCATAACACACCAAATAGTGAACTTTAAACAGTGGTTTTAATTAACGAAATAAACGGCTCGTACTTAAAATACAGGTCAGGTTAATTTATTTCGCTCCCATTTGTGAGAGCAGATCGAGCTTGAGGATGGCGAGTGAAAACCATAGTTATATTAATATTAATTAATTATTACATAAATAACATTTTTTTACAGTAAACATTTTTTATTAAATCAACAATAAAACGGCAACAATACATAATTTCCATGGTAACTTTTTTCTAATTTAATTTTAGTTTTAAACAGAACTATCTTATGAGAAGATCAGATCGTTTTTTACGCGCGAGGGTTCGGATGTTATTCGGTTAGGCGAGTGCTTGACTCCTACTGTAACCTAACTGGCGTTGTACGGTCTTACATTAGTGACACAACAAACACTCTTTCTGCATAACGGTTTACCCTTCTTTATAGAGGTCTAACCTTCTGCATAATGGTTTACTTTTCTGCATAATGAAGTTTTTATCTCTGTTCATTGTATCACTTCTACATTATTGCATAGTGCCAATTAGATTGTAAGAGAAGTCCCAACCAAAACGCAATATTATTAAATTTTTGAAATTAGGTCTATTGTAAATTTATTTAAATAAAAATGATTTCAAATAAAAAGAAAGGTTTGTTCGTATAACTTATTTTATGTTATTCCAACTACTATATATATATTTATTTATGAGGTGTGAAAACTGTGTAGGCACATGTTACGGCCCCAATGCCGACCAACCAAAAGACACCTCTTGCTCCGACCTTGACGACAGGCGACGGTATCACCTTGCGACATAACGGCACCACTAGTCGAGGGTCTGTCTTCAGCTTACCTCAGCTGTTTTTCTTTTATTCTCATACTTGGTGGATGAATCTCTGTCACCTTCCACTTTTTCTCATCTTGCCACTTCTTACGAAGTCTGTCTTGCATTTTGTTTTATCTGAGGCATCGTCACCTCTCCATCTAACTCTCGTCAAATGTCTTACTCTTTTACCAGACCAGCAGATCTATTGGGATATTCCAGCCATCACCATTCATTACCGCACCTAGCGTGACTTTACTCTTTCTCATATGAACTTCTTAATTACTTCGCCCCAGGCCAGTGTAGCTTATAACATTATGGAATGAACCTCACATGCAAACAACCTTCTTTTCTTCTCTCTTTGCCCTCCAATATTGGTCATCAAGTGCGATAAGTTTCCTGCCACAGCGGCGGCCTTAGTTGATACTTTTTTCACATGAAGTCCTAAAGAAATACCCTGGACTACTTCTACTCCAATGTACGTCAATCCGCAGAAAAAAACTTTTGTGTCAGGACGCATTGGTCGGCCAATGAAGAAGTCTATTTCAATGTACTGTGACAATTTGTTTAAATGTTTTGTGTTGTGTTTATTTTAAAATTTGACTCAGTTAAAAACTATGTTTACGTCATGTTTATGTTCTAACTCGAATCGAAAATGGAGACACGAAACTCCAAAACCAGAAGTCCCATCAAATAAGGACAAATTATTGCAGACGGATATCAAGTTATGTAAACATATAATACAAATACGTCTAATGAGTTATCATGACGGGCAAGGCATCCCTTTAAATGTCACAGTAACACAATGCCAGTAAAAACATAACGTAACACGGTTAACCCGCTCACGGATCTTGGGCAGATAATATAATATAATAATAATCTATATTTATTGAGGCGAAGTTAGGACCACTGGGTCCTCTCTTCCACTTAACCTCGAAACAAAAAATACACAAATACATAAAAATTCATATTACAAATAAAAATTAATAAAGAAACAAAACTACAAATAATTACTTCTAAAACATAATGAATAAAAACTAAAAATATACACATTTGTCTACTAAGTAAACTGAAACTGAAAGTTAATTATGCTACACTATAATACATAAACACACTTACACTCTCAAACACACACACATACAACACGATCAACCCATTATAGGGTTGTAATTGAATTGAACGTTTTTAAAATAACACACAGTATTGAATAATATAATAATTAAACTTTCAAAACTAAGCAGTAAGCACCCGAAAAGACAGATGTTAACCTTACTATCATAGGATCTAACTGAGATTGTTTACAACCGATATCGTCGCCATCTTGGACTAAATCGATAGTAGCATTTAGGTCAGATGTAATTGTAGATGGTCTTGGTTAAGCTTTAGATCCAAATCAGCTGTTTTATTTATAATATGTAACAACAAATATTTGAATTATATTGCAGTACAAATCCCATCAATAACAGTAGCCACGATGGCCGTGGTTGTTAAGGCGTCAATGCTTTATCAATCGTCAAGGCAACCATCAATGGAAAAGTTCCGGGTTCAATTCCCATTGACCCCGAATAATTTTCTAAATAGTTTCTTAACAGACATCATTGGCTATGGTTCGGATTCCACGTAAAACTGTAGGTCCCATCTTCATTAGCCTTAAGTGCAAAACAGCAGGACGTTAAACACAAAAAAAATAAAAAAATTAAAAAAAACCATCAATAACAGAACAACAGATTAGGAACAGCTGATACAGCCTATACTAATAGAAGTTTGACCCATATCCAAAAAAGTGCTAACTTGAGGCAGCTGAATAGTATGAAATCAGACGATTTTCATGAAAAGGCCTAAATAACAGCAATCAATACTAATAGGTAGGTCTAGACAACAGAAAAATTATGCATAACTTATTATTAACAAACCACCCATGTATTAATTCAATATCAAAAAACTTCGTAAAATACAGAGAATCAAAAAGTTGATATCTTGAGGCCAGTACTGACAATAGGCCTAATTGAAAGGGTAAACATTAAGAAACTTAGACGTTTCCACACAAATCAATTACCTCACAGCACAATAATAACATCACATATCTTTATTTAATATCACTCCATCAGATTCCAAACTTTATTTAAAACAAACCACAGAAGAAATTATCTAATAATATCATTTAAATGCACACGGTTGACAGATATAACACAACGGACAGAGGAACAGCCCACTTCCACGTTCCCATTCTATATTTAATTATAAATCTCAATGTATTAAATAAAACAATTAGGCTATATAGATGACTATGAAATTCCACCATTTATAATTATTTGTATGTAAAAACACTTGTAAATTTTGACTGTAAGCACTAGAGAATATTATATAAGAACAAACTGTTAAGTTTCCACGGTCCAAGTCTGCCATCGTCAATGATGTCATATTCCCATATCAAACAAGCTGATACATATTAACGTGGTTAAAATCAATTGTAAACCATTTAAATAATACCTAATTAACAAAAAATTTAATATTAACAACGGTACGAATATAAGAAATAGTTAGTGTGGTCCGAATTAATAACTATTCCAAAAGTTAACGAAAAATCAGTACTGAATGCTGCAGCGTAGTAAACCGACCAATATACAACAAGCAGACGAGGCTTACATCATAGGTATTAATGCGCCAACAAAGGACCGCATCCTTTTCAAAAGTGAAATGTGAGTTGGATTAATGTCTTCAAGAAGTAAAGAAAGAAGCCAAAGTGTGCGAACAAAGTTTCGATCGATATTTATGCGTTAAAACAGTTTGTTAGAGTCAGTGTAAATAAAACTGAGACTGGTATACTCTGCTCATCAATAATTCAAACATTTAAAAGTCAAAAGCAATGTATAAGGTCTAGAAATAGCCAATTTCAATTTTGCAACAAAACCGAAGCTATTAATTTTTTTTTTTAAATACGTTAACTTCAGTTATTAGAATCAGACATGCGTAACTATAAAAATAATACGACCATGCCAGCCGAGTGCCTACCCTGAGGTTAAATTAATAAATGTCTTTATGTCTTGAACCCAAGTATTTATTTAAGACTAAACTAAGCCTAAAGGCATATTTATAAAAAAACATTTCTGTTAAGTTTGATGAACATTAAAATAGATCTGAGTCCTATATCAACATGCTATATTAATAATTGTATATTAAAGAATTAATAAAGGATTAATTTACTGTGTTAATGTTAACATCATCTTTAATTCTTATTTAGTAATATTTGAATCTAAAAATTAAGAATCTATAACAATTAAATTTATATATATTCCAAATTAACCAATTGGCTTGAATTGAGTAGGGCCAAGAGGCAATAATATTTCATTTAATAATAGTGGTGATAGTACTTAAGGAAATATAGAGAAATGCGAATTTAAATAAAATTATAATAATATAATAAAAACAGAAATAGATTGAATAAATTAAAAGTTGCTTCTTTAATTTATAAGTAAGCCTTTTTCATCAATTTTTCCTTTGTTTTGTTTTAACTTTGATAATCTAACCTAAAAAAGTTGGTTGTGCAAAACAATTAAATGATTTAAACTAAATATGTTAAGATGGTTGCTATGGTAATGAATGCAATACATTAAACAAAGAGTTGGTTCAGTATAAATAGACCACACCTAGAATTGTATTTATAAGCATTTGATTCGAATCACCTGTTTTATCTGTGGTAGATCGCTGTCTTCTGAGGATGTTGAATCGAAGCAAATCCATCAGCGGAGGTCAGGAGAGAGGGATGTTGATGACCTATTGAATGGAAACGAATCCCTTCGAGCTAGGATCGGTGAGATGGAGGATCTGTGTAAGGAACTGAGGCACGAATTAACACCAATCTTGACCGATAATGAAGGGCTCAAGCGGGCATTCAAGCACAGTGCTGAGGAGCGGGACATGCAGATATTGTTGGCCAGCAGACGGAATATTGTACTGATGAGGAAGAGTTGGCACAAGAAACCAACTGGATTCTTAATAAGAGTAAGAAGTCGTATAAAAAGCGGAAAGCTGAATCTTCACCCGAAGTAATACAAAATGAAGAACATAGAACACCTCTAGATAACGAAAAGAAAAATAATAACCCGCCACCAATATTTGTAAGTGGAATCGAAGATTTTATTGTTTTTAAAAATAAAGTCATAAAATCTATAAAGAATAATATCCAGTTTAAAATGCTTGCAAATAGTGAAATTAAAATTAATACTATAGAAAGTGATGATTATTGAGCTGTAATTCACCTTCTACAGGAAATAAGATCACAGGAAGGCAGCAGCCTCAACAATATTGCCTATCATACGTATCAGTGCAAGCAGTCAAAACCATATAAGATTGTAGTAAGACGTCTACATCCTTCAACTAAGGAAGAAGTTATTATACATGAGTTCGATAGTTTGGGTCATGAAGCCATCAGAGCAAATAACATTTCTATTAAGAAGAATAGCAATGGAATGCAAACTAAACTCCAGCTTCCGTTGTTTTTTGTTGATCTGGCTCCTAATCTCAATAATAAAGAGGTTTACGAAATCAAGCACATGCTCTTCTGTAAAATTAAAATCGATCCTCCTAAAAGGCTTCCTGAAGACAAGAACAAATTTAATCGTATCAGCAACCAGTTGAATCGATTGATTAAGGATATTAAGAAGAAGAGTTTTGATGAGTATTTGGAGAATTTGGCAGTGGATGCAGAATCGGACTACTCCTTGTGGAAAGCAACTAGTAAATTTAAGGAGCCTGTAAAGAGAATTCCTCCAATCAAAGATGAGTCGGGCAACTGGATGTGTCGTGATAATGAAAAAGCCGAGCTGTTTTCGCGGCATCTATATAATGTGTTTCAACCTCACAGCATCGCTTCTAGTGTCTCATTGTCAAAGTCGTATAGAGATTATTCTTGTATTAAGCCAGTAACTCCCCTAGAAGTTGCTCAAGAAATTGATAAAAACATCAACGCAAGAAAAGCGGCAGGAGTTGACAGAATCTCACCGAGAGTTCTTAAGGAATTGTCGTGGAAGGGTGTTGTAATTCTCACGTACATATTTAATGCTTGTTTCCGTCTCGAGCATGTACCGGAGTGTTTCAAAATTGTGCAAATAATTATGCTGCACAAACCAGACAAACCTATTGAAAATGGGACATCATACAAACCGATTTCACTCCTTTCCGCGATATCTAAACTGTGGGAGAAATTGTTTCTTAAGCAACTTAAGCCCTTAACGAAAATACCGGATCATCAGTTCGGGTTCCGCAGTAGACATTCCACAATAGACCAATTGCACAGAGTAACTGCTGTAATAGAAAAGGCTTTTGAAGATAAAAATTATTGTTGTGCTGCTTTTCTTGCTGCTGCACTACAAGCTTTTGACAGGGTGTGGCATGAAGGCCTTGCTATTAAGCTTAGTGGATTTTTACCAGGTAATTACTGTAGACTGTTGGAATCATATCTTGTGGGTCGTTCGTTTTGCATTGTGTATGGCGATGCAACCTTCTATCCCATACAGGCTGGAGTTCCTCAGGGCAGTGTTCTCGGACCCATCTTGTATTTGTTATACACAGCAGATATTCCTACCACTAATAATGCTACTGTTGCCACATTTGCGGATGACACATCAATATTAACCACTGGTGGAACTCAAGCTCAGACAACTGACCATCTTCAAAGATGTCTTGACCGGGTAGCGAAATGAACCTGTGACTGGAAAATCAAACTCATGAACAAAAATCAACATATATTACTTTTGCTTTGCGACAAGTAGATACTAGCATAGATCATGAATAATAAATAGATCTTGCATCCATACGGGGGTTGGGTGCCGGAAAAAAGGTGTTCGCGAAAATAGTACATGATCTCGCCGCGAGGTAGCGCTAGGGAGAAAGCATTGTAAGCATTGGTGTTTCCAACCAGCTTCCTTCGTTTCCCCAATAGATAGCGCCAAAAAAGTCGAATTTCCAGTGGAACAAAATATTGCATTGGATCGGAGTTCTATTAGGTTATCCAAATACAATGATACTAGGCAATGTATTTAAATAACAAGCTAATACCGCAACATGATTAGGTTAAATATTTACGAATGCATCTTGATAAACGCCTTACATGGAAACTCCATGCGAATAAAAAAGTAGAAAGGATTCGCCTTAAAATACGTCAAATGTACTGGCTAATTGGCAGGAAATCACAATTGGACCTTTATAATAAGCGACTACTTTATTTAACAATAATCAGACCAATTTGGACATACGGAGTAGAACTGTGGGGATGTACAAAAAAATCTAATCGACTGTTGGTACAAAGAAGCCAAAATAGTATAATTCATGCAAAGACCAACGCAAGATGGTATCAGCGTAATGAAGACCTACATTCAGACTTAAATCTGAAATCAGTAAAAGACGTTATAACGGATTATGCAAATAGACATGAGAAGAGACTCCATAATCATGTTAACGTGGAAGCTTTACAGCTTTACTGGACTCGGAAATGTGTATAAGAAGACTTTGCCAGCTGAAGCCACAGGATCTACCTCATTGTTGAATTTTTAGATACCTAGTAAGGTTTACGTAGCTAGAACCTAGATTGTGATTTAGGCTTCAATACATGTGTCTCGCTTTCTTGTATATGTATTAGTTATTTAAGCAGTAGCTTAAGATTGTAATATCAAAATAAATAGAAAAAAAAACCTGTTTTATCTGATATAGGGATGGGAGTGAACCCCACTATTTTAATCATTTTTAACCCTTAACCCTAGAACCGGCGGCTTTAACAAAAATTGATTTTTTGGCGTGTGCAAGCATTTTTTCAAAAATAGTAAATAAACCCCAATCCAAAAGTGTTTCATAGCTTTTTTTTTAGAGAAAGGTTCAAAGAATTTATATCTGCCAGTAAAAAAATGATAGATGTAAAACTTACAAAGTTATTAGCTTAAGAAACAAAAAATGTTCAATTACGAAAAATAAAAGTTCAACTTTAGGTCTATATAAAAAGTAGTAAACATTTTTTGTAATTTTTTCCATAAATGTAAAAATGTTTCGTAATTTAGTTCTAAATAGAACTGTATAAAAACATTTATCAATTTAAAATTTATTATTTTGATTACACCAGTTTTTATGTTCCAACTACAAGGGTGCTAACAAAACTAGGCTTGGCTTTAAACGTAATTTAGGAATATTTTATTTTACCAAAAATTAAATATTATTATAACAAAGTGTAGAGAATAAATCAAAGAAAAGAACGATATACTTGTCTTTTTTAGTTCACTAAAGTGTTTGAAATATCTTTAGTTGAATAACAAAATGAGGTCAATCGAATAAAACTTTTCGTGTGTAAACGAAACAAAACGTTCGTTGGGATTTACCGTGAGAATCAAATGGGCCAGACAGTCCCGTTCCAACGCTGTAATTTACAAAAACCTTGTACTTTCCACCGCTCTTTGACTAAACATATAACATGTTATATCCAGTTTAGTTCACATCGAATGAAAGCTGCCAGTTTTCTCTACAGAATTGTATAAAGAAATCTGTACGTACAAACATATGGGATTGTGGGCGTTATCTCAATTGACAAATGTGCTGTTTCATTGGTTTCAAAACTGTCCAATCGCAAGGGTTTACAGAAAGCTTAGTCATTCAAATTGTATAGTACTGACATCTGATTGCAAGGCATCTTTAGATAGATCAAATCTTGACGAATCCCATGGTAGCTTTATAATTTTGATGAAAATATTCCTGTAGATGGTCTGGGACGTTGAATAAGTGGGAAATAACAGTACAATTGTATTCGAATCCACGCGTGGAATCAGGTTTACAGAAATCTACAATTTTAAAATGACGATTACATATGTAAATATACGTTTTAGAAAGAAATTGTAAATACAAAAATTAAAGTTTGAAACATTACCTTTCCAATGGTGTTTGTCTTTTTGAGATTGAAAGATTTTTAGTGGGTCAAATATTCAATACAATCACTTGTTACAAATGTGTTGGAGTGACGGTACATTATGTACCGTCTGCCGGTTCTAGGGTTAAATTCAATATTTTGCAAAATCCTTTCTTAGTGTGCCTCTACATAGTGGTATTAATGTACCCTGAAAGTTTCAAGTCTATAGCTATCATAGTTTTGGCTGTATGTTGATTATGAAGATGAGTCAGTCAGTCAGGACATCTTCTTTTATATATACAGATAAATAATGGAACACAGAGTTGCGCTGTCAAAGAGGATGTGATGCTCTTTCCATTGCTCACAGAATAAAAATAAGAAGGTACTTCCTACATCCAAGATCATGGGACTCGGATCACTCAACTGTGAATGGGCCTATACAGTAGTTGGTCTCATCAATGTGTCACTAAGGGGACATGGATAACCATGACAGATAAGAGGCCTATTTTTAAAACCAAGTTTGCAAAGCAAGGCTTAGTGTACCCCAAAAAATGTGATTAGACGAAGAACAAAAGTACTGACTTGTCAAACACCAATGTTCCTGGTTATATAGAGCAAGGGCAGAATTGTAGTAGGCTTGAAGCACCAACTCCCTCCTCTAATGAAATGTAAGAAGATGTGTCCGAAGCTGACTGGAGACACTTACTCCAGAAATTGGTTTGAAATGGGCACAAACTGGAACATTGTTAAGAGAAACTCTCTTCTCCATCAAAATGGCAGTTGTACCCAAAAATTATCCACAAAGAAAAATTCTCCGAAGAGCACGGTACAACCATAAAATAAGTGCTTTTACGGATAAATTTAAATGCCTAGAAGAAGGAACATATCCATGGAGAGAGAGAGAGAAGCACTCATAATATCATAATTGCTCCAAACCAAGCTCTGTATAGTGAAAACTATTTCTAGTATAAGACCACTAGGTGAGGATGGCAAAATTGTCATTTCTGGTTTTACTAAAAGTATATTCTGCAGGTTACCAACGTTCCCCGTGGCAGGACCTCCAGAAAGGATCCACGTTATGATTGATAGCCAAACCTAAGCTTTAGCCAAGGACAGGAAGACCCCAAAGGTCATACCTTCATCTTCCTAGTAGATGATCTGTCTCTCATAGCCTTCAAAGCAGTGAATGCATAAGTAGTAACGGTGCAGATGGCAGCCTCAGTTAAGTTGAGGACAGTTCTTGTTAGAGGTTAGAAAGAAACATAGTAACAATTTCTAAATTGAAATGGGTGATAAATAAATTCAGCCCTTTTAAATCACCTGGTTATAACGTTAGGCGTTATAAAAATAAAATAAAATGAATTTAATAAAACTTGTTAAAAATAAAATATTGAATTTAGGCTAAGCCTACACTAGTTTTCTTTACCTCTTGTCTTTTTACAACTTACAACTCAGGATCGTGAGATTCCTGAACAAGTACTTGCTGGAATGTAGGATAATGAAATCAAACTATAATGGTTCAAATAACAACTGATTTTAATTGGCCGCTTTAGCCCAGCATGTTTCTTTTATATCAAGTTAAAAAAAATTTACAACCTTATAAGTCATTTCGACAAAAAAATGTAGTCAAACAAATAACATAGATCAATTTAAATTCAAAAATATATGGTACATACAGATATTTAATTCTTACGAAAAGGCAGACACACAAACTTATTAATTAAAAAAAAAGAAAAACCCACTCGCACGTGCAACACTTTTGTAGTCTAGTTCATGTTCAATTTACTGTCACATTATTTAAGAAACTTGAAAAGTTCACCGATCGCAACACAAACCATTGTCGATGATAATTTTATTAGCTTTGGTAAAAATTTAAACCAGTTCTTTAATACATAACTGTCTTGTAAAATGTTCACATTTTAAGACAAATTTACTCACTGAGTAAAACCCACGTCTTAATAACTTGACGGCTCAATGAGAAGTTACGTTAGCAGTGTTCTCCCACCGCCACTTTCATTCGGCATCTACTTTCTCTCCACCAATCAGAAACGTCTGACGACACATAGATGCTAGATGTTGCGTCAGATTCTTTTGGTTGCTAGCTATGCGTTCTTTTTAGATCTTGCATGTGGAAAATCACGTAGACCATTTTTCCTGGAATTAGCTTGCAGGTGTTTGCTTCTTATCTCGTCTAGACTGGTGTGGACGTTACTTTTCTAAATGCGTCTCGAAACTCGTATACTTTCCGCGTCTTAAAGTCAGTGCATAAACTGTCTAATTTTAAACTCACATATAGATTGAATATAATAATCAATTTTAATACTTGCCTGCCTTTTACATTTATTCAAATTAATACTAAAATTGACTTTTAAAATTTGTCTGTCTTTTATCAAAATATTGAACCGACTCATGTCTTATGCATTTTCCCTACCCTTTACTTTGAGAATCCTGAAGCTTTAGTTTAACACTTTTTATTTCTTTATTTTACCTTAATTCAACAATCTTACATGGTGGAGATCTAACCTACACAATTTCAAAAAGAACTAGACTTGATCTTAATCCAAGTGATCAGCAAGCTATCCAGAGCCAGCATAGCTTATGGATACGTTCTATAGGTCTGGAAGGCTAGTAAAGTAGTACTAACCTACAAAAATGGCAGCACAGATTATTCTGATACAAAAGTTTATTGACCTATCAGCATATCCTCGAATGCCCTCGTATTTTTGTCCCCTTTACCACCGATGGCTACATACACACCCAGAAGTGATACAAAATATATTCAAAACGTTAAATGTTTTTATAAAATTGTTTTAAAGGTAAATGTGTACTTTCTATAATTAGCTTATCATTCAAATAGCACTTAATTCAGTCAAACAAGGAAAGTAGAAGAAATTGTTATTGTTTTGTCCAGTCGATTCAAGTCATTCAAATATCAAAGGGCAAACTGAGCCAATCTGAGATCTTTTTATCAATCTCAATCTCAAAAATCATCTGAGATTGCTCCACATAAACTTGTGGAAAAAATTGTTGATGCCCTGGAAAGGAAGGAAATCGTCTTGTGCTGCTTCTTGGACATAGAGGGCACATTTGATAAAAAGTCTTATGATACAATTCTGAAAAAACTGCAGGAACGCAGGGTGTACTTAACAGTAACAAAAGGAGTGGATTACATGCTTTGAAGCAGGTGCAAAGCCTACTAGTGACCTACCTGGTTTCATGGCCACAAGACGATGGCAACGGGGAGGTGTGCTCTCACCTCTGTATAGTGGTCGATGGTATCAGCCAGACAGGAACATATGTCTAAAGAACGACTAACCGATCTATCCATGCTCCATATACAGAACAGTTTTCCCTAACAATTTTGATTGTAGGTTTTGTAGAATTTTATCCTAGTCTTTTAAAAAACTTGGTTTGCTTTAGTGCACGATGTAATAACAATTTCATTCATTTAGTTTTTTCACACGTCTCATCAAGTACACACTAATAGTTCCCATATATTAATCTTCATTGATACTCACCAGTTGAGTGACAGCAGGAATGGGACCTATTCCCATGATTGATGGATCTACTCCTGCTTGTGAATGAGCTACTATTCTAGCTAAAGGTGTCAATCCTCGGGCACTAGCGGCCTCTGCTGTCATTAGAACCATTGCTGCTGCTCCATCATTGATTCCAGAAGCATTACCTGCTGTCACTGAGCCACACTGCAACAAGGTCCAAGAATCATATAGATACAATCAAGAAGCATAAACACTGAAAGACTAAAAATAGTTGTATCTAAAAAAAAGCTATTTGTTATTTTACTTAAAATTCATCAATAAAAATTAAATTACAAAAATAGAAAAAAACATACTAAAATGAGGCCACTTATTTTCTCCAAATGTAATATTTAATTGTTCATAATTTCAAATATTCTTTGAACAGTTAAGACAAATCTAATAATCCTTCTTTGTAGAGCCAAGTATACATAACATCCAGACACATCAGGGTAAAAAAGAATGCCTGTGTTTGAAAATTAATACTTCAAGTAGGGCGAATATGTTGAGGCGATTTTGAGCATAAAATGAAAGATGGGAATTGTTTAAAGCATGTCTGAGAGGAGGTAAAAGAGGGGCCCTCACCTTTGGTTTATTGTGACTGACATCGGCAGTACAACCGCAATAAACAAATATAGACCTCTGTTGCTTTAACCCTACAAATGAGATGAACATATTATTCTTAGTGAACAAAACGTATAAAAATTAGTTGTTTCATTTATAAATATATTCAGAGTGTCACAAAAAACCTTTAGCACTTAAAATTGCACTATACAGGATCGGATTTTATACAATAAAATAAATGAAAATATTAAGTAACTTTTTTATAATTTTGTTTTAGTTAAGCCGCAATCCAACATTTGTATTATTTTAAAACTCAATGTAACTCCAGCAATTAGCCTACCAAGTTAACACTTTATGAGGGAAATATGTGAATTGACAAATCTTTGTGCATGTTTTAAAGTTACGAGGAGAATACATTCATGGAATCGACGAATAAAGACAGTAGGAAGTAGGGAATATTTCTTGAGATACCTTCAATCGTCCTATTTCATTTTCCGTCAAACAATATAGTATATACAAAATAGTATAAATATTATATATATAGTATACTATGTGTCATTCTTAGTTTTTCGATTCGAGTAAAAATTATTCAAAGAGTCTATCGTTAATCAGTCAATATGTTTAGAAAAAGTAGCATGTTTTGTTCTATACTTCAGCAACTTCTTACTTCTGTGAGTTTAATTTTCTCATTAAAATTCCTATTAATTTACACTTTATACCAAATCTTAAGTGAATATTTCTTGATTCGTAAGTACATATTTTAGTATAATATGAAAACTTTTTATTACTGCTATAATTATTAATTTAAATGCATGGCCAAAATTAAACATATATATAAAACAAAGTCAGGTTTGTTACACCACTTATAACTCAAGAACGGCTGAACCAATTTTTATAATCTTTGATTTGATGGATTTGTCTCCGCCCCCAATAGCAGAATATCTATTAAAATATAGGAAAAAACATAAATAAAATTTAAAACACAAAGTAGTTTTAGGTTGGACCTAGACTGATGAACTAACACATCCATTTTATTTGAATGTACAGTATTTACATTCATTACCATAGCAACCAATAAAATAAAATCAGTTCATTCAAATATATAATATAATAAAAATGTAATGCTGGTAAGCACATTACTTGAGAACGGCTGGACCAATTTGGCTATGTTTTGTTTAAAAATGTTCGAAATAGTCCGAATTAGGTTTTTATAGAAAGACAAATTTGAAAAGTTTCCCGAAAAATGTTCAAATTCGGGAAAAACCGAAAATCGTTTTTCCTATGAACTCAAGACGATAACTCACGGAAACAGCTGTTCTAATAAAATGCTTATATCAAAGCCCACTAAAGAATACCGTTGAGGGACAGGCTTGTGTACACCGAGACCTTGAACGCTCCAATCGCTGTAGTGCGATGTTGTCACGTTCTTCCCACGCTTCTAACTGACTGCGGCTGATTCAACGCATTTATAATTCTTTAAACTGTGCGATCAAGCCTCAAGCGGAGTGTCAAGCGATCATACCAGGAGTGTTCGAGACTAGTAGATATGGCAACGCTGCGCGCCCATCCTATTGGCCGCCTCGCAACGGTATTCTTTAGTGGGTTTTGATATAGTAACACATGTTTGTTTACATTTATTACCATAGCAGCAACTTTACTTAGCATTTATAATCAGTTTATTATTCTTCAAAACCAACAGATTTTTTAGGTTAGATTAACCAACTTAAAGCAAACAAAAACATAAATCAACTAAAAATGATTACTATATTTTAATTCAATTCAAACATTGGTTGTTGCATATTATATATAAAACAGATGCATTGGATCAAACACTGAACATAATTTTAGGTTAGGCCTACAATGAACCAAAACACGGTTATTTGAAACCAATTGGTCCAATTTAGAATCAGGTTTTTTACAATTCTTCACAACTATCAGTTTTTTAAGATTAGGTAAAAGCAAACAAAAGGTATGCTGTATTACCTATAAAGGTTTACAAACTATAAATCTAAATTTGTATAGCATATTTTTTAAGTGACATATAAACCAATTCGATTATTTAAGTCAATGCAATGTAATAACTTTACTACCCTTTAAATTAAATCAAGCAATAGCGAAGCATTACTGGGTCCATTAGTAATATATATTTAAAGAAAAAAATAAGAAAAATACTACAGCAAAAACTTAGTAGGCCTACTTACTTTGTTAAAAGCAGGTATCAATTTAGATAAAGATTCTGCTGTTGTCCCATGTCGTGGAAATTCATCCTGGGAGACAATGACATCTCCCTTTCTTCCAGGTACAGTAACAGATACTATCTCCTTCTGGAAATGTCCTTCCTTTTGGGCTAGTTCAGCCCTTTGTTGAGATTCTGCCGCAAATTTGTCCTGATCTTCTCTGGAGACATTGTATTGGGTAGCAATATTTTCCGCTGAAAATATATTTATCATTATTACACTATAAATATATTGTACAAGTTTAAAGATACAATTTCTATATAATCTGTAGCCTCAAAAATTAAATTAATTGTATTTATTTCAAGAATAAAAATAATATTTATTTAACAGCCTTCACAATAGATTTCAAATAATACAATAATACAAATATTAACAGTAAGTATATAAACAAATAAAAATAACAATAACAATAGTTAAACCCGAATTCATTGATAAAAATAAAAACATGTAATAAAAAATCCAAAATTTTTTGACTTTCCAAATAATTTTTTATTTATTAAGTCTGCTCTCTTTAATCTCTACAGGACTCAAGTTATTTTTAAGAAATGAAGACTGTGAAATTTTGTACACAAACAAAATAATTCGACCACGCAACTGAACAGCTGACGTGAGTTGAGCAAATTTCCAAAATTAAGTTTATAGGCCTATGTTTTAGGGTTTCAACCAACAATTTGGGAAATAGGTCTACTCACGAAGGCGTTGAACAGCTGGCTGTGTGTACACACTACATTAGTAGAATTTGTATGCGCCTAGTGGTTTCGCGAGTTTGCACTTGGCTTCGAACTGGGTACTTTTATGGTATTTTACGTTTTGATCGATTTTGGGGGAACCAAGCGAGCTATAAGGTCGCGTAAAAAAACAAAATGTGCAGAATAACATGCTACACATTTATGTTTAGAAAAACTTTTAAAAAATTTAATTCACGTAGTAAAAATCTCAAAAAATAGTTACTTCTGGTCAAAAAACATACTTCCGGTTGCTCGTTTTTTGGCTAAAGAACTCGTCCGAGCGACATAGACAACCAACATGTGTACCAAATCGGACTTAAAATGCAGCCGCTAGAGTGCAAACACATATATACATATATGATTTTTAAGGACAATGTATGTTCTGGGGACCATGATCAGTGCTCATTTGCTACTCCCGATCTTGGATCTTACCATAAGGGCCACTGCAATAGCTCATTTTTCCTATGGAAATTCGCTAATAATCATATAACAAAATGATCTAACAATTCCCAGTTATCCCTTTAGGTAAAAGTTACAATACTAGATTTTATAGTTTTGTTTACAGAACTTATGATTATATTATATTTAACACATAATATAATACAATAAATCTATATATATATAAGCAAAATACCACTCACTCATCACGATTTCTCAAAAACTACGGAACGGATTGAAATGAAATTTGGTATGTAGCTTCCTCTAGGGCCATAGGTGCTCACAAAGAAAGGGTTTAAAAAAATTCGAAATTTTAGGGGGTATGGGGGGATCAAAGTTATTAAATCACGGTTTCTTCAAAACTACCGAACGGATTGGAATGAAATTTGGTATATAGCTTCCTCTAGGGCCATAGGTGCTCACCAAGAAAGGGTTTTTAAAAAATTCGAAATTTTAGGGAGGGTTTGGGGGGATCAAAGTTATTAAATCATGGTTTCTTCAAAACTACCGAACGGATTGGAATGAAATTCGGTATGTAGCTTCCTCTAGGGCCATAGGTGCTCACTAAGGGTATGAAAAATTTCGAAATTTAGGAGGAATTTGGGGGGATCAAAGTTACTAAAATCATAATTTCAGATCTTTTATTATTATGACAATAGTGCTTTTATTATTTAAGATATGTATATATAAAAGTACAATACCACTCACTGACTGAACACTTAAAAAGAATATAATTACGTTAAAAAGACTGAAAATACCAACCACCACAGGCAATGCCGTACGGGTCAGCTAGTCAATTATATATTAATAATGTGTAGAACCAAAAAACATGTTAACATACATTGGAACATCTAATCCTAACCCTAGTTATCTATAAATATAATCGAGCTTGACTCGTGAGAAATATTATTTCTAAAATTAGAAACATAATACACATTTCTCACAAACATACGTTTAATGGTGAAATATTTTTCAACGACAAAGTATCATCTTCAGTGACATTTGAGCTACAATTAAATTATAACTAATTTACTATAGTTATTATAACCTTGTTATCTAGACTATTAATGATTCAGTTAACTTTTTATAATGCGTGAGATCCAACCGGCTGGCTACTTTATATCGTTCTCCCGTCTTCATTCCATACTTGGTCAAAGTGAACCTGGAGCCTATTAAATGAGTAATTTGTCATTTTAAAACATTTGAAGGATTCATTTACAAATATTTTCATTTGTCTAGACTGAACAATCCTGAATTATCTAAATAATTGACATTCCACTCATATTGTAAAATAACTCTACATATTGTGTCAATTTGAAAAATATCAATAATATTTAATTCAGCTAGTCATCAAAAGCAGTCATTTGCATGTTTAGATGACATATATTTTTTAAAGTAGATATTCTGAAAATAACTTTTTGTTTTGTTTGTGGATTAATTATTTTTACAAATGTACTGATTTCATTTTAAAACATCAATGCTCTAGTATGTTCCACTAAACTATAGCAAGTTTTGAAATAATCTCACCTGTTTCTCCCATGTGAATGCTGTTGAACGCATCAGTTAAACCATCGTGCAAAAGTGAATCAACAAGGCTACTGTTTCCCATCTTTACACCAGAACGCAGTTGAGTAGTGTGTGGAGCTTGACTCATTGCTTCTTGCCCACCGCATACTACAATATCTGAATCACCTAACTTTATCGATTGGTAACCAGTTATTACAGCTCTGAAATAAAAACAATGCAATGACCATTCGTTTTCTTTATTGAACATGTTTTTAACATAAAGTTTGTTCAATTTATTCTACAGCAAGTTTTCTTAACTAACATATTTTAAAACCCATTGAACAACACATTGTGGAAGAGTAAAAGAAAGTACAGTACAAAAGGTGTGGCTAGAAAAAAAAAAAAGAAAAAAAACAGTCTGACTTTTTTTAAACATTCAGCAAGCCTGTCCATTTAATGTAATATCTCTCCTACCTACTATGAGGTCATCAGGGTAGTTCCACTCAATTGTTCAATAATCTTTGAACAATGTTGACCATACATCCGAGTTCTGTTCGAAAGTGTTAAGTATTCAAGCGGAGAGAAATTTATCAATGTGAAGTTCTTTGTCAAAATCCGCTACAGTATCTTATGCTTTGTTAAAAAAAATTTATTGATATAAATTCCAATCATGCACTCAGTTTAAAGAGGCAAGAGCAGTAATCACAGATGATGATCACCCAAGTCTGCTCTGTATGTAAAAACGGGTACCTACACAATTTCACAATGATCGTTTTTGCCAAGGTTGATAAAAAAGGTACGACAAAAAAAAAAGGCTGGCTACAGGTTGGTTACACTGGCATATAATAGTGTAAATAAGATGATAATGATGGACAGTATAGAAAATGACGGAATTAGGTGTGAGTTAGTTGGAAAGAGAGATTACGGAATAGTAGAAGCAAATAAATATGTAAGAAAATTATAAGAGAAAGTAAAATAACATTAAATACAATATGAAATATGATAATAAAACCAAAAATTGTAATAAAAGTGAAATCAGAAAAACAGAAATGAGTAAAATATAGCTATTAGAAGAAAAGATGTGATAAATAAACGACCAGAAGTGTCAAAATAGGGAAAAGTATATGGTTTTAAAGTTAAGAAATGATAAATAAGGGAGATTATGTAGAGAAAGTTGCAAATAAATCAAAATTGTGCTTATTTTTAAAAGCTATGAAATGTTATGTTGTTTATTGTAAAT
Source organism: Philaenus spumarius (assembly GCA_018207615.1). NCBI lineage: Eukaryota > Metazoa > Arthropoda > Insecta > Hemiptera > Aphrophoridae > Philaenus > Philaenus spumarius. The sequence goes on along the minus strand of JAGFPH010000402.1, from coordinate 297,211 downwards.
AGTTAGTAAGAAAAATATTTGAGATTGTTAATTGTGTTATATGTTATAAGATGTTTATGAATTGTTAAATGTAGATTGTAGAAAGCAAATGTAAACAAAAAAATGTTACTAAGGAAATTTAAAAATTTTCAGACAAAAATAAAAGTTATAACAGAGACAGATATATATATACCGGGTGTCCCACGAAGAGGTCCCTATTTTTGAATTGATATGACAGACGTATGGAGCGCGCTACAGACTTGAAATTCTACAGTCGTGACTAACACATATGTAAAAGAAGTACGCCTGAGTATCAGTTAATTCTGACTGATCCAAACAAAATGGCGGAAAAACAACAAAATCAGCAATCGTATTTTAAGGGTAAACCTACTTTTATTTAGAATAGGAACAGCTACAGCTGTTTAGACTATTTTAAATCTATCAGCTGACTGCGTGTATCCACAACAATGAACATATTTGGTAATAAACATTGGCATTTGTTATTAAGTTGCATTGTAAAGTGTCTTATGTACCATGCCGTTTTCAACTGAGCAAAAAGTGAAATGTTGTTCCTGGGCTATTGCCTTTGAAAATGATTATGAAGCAATAAGGTGTTTTAGGGAAAGGTACCCAGGTGTAGTTCCACTGTCAAGGAAATCTATTTGTAAGTGGAAGAATATCCTACTAGAAACGGGGTCAATACAAAAAAAATACCATAGATCCTTCAACATAGAAAATTAAGAAATCGTATGTGCTGCTTTCATGGAATCTTTCATGGAATGCTTCATGGACTGGCCCCCAAGGTCTCCAGACTTGACTGTTTGTGACTTTTTTCTGTGGGGCTTTTTGAAGGAGAAGGTTTATTGTCATAACATTGCGACAGACGATGAACTAATGAGGTTGATCGAAGAGGAACTGTTGTTGATACCTCGAGAGTTGTTCAGCAAAGCGCATGACTTGTTTTCTATTTCGTTGTCATCAGTGCATTGCGATCGATGGACATAAGTTTGAATAAGGTTTATGGATCAAATAGATTTAATTTATTTATGAGTTACTTATATCTTTAATTCCCTAACGTTGTTTAGTGCTTAGTAACATCGTTAAAATTTAATAATTATGTTGTAACACTTAAGCAAATAAAACTATATTAACGAAAAGGTACTATTTCTTTGATATCCCGCCATTTTGTCCTAATGTGTCAGAATTAACTGATACTCAGGTGTATTTCTTTTACATATGTGTATGTTAGGACTGTTGAGTTTCAGGTTTGTAGAGTGTTCGGTGCATCTAATATATTAATTCAAAAATAGGGACCTCTTCATGGGACACCCGGTATATAAAGATTTTTTAAACTAATTATATTTAGTAGCCTAAGTTTCTGAATAATATATAATAGGAAATAAGATAATTCAAATGTTAAACAAAGCCTAAATTTATTATAATCTCAAAATTAGATTTCAAGATAATCACCATTTTAGAAATATGTAACTTTTGAAAGGCGTACTGGGCCGTTTATTTAATTCACCCCGTCCCAAAATATATATTCAATAACGCCGGGTTGCATTAGAGGCCTTGTTATCTACCGACACGCTGGGTTTAATGCGAGGTTATGCACTTGAAACAACCACCACGGGTAGCCAGCTTTGACATACACCTAAATTACTGAACAATAATTATTTAACACTATTATAGCACTAGACACAAATACCTAATTAACTTACTAGGGCATTGCCAGCCGAAATAGGCTATTAGCCCCAAACCTAGTTTAATCATATCCCGGGACTATTATATGTCTAATCGGCCCCCGCAAAAGCGGTAGCCACGCACTAATTTACTTAGCTGGCCATCACACAATTACACAACAAGGTTAATAATTAATACTTAAATGATTGTCGTGGGTCTCTCCAGGATGGTCTATAATAGCTGAAGGTCAGAGAAGAGATGGGCTTACACCGCAATAACCGCTAACGGATTCACTCTTCAATGCCTACTTGATCGTTGGTGACATAGATAAGATAGACATAGACATAGATAAGTTGTGACAGGCCCAGGTTCTCTCATACGATCCTAATCCGGAACCTGAGCGCGTCACACTTTTGGATTTAATAAAACAAATTATTATTAATACTTCAAAATATTAATAATAATTAAATTAACTAAACTCACCTTTGGGCAAGATAATAAAACACATTGTAAATGAAACTCTAGAGGTTAAAATAGGCCGAACATGCAGTATTCTTATTTTTTTTAAACGCTCATGAAATGTAATTAGTTACATCTTAGAATCAAAAGAATTAGGTTGCCATATCAGTTTGTTAAACCAATTATTTTTAAAAAAAGTAGTAAAAGTTGAAATATGCAAGAGTGAGATGTGATAATTTTAAATAAGTGAATTCGTCAGAGGAATGAACTGAGACTGAGACAAGGAATGTTAGCACGGCCATTGACTTTGTTCCGTTCCAAGCTTAAAGAATATACCCTGTAAAGAAATTTAATTTTACAATTAATTATCAATAAAACAATTTCCACATCAAGCTTTAATCCAATATTTATAAAATTACAAATATTACGAAATTCTGGACTGTATATTAAAATGTATTAAAAATAAAAAGTTGGAAATTAAATCCAGTACAGCATTTTACTTGATATTACCAAAGATGAATGGAAGGCCGTGAGTTAATTATAGCCAGGCATTGTTTGTAAATTTATAGCTTTGAGTAGTCTTACAGTAAATGTCTTAGTAACCAGACTTATATTTTTAACTTGTGAAAGTAGAAGTGAAACTTTAATATATCAAAGCAAGCAATTATAGAAAGAGACATAGAAGAAATTATAAATAAACTGTAATACGATATAAGATTCATAACTTAATTTTCAATTGAGGAACAAACGATCTAAATTCCAACTTGAATAAACTTTTGTGATAACTATAAACTTAAACTAACATTTTGATTCGGCATTATAAAAATAAATAAAATAATATTTTGAACTTTAGGATAAATTTAATAGATAAGATTCTGTTGTTACATAAGAATTTAAAAATATAACCAGATCCAGATACCCCAACAAAACAAATTGAATAACTGTGGTCAAATTAAAATTGAAAATTATATTATAACATAATATTTACTTTTATCATGAAAAATAAAGTAAATCAATAAAATATTTATTCATGGTGAACTACAAAATGAGTGATTGGTTTATTTATATTCATTATATAAGAAATTACAAGGACAACTCATCATCATCATTATTATTATTGAAGATGCTATACAGTAGAACCTTGATTATCCGAGGTAACTGGGACCGGGTAGGCCATGAGAAAACCATTGTGGTGCGAGTTCCCGCATTATTTATGTCGTTATTTGCTGATTTGGGGCCATACTTAGTTCAAAATATATTTGATTTGGTTTTAAATAAACAAAGAAGGTTTTATAATGTACTCAAATGAAAGAAATTTGATACTGTAATAAAAAAAAAATTAAAGCGACATTTACATTATTTATGAAGTACAAATTTAAATCCTTGAATTGCAAACATTTATATTTATAGATAAATGAAACACACAGAAAAGTTATAAATGTACACACTTTTAAAAAAGTCTTTCACTGTCCTTTCATTTTCACTTTCCACTAATAATTACACTCTCATTCACAAATTTTAACACCAACTAAAAACAAAAGAACAAAATACAACAAAAATACAGAACAAAGGTTCTGTAGCAGGGGGAAGAAACAACTTGTCGGTAAGTATGTGAGTAATAAATATGATGCCGCGAGGAGGGGGGTATAAGAGGAACAAGACTGCTTCATCATTCACTATACTATCTTTCCGTTAAACATCACCCATACCATTACGGCAAACGGTACTGTTTTGTGTTCTTTCTGTTCAATCTAACACAAAAGGTTTTATTATAAATTTATTTATTGAGAAATCATCTCGAGCTATGAATTCATTATCAAAATTAATTCAGTTAACTTACATTTATTTGAAAGTTAACAAAATTGATTTTGTAAAAAAAATCAAGTTTTTATTCTAATATTTTGTTTCTAATTAGCCTGGGATAATCCGAAAATTTGGATAATCTAGGTTTCATAAAAGCATCTTCAATAGTAAATGATGATGAGTTGATCAGATATTAGAAAATTAATTTTCATCACTGCAGGGATTATGCAGGGGATTAAACTGAAAGTGATCAGGGTTTTATTTTAAAAGATTTTATAGCACTAGTCTGTTTTTCAAGTAGATGACATGATTGCATCTAATACTCTAAACTCTATCGAATAGCAAAATCATTTATTATTTATTGGGTCAAGTTTGTAATGTTATTAACATCACTTTTCAGTCTTTTGGTTGAGCAAATTAGTTTATGGACTAATCTGTAATTCTGTAATAACATTACTTACTTTAGACCTGACCCACAGAGCATGTTGACAATATGTGCAGGAACAGCATAAGGAATTCCAGCTTTTACTGCAGCTTGCCTGGCAGGATTTTGTCCTTGTCCTGCTGTTAAAACCTGAAAGGTTTTTTTAATTTACCGAGTTATAATTATTAAATTTAATTCTAATTAAACTATATATATCACTTTTATCGTTAGAAATAAACCTTAAACCTAATTACATCTGAAAACTAAACAAAGAAATAAAAAAAGAGTTATACAAATTAAAACTATATAGCCTAAGTTATAAAAATACTCTTATTTGCAATTTTATAAATTTAATTTCTGACTAGTGAAGGCGTAATTAGAATATAGCAAAAGTTGGTTTAATCTAATATCTCTGTTGATAACCAATATAGGCACCCATAATTTTCATTTCTTTCCATATAAAATATTCGTAATATGTATACAAATAAATTAAAAAATGTGCTAACATAGCCCTAAGCTGCTGGGGTATGTCTTGATTATCACAAAACATAATAAAAAGGAAATAAAACTTACCTATCACCTGACAAATATTAAATTTATAAAACTCTGGTTTACTAAATTACATATAAGTCTGTAAGCTAAATGAAAAAATGTTTTATATTGAAATAAGATAAGGTAATAATAATGATGAATAAAACTATTTTTATTTTGGATAAAATCCCCGAATCACTATATTAATACAAGGTTAATGTAATATTACCTGTTTTTCCGTCAAGTGATCCACTAGTATTGTATATACTACCGCGGTTTTGGACTTATTCAATCGTCCATCTTCTGGTGTGAAAAATCGATCACATGAGGTCGTCAAACATTAAAAAAATTGTTACAACACATTGTCATTACAACACATACACAAAAACAACGCACTCCATTTAATTTGTAGTTGCTCGCACAGGTACTGGGTCAGAAATAACCGATGCAAAGCCCTAAATCAGTGGACATTGCTCCCCCTCCATTCGTGTAAAAATTAGATAATTTAAGGGCAGTGTCATATATGTTCAAACAAGAAACGCTAACGGCTGCAAACATCAGGTCTACGTTAAGCAAACAAGAAGCTCAAATAACCAAAGCAGATAACTGGAACGCAATAGTGATTATGCAAACCTCTGATTATATTGATAAAGTTAAGTGGTTTATCGATAATAATGGAATCATAAAATTGAATTCTGACCCCACTGTTGAACATAGTAAATCTATAAACAAATTGATTTCAAACAGTACTGAATTACTATCTATTGGAGATATAAGATACCTAAAGGTCATTAACCCCAAGGCCCCACTCTTAAGAGGCTTACCTAAAATACATAAACCAGATATTCCAATACGACCACTGGTAAACTTTACTAAGGCACCCACTTACAAAATTTCTAAAAAGATTGAACGCATTTATCAGGAGTGAAATCAAGTTTTAAAACAATTACAGTTTGAAAAATAGTTTAGAATTAGTGGAGAAAATTAAAGATTTAAAATTTCCTAACAACCATATTTTAGCCTCGTTTGACATCATCAACTTATACACAAACGTCCCTGTATATTAAACAATAAATATTTTGCATGAAAATTTGATAAAAAAACTCTAAACTTCCAGCCAAGGCAATTAATGAATTAGTTGTTTTAGTCATTGAGATCTTAAAGCAAAATTATTTCCAGTTCAATGGAGAATTTTTTATCCAAAGTGATGGACTTGTGATGGGCGCGCCTTATCGTGTATTATGGCTGAAATAATCTTAAATAACATGGAAAATAGGTACATATGTTCCTTGGACAACAAATATAATAATAAGTAAATTTTTTACCACAGATGATATGTCATCATTTTGTTCAACGGTAGTAAAAGACAATTGACCCTTCTCCACAATTACCTGAATGGATTGCATCCTAAATTAAAGTTCAACCTTGAAATTGAAGTTAACAAAAACCTAAACTATCTTGATATCGATATTTCTAAGATTTCCGACCATTTTTCATTCAAGATTTACAGGAAACCTACCACAACTGATCAAACAATACACAGCAGTTCTCATCACCCCATCCAACATAAATTTGCAGCTCATCACAGTTATGTACATAGGCTTTTATCATTCCCTCTAGCTAAGGATGTTTTTGACAATGAAGTATTAACACTTAAACATGTAGCAGTGTCGAATGGTTATGAGAGTTCCATCATTGATAACTTGGTCCGTAATCACAAAAACAAAAGAAATATTATAAAAACACGACTACGGGAAAATAACAATGTGAAGAAAATGTGTACTTTCACAGAGTTTCGTAATTTTCTGAACCACACCTTGCAAAATGAATCAGCCAAAAACAATGTTACCTTAACGTACAGCACAAATAATAAATTAGGTAACAAATTACAGCCGAATGTGCACAACAAAGACTTTATTGAATGTGTTGGTGTCTATAAATTGAGTTGTGACGACTGTCCTAAATATTATATAGGGCAGACAGGTCGTTCGTTTGCCAAGAGGTTTAAGGAACACTTGCCGAAATCAAAGCCGACTAAAATAGTGCCCAATTTTGCAGCTCACCTTGTTGATTTTGATCACAAATACACAAACCTTCAGACCGACATGAAGGTGTTAAAGTTTTGTGACAAGAGGACATCCATGAGTGTTATTGAAGAATATGAAATTTACAAGGCCGATGAAAATGGAACCCCATAATATTTCAAAAGACAAGTTGTCTTTTAGTGGAAACTCGATATACGACACTGCCCTTAAATTTTCTAATAATTACACGAATGGAGGGGAGAGCAATGTCCACTGATTTAGGACTTCGCATCGGTTAGTTCTGACCCAGTACTTGTGCGGGCAACTACAAATGAAATGTTACTGAACAATGGAGTGCGTTGTTTGTTGTGTATGTTTTGTAATGTCAATGTGTTGTAACAATTTTTTTTATGCAGACAACAAATGTTATAAATTTCATTGATGTCGGCTTCGTAGTTTTTGAATATGAACAACGTCAAAACGCCGTTTGTTGTACTTCGGTAGTATAAGCAGTCGGTTCCCTGCCGCCAGTTCGTTTCGCACGTTCGTTGTTTTGGGAGTTTGTTATTTTTTTTTTTAAGCTTGGCGGCAGGGCGACCGCCCTTCTTGATAATTTTACTATTATTACTAAAACCAATATCTGTAATATATTTTCCAAAACTTGTATTACAACAGTTAATAAATTCAAATTCTTACTTTAATATTCTATTGATGATAGTATAGGCCTAATATCTTCATGTTCAGACTTTATTAAAGTTGTAAAAAATCTTTAAAGAAATTCAGATGGTTAAAAAGGTCAAGTTTAGTATCTATCTACACTATCAGCTTGTGACTCTATCAAGCAACCTACTTCTTTTTTTCACTAGGCACAGGCACAGAAAAAAACGCCCATGTTTTTTTTGTTGATCTTGTAGACATTATTTGCATGTCAAAAAGTATATGGCAAATTAGTTACCATATAATATATGTTATTAAGTATATGTCGAAATTTAATATAGGCTAATTAGCAAATAAGTTACCTAAGAACTACATCTTTAAAAACAAATAATAATACAAATAATTAAGTTCGAGCTATAGAGAGTAGGGATGGCACAAACTGAACAGCGTTGCAAATTTATCACTGCTCCGACAAATGAGCAACTACGATTCGGAGTAGTGACTAACGAAACAAGGCTATACAATTTGCGTCTAGCACGCTTACGGCTACATTCTGTTCCTGTGACTGCACCATCAGACCGGACCATTTGCAACGGCTTAAGGCTGCAACTTGACTTTATGGGTACAACCAGATTGACACTTAAACTAACAACAGTCATTCAGACAACAGTTTCTTTTTCTCATTTTCCCACCTATTCGTGAAGTAGAGCTTGCTGACAATCACAGTACTAGTTTACTTGTATGTTTTATGTTTCTGAAATGTTTTTAATATATGTTTTAAATGTTATGTGCTTTTCATTAAGCCTATAATTGACGCATTTAAAAATATTGTTACTGTCACATTTTCCATTGTGATTAAATTAGGAAAGCCGTAGTAAAATCTATATTTTATTATAAAAAATATAGGCCTAATATTTAACTTTTATGTTTTCTCATATTTTACTGATAATTATTCCAAGTGTCCTAAGAGAGTTGATATCTTAATAAATCATGTTTCTTTTTAACTTTAAATGCAATAAAACTGTGACATAGGCCTACTTATAGATGCAGGTTCAGCACCAGGCACCGTTAGCACTCGGAGCAGAGAAATGTCACTGCTATTTTTCATTCACTGCTCTAACAAATGAGCAGTCTGGCACATCCCTATGAGAGAGTTCTTGGATTCATAATGTTTTGGACAAAATATGTCACAAAGACCTAATTTTGTGACTTTAAGTAACTAACACATTTGATTTTTATACACTTATTGATGCTTAAATATTATAGGCTACTTCATTAGAAATTGCATTACTACTACTGTAATAGATAAATGAAATAAAACAAATTACCTGCCCTAAAACCACTTCATTAATTTCTGATGGATTGATGTTAGAGCGATTAATTACTTCACGAATGACAACATTTCCCAGATCATGAGATTTTAGAGATGATAATGAACCACAAAAACTGCCTGTAAAAATGTGTTAGTATGAAAATACATAAGTTAAAATGTAAAAACTACAAATGTATATAATAACTTTATAATATATTATTATAGTCTGTACAAGTAAATTGAAAGCTAATTTAATTACAAATTTATGTAATTTAATATAACAATATCAACATTTTAGAGAAAGGAAATACAGTGTTCACAAATTTACAGTATGATTTCCCTTATATTAGTGCAGAAAGTAAAAACAAATATTATAGGCCAGTGTGTTTTATATTACTAACAAAAGTCATACAAAATTACTAACAAAGTAATACAATCAGCCTAAAAATTAACATTTCTTTAAATAGATATTGCAAGCTTGTTAAACAGTTGTTATCTATAATATAAACCAACCTAAGAAGTATTAATTCTAACTCACAAATTAATTATTAATTCACATTACTAAAATAATCAAATATTTGATAAAAAATATATTTATTTTTCTGATTTCGTTATTATGTGTCTAAACCACCAAGAGATTAACTAAACAAACCCACCAGTAGATAAAACCCATTACTAGATATTAAACAAACAAAAATAAGAAAGAAAGTAATCAATAATATACTATTTCTAGGTTATAATCTTACTCATAATTTATAAAGGTAATTCACCACTTTTTAATTGATAAGAATATTCTAAACGAGCTTCTCTTACTAATGTTTGTAAGTTTAGATGATTATTTTGTGAGCGACGCTAAATAACGTTGATTTTAAACATATAAATTTACAGTTATTATTAGGCTGGAATATCAGTGAATGGAATGTATTGAGAGTTCAAGGCTTTTTTCTAACCTAAAAGTTATTTTAGAATCAAACAAATAAATGTTATGTGAAGGATACTTTACCAATTGGTGTTCGTGCTGCAGATACTATTACGACACTTGTATCTTTCATTATTTATTTTAGTGCAATGCTCCTACAATCAAAACCTCTCTAGCAGACGAAGAGCAGTTAAATGACTGCCAGAGTGCCAGATGACTGTGATGACTGGGTGCCACACTGCCACCTGGGTACTACGTCACACAGAAACCAGAAACAGCAGAGAATCGGAATGGAACGGAACGACGGAATAGGAAGTTCATAGAGACAACAGACCAGCAACAGACTGAACAGACTAACAGACCCACAATTCAGTTCGGCAACTAGCAAGTGACTGGTGCAAAAATGGCCGAAAAGCAGGAGGTGAAAACTGGACTTCCAAATGCTACAGGTAAATGTTATTAATGTGACTGTCTCTTTTCATAATTTGTTACAATAGTGTTTATTTTATTTCCAGTCTTAATTTCGTGTACTGTCTTTGAATGATTCTCGTGACATTCTAGTAATTTTCGAAGGACCGCCCTGTACTAATTATTATTATATTTAAGCCCATCAAGCAATTTTTTTGTTAAATTATCTAGATAGTGCGTGTTTTCCAAGTAATACTATTTGACTTAAGGTTTGCTGGTGATTAACAATGAGAAAATAAGATATTAGCAAATAAAAAAGAAGTTTGTTAGGCCCTAGTGCTACACTATCAATTTTTTGAAATGTTGGTAGTACTGGAGTCATTCTGCATTATGTTGCCAACATTGAAACTTACATTTATTTAAACGTTTAATGCCCTTGACCCTTCATATTTGTAATTTAGCACAATATTAAAATTAATATTATTATTATCTACCTTCACCATGGAAAGAGACAATAATTCATCACTCTCTTACATAATCATGTTTTAGTTTTGTCTCAATGAAACTAGGCACATTTTAGGCCAAGTAAACTTATGAATAAGAATCGTTATTTGCTAGGCCTATGCTATAAGAATTTGTTTAGTAACACCCTAAAGAAGTTTTGAATAAATTCAAAGATAAATATAAACTAAGCTGTGAAGCAAAAAATTATTTTTTTTGTATTTTTATTTACGTAATACATGTAGTGATAGTCGTAGTTTTTTGGTTTGATTTGAAGCAAGTAATATAAATGAATTACTGTAGAAATGTTTTTCTTTCATATTAAATCATGGCATACGTTTAAATTCCATTGCTGCTAATTGATAAAAGTAGTATGACTCGAGAAAGGAGGGAGCTGGAAATAGTGTCCGGCATTATTAGGTGAGGTATTGATGAATCTCTTGAAGGCGTTACTTTTAGCGTGATTGTCAAAATTTGATATAGTTAGGTTCTGAAAGTACACATTTTACTGAGTCTGCAAATGGTACCTTAGCTCACAATTATTTTGAAACTTCCAGAGGACAAAATTTCACTGTAGACTAGTCTACTCATCCCTATCAAGCTCCATCCTATGAATATTTTTACTTTTTAGATCCAGATTGAGATGAATATCACATATATTATTTCTCAAGGCCATTTTTTTGTCGGTACGCCATAACTTCCTTAATACATCATCAAATTACATGAATGAGTCATCATTTAAAAGCTTTCCTTAACCGCTAGGCCTACACCGGAAAAATATACAAAATACAATTATACGAAAAAATACAAAATAAAGAATCCGAAAGTAACAGTGATGTAAGATCAAGTAAGTTGTAGGGATATTTTCCTGTCGTTGGCAACACTGATGATAACAATACCCAGCTGGAGAACTGCCGTTATGCCACTACATTGCTATTTTTAATTTATTGTAAGCGTGATTATAATCAGCATTGTGGATACACCTATTTGTTGTTGTTTACCTTTTGCAAGTTGGTACAGTAAGTTGTTTAAAAATAGGCCTATATAATAACAATAACAAAATTATTTCTCTTTAACATGGATTTAAATTAATAAAACACTGTTACAGTAGTAAGTTAGAATGCGAATGCTTCGCACGGGTCAGCTAGTACCTATTTAATTTTATATGTTATATATAACATTATAAACTGTACTAAGTTTATGTCTAGGCGTATTAAACTTGATGATAATGAAGACAATGAAATAGAAAACAGTAAAGACAACATCAAAGATTATAAACTGTTACATTTTTGTTCTTTAGAAAGTTTATTGTTTTACATTAGAAGAATAAGTTTGGATTGTTTATATAAATTTGCTTTTATTTACACATTTGCCTATCCTACTCTAAATGTTGAACTGTCATTTTGTAAAATGTTAAATTGTCTAGGAGGATCAAACATGACTCACTAAATATTGTCATAAATTACATAGGTCTACATGCCTTGTAAGTTGTAACTTATGAACTCTAAACATACCTACTGTGATAGTATCTGCGGGTTTATGATAAAGCTTTTATTATTACAAAAAAATATAAATTTTTTAACAATATAGGTTAATGTAGGGCTACCATCTGGAAAGATAATACAACCCTTAAAACCCTAGAACACTAGGCCCCCTATTGTATGTAAAACTTACGTGTGGGGCCGATATTTTGTCCCCTCCCCTCTTCCCCGCTCCTCTACCACTTTAGCAGTGCTTTGTGCACTTAAGGGTCCAGGTCGCAAAATGAGGTAGGTAATATGGAAAAATAAAAAAAAAAATAAAATAGTTTTTTTTTAATGTGTATTTTATTGTAACCTACCTTTCATTTACCAATAAATAGTGTTAAGTGTGCAGCAGAGCTGATTTTAGTCAAATAGTATTTTTTTATAAATTTTGTTAAAGACCAAACACTGAAAACTTACAACTCGTTCACGTCCATAAAAATAACTATAAAAAATATTTTGAGGTTATTTACAGAAGAAAAAACAACATATATTAAACACCTAACTATTACTCAATCACTTAAAAAGATTTTACTAGCAATTTTTAAAACATTTAAGCTTGAAATAAACATGTTTGCAATGTCTGAAGTTATTTTACGAACAACAATACATAAACTTTATTATATTCAACCCAAATCTACAATAATCTTTTCAATAATCATTTAAGATGAAAATATGGGCTTAATAAAGTCCATGGAGTATCATACAAAGAAATTCTATAATAGATTTTGTTATTTTTAACCGGTTTAATTAGCGTGAACGAGTTGTACAAGGTGTGAACGAGTGGTGACAGTGTGAACGACATCGTTCACAAAAGGTAAGGTGGCATTGAAATAAATAGTACAGTAAGAAGTTTTAAAAAGCTTTTAATTACCGGTAATTATAAATATATATGTTAAACGCAACATACATATATATCAGAACTCATGAATATTTCTTAGGCACATATTAATACGAAAATATCGTAAATACATTGTTAGGACTAAGAAATACCCTAATAAAGTCAGAATGCCAGAACAACAAGAAACTAAAACTGAAATCAATAAAAATATCGTAAATTAATTGTTGCAAGTTAAGAAATACCCTCACATAGCCTACTTATTAAATCCAATTTGCAATGCTACAACAACTATAAACTAAAACTGAAATCAATGAAAATATCGCAAATAAATTGTTACAAGTTAAGAAATACCCTCACATATACTTATTAAATCAAATTTGCAATGCTAGAACAACCATTTAAGCTAAAACTGAAATCAATGAAAATATCGTAAAAATAAATTGTTACAAGTTAAAAAATATCCTGATAGTTATTAAATCAAATTTACAATGCTAGAACAACTAGAAACTAAAACTGAAATCAATGAAAATACTGTTTACAAATAAATTGTTACAAGTTAAGAAATACCCTCGAACATACTTAATAAATAAAATTCACAATGCTAGATCAACTAGAAACTAAAATTAATATATACATTGCACAAAAAATACATATCTTAGATCTTTGAGATATTGCACACAAAATATATGTCTTTGGAGTAATTATTGCACAATAAAAGAGTATATATACAGAGAAATTTAACATACAATGTTTTTTCACAGAATGACTAGTCAGTTTTAAAAATTACTTTAGTTTTTTAAATTTATAGTACACCCGATTTCCTTTTAAAGTAATAACGGGGGCTGGCAGAATTGCTATTATTTGGTGCAGCTGAACAGACGATACGTTGTTTTCGTCTACTGTGTAGATTGATTTGTCTTTGGTGGAACACTTCATGAACATCACCTCGATTTCACTATTGATGACATTTGTTTGGCAAATTCCAATGAACTGGCATTTCGTTTTTTTTCCTTGTTCCTCAAACTCAACAATGACAAAAGTTCCAGATTCAATTTCTTGTTTTGCCGATACCGTGTAGTCACCTCCACCACCATAATCGGACAGAAGATCTTTATCTCTCGATGCTAGGGGCACATTCTCTTCAACTGCAGATACTAAATCTTCGTCTTCAGATGATGTGTAGACGTCATCAACTGACATTTTATTCTTCTTCCTGGTAGTAACGGGACCATGTTTATTCAAGTCGTTGGAGGTCACAGATGGAATCTCCTTTTCTTCTGGGAAAATATCCAACAAGTGGAAATGTTTGCACTTCTCTGCTGGGTCACACTCAAAGCATATCAGTTTCCTGCCATACATGACCCCACTTTAATAAACAACCTGGTGGACTTGCATAATGCCGTTGATAGGTGGTACTGTCAGGTCTGCTACTTCTTGTTTTAAGGCTGCAACATCTTCAGCAGGTACTTCGTAAAGGGTGATTTTGCAGTCCTTCAAGATAGTAATAAACTCTTTTGAACACGTTATATCTCGGCCATACAAGACTTTCCGGTCGGCTTCTCTTTTTAGGGTGCCCCCAACATCATCCATGGGCCCTTTCCCATGGCCTGCTTCAGTAAAATTCCATGTCATATTTTCAAGTTTGGGAAAGTATTTTGGGACATAGTTCTTAAACAGGTGCATGTTCATGCGGTTGCGGTATTTGCTAGACGGACTGTCGCTGATAAAGTGGACTGTGGTGGTACCAGGATACACCAAAGATGATCTTTTTAGTATTGGGATCATATGCGCCCAAACTGCATGTGCCTGGTGGTCAATGTTGTCAGAAACAGATGCAAAACATTCTGTTTCTACTTTCCTATCAACAAGTGCATACCGCACACCAGTGTTTAAACAAATTTGTTTTTTTGGACGCGCCAAAATGAACCGACTGAATTTCCTTTGCATACTTAGTTACATAATTTTCAGAGAAATCCAGACGAAAAACAAGTTCATTACTTTTCAAATTTTCACATTTCTTTTTCACCTGCGCAGCCAAATAGTTAGTGTAATACACGTGCTTCTTGAAAATTTGCAATTGGGTTTTAAATTCTTTCTTCACAATGGAAATGTCTTTAATCTCCTTGCTTCTCACAGTTACTTTATCATTTTCTTTCTATTTTTTATTATTTTCTCAACTTGGTCTTGTTTCCATTTAAAATACTTTAACTTGAAATCCTCTTCGTAAAAAAAAAGGTATTTCAGTATGCTTGCACTCTTCACATGTGCTCAGCATGCACTGTTCATTATCGGGAGAACACACCGTTGCAGATATTACATAGTTAGTATTTTGTTGCACAATTACCTTCGTTTGTTTAAGTGCCCTGACTAATAACTGCATATTTGTATGTTTGATTCAGGCACAGGTTTCCCTGTCACTGAGTTTAGGGAATGTCACCCAAAAAGGCCTGCTGCGCTTGAAAGTTGACAGTGATATTTTGCAGTTGTTTTCTTCTTCAAACTGCTTGTGCAATTTTGCCAGGGGTTCTAAAAGAACCCAATGCTGTTTTTTTATGGACCCTTTCTTTATAAAATCTCGTTTTCCTGGGCACATCCGACTTATCCTGTCATCCTCATAAAATAGTTTGTTTTTTCAGACAGCTGCTGCCGAATCAAAGTTTTCACTTTTCTGGTGTAGTCTGAAGGGTTGGAATTGGCCTTTAATATTTTGTTAGCAGAGTAAGGCAGAATTTTACGAAAGTATTTCTGTACGCTGTACTGCTTCAATTTTTCGTTTCCAAAAACTTTACGCAATTGCTGGTTCTCCTTTTTCGACCCAGCAATTTTTTTTTACTTGATGCTGAGCTTGTTTTTGTAAACTAAAACCTAAAAACAACTGCTTCCTAACAAGTGGTGACACTTTTTCTCTGCCAACAGTTTGCGAAACCAGTTTTCTTGGAGACGGTGACGCATTTTTCTTGTGCTTCGATTTTTCTCGGTGAAGTCTCTGTTTGTATTTATTCAAAGATTTTTCCAGCTCTTTAATCCTTTGACGCTGTTTCTCTATTTTCCTATACGCTTTAGACCTATCCTTTCTAATTTGTTTTCGTCCTCTCTTTTTCTGAATGGAGTCCTCCGTAGTAGGCCGTTGAACCTCGCTCGGACCAGGAGAACATGGGACCGTTTCATTTACAACTGTGTTGTTAGCATTTTTTTTCTTCATACTCCGGATCTTATTACGCTCCTTCCAATACTTCTTCTTCAATCTATGCTCTCTTGGAGTCATGTCTGCTACAGATTTAACTATTTTTTCTTCCCTCAATCTTGCTTGTCTTTCTCTGTCATACTTCTTCTTGGCTTCAATCTGTTATTCAGTCCGATTTGCTAGACTCCTCCTTTTGCGCTCTCTTGCTAAAGCTTTTTGTCGCTCGTACTTCTCAGCATTGACATTTTTTTTTGTCCGGGACATGTTGTTGTAGTATAAAGTAGCCTGAAAAGAATAAACAAACCGTAGAGAACTGTCAAAAAAAGTACATTGCTTAAATTTTAAATTTTTATTAGTTATTGCTTTTCAAAAATAAAAAATGTTGTATTTAACATTTAGATTTACTTCAAGGTCGTCCCTTTTACTGTTCAAAAGATTTATTTTTCATTCAAATTATTTTTTTTAAGACAAATTTCTAATTCACTCTAAAAATCAATATTTTCCCAAAAATACGGTATTTTATTAATTTATGAAGTTATAAAATTAACAGTTAAGCATTAATATTTATATATATTTACGTTAAACATATCTTTTACTGTTCTAAAGATATATTTTTCATTCAAACTATGTTTTTCAAGACAAATTTCTTATTCACTCTAAAAATCAATATTTTTCCAAAAATACGGTATCTTATTAATTTATGAAGTTATTAAATTAACAGTCAAGCATTAATATTTAATATATTTATATATAATTACGTTAAACATATTTTGTTTATAATTAATAACACTGAAATGCATTGGCCATATAGCATTGGCTATATAGTACAACTCGTTCACACCGCACCACCCCCCGAACGAGAACGAGTTGTGCGTGAACGATTTGTAATTTGTTGACATCTCCCAGTATAGCTCAATTAGTATTGTAATAGGCTTCTCGTCTACTCTGAGGCAGGAGTAGGTTCACTTACACTTCCTTAGTTTATATCTATTATTTATCTAAACTTCAATTTATATTAGTAACTATTGTGAACGAGTTGTACTATAATTAAGGTACGGTGTGTTCCTTACCTGTTAAAACTGTTGTAAAAAGTAGAAATAACTTTATTAATCAGGTAAACTATATAGCGCACTTAACTTCTACACAATCACAACACACTACGAGCGTTTCGCAGGTTTTTTCTGCCGACTTCGTATATTTTCGGCTTTCGCTATTTAGTGGTCCGTGACCCAACGCCTCCGAGATGACAAACGTTAAATATTAGAACTGCAGACTTTGTTGTTCATTATTTATAAACTAGCTGGTGTTTGTTTATGTTCGTTCATTATTGATATCGGCATTTTTTACGGATTTTCAAGCAGGTAAACATCTGGTAGCCGCTTGAGTGACCGTGAACGAGTTGTAAATATACATCTTAAAACTTATTTTACTAATTCATATCTTATATTTATGATCTTAAACTATATTTAGTTTAAGAATAGTAGGTTAAATAATCAAAACAACACATATTTATGCAAAATTTTATTGTTATTTGCAATTTCAACTCCATTACAAATTACCTCATTTCGTGACCTAGACCCTTAATAGCCTTTGAGACTGCTTGGTGGATACGTTCATCTGTGTTAGTTTGGTGTCGATTTTATACTCAACTATCTAAACAACACGTAAAATTTACGTATCGCTAGTTTTAACAGAATATTTTACCACATGATAGAAATGATGTTGGTTCTCAGAAAAGAAGAAGAACCTAACTGTTTATTTTGTGATTGGAAAAACAAGAGGATGCCGATACTTACTGTAGCTGCGGAAAAGTTATCTGTGGTAACATCAAGTGAAAAAGTGCCCTCAGTGTGCCTAGGTTCAAAACAAATGAAAAATATGTAATGAATAATATTTATTAATACAAATTCTTTTTTAAAGTTATAGTCCTAGGACCCAGGCCTTTAAAAGTTTATGATTACCTAACTCTTGAGACTTCGTATATCTCTTATTTAAGTTGAGTCAGACAACATTTTTATTTGCAACAATTCTCGGTAGAGGGGCATTTTCTTTTGAGAACCCGGCAAAGTCATTGATTTGATGCGGTAAAAAAATGTATAACCTAAACAATAATCTTTCTTTTAATCGAAAGTTTGTTTTATGTAGAAAGCGAAAAATATTTTGTCGGACAAATATTATTGGTCATTTCTGCGCGTCTGACAACCCGAACATAGCAAAGTTATGGCGTCAAAAAATTTAGTACCTAACTGCTGATTTTTTCAGAATCATTTATAAAATATATATATATATATATAGGCCTATATAACTAAGTGGTAATCTTGTCCGACAAAGTTTTCGGGGCATACTTGTTGTCGGGCGCCTTAAAGTTAAGGGTTTTATGCAACCCTTATATTTATGACCTAACATAACATTTTTATTTTATATTTGTTTGAACCATCTGTCCGACAATAATATTGGGGATTTTCGAAAAAAAAGGAAAACATTAGAATATTGGAATATATTAAAAGTAGCATACATTAAGTAGTTCTACATATCAAAAATACAATATTATATGAATATTTGAAAACAAATTATTATGTAGAAACTGACAAAATTTATTTATATATAATGAATAAATATTTAGTAATTATTATACTGTATTTACAAATCAATTTAAAAGAGTTACATTAATGTAAGTTTATAATTATCAAGTACAGTATTGTATAAACACATTGTAAACATTTATACAAAGGGTGGTATAGCTGACTACTTCGTTATTAAATTAAAGAATATAAACTCAATATTCTCAATATTAAGCACCGTTTAATGTTTATAAAACCAAACTTGCAATCCATTCAAATCGTATGCCAAAGTTACCTTGTACATACCATAGACCAGGTAATTATGTGTCTTTGTACTTTGTTCCTAAAACATCTCCTCTCTCAATAAGTGAAAGCGGTTTTAGTATGCTTGTAAAATTCCGTTATTAGGGAATTTCCATAGAAAAAATGAGCTATTGCAGTGACCCTTATGGTAAGACCTAAGGTCGGGAGTAGCAAATGAGCACCGATCATGGTCCCCAGAACACATTTTTTGGAGTCATTAAAATTCATATATGTATACCTATATGTGTTCGCCATCTTGCAGCCACACTTTAAGTCCGATTTGGTCCAAATTTGGTACTCATGTTGGTTTGTACATAGCTCGGACGAGTTCGTTAGCCAAAAAAATTCAAGAATCGGAAGCACGTTTTTTGACCAGAAGTAACTATTTTTTTTCGATTTTCCTACGAGAATGAAGTTTTTTAGACTGGTTTCTAAAGATATAAACTTAGGATATTATTTTGCACATTTTGTTTTTTTTACGCGATCTTATAGCTCGCTTGGTTCCCCCAAAATCGATCAAAACGTAAAATACCATAAAAGTACCCGCTTCAAAGCCACATGGTGGATTTTATCTTCTCATCCGAGGCCGACGGACGAGTTTTTATGCTGCGAGTGTAACGAAGGCGCGTGAGTAAAAGCTGGAGGCTTAGTAGCAATCAAATTCTACTAATATATTTCGTACAAACAAGCAGCTATTCAGCACCATCGTGAGTAGACTTATTTCCTATATTGTTGGTTGAGACCCTAAAACATAGGCCTATAAACTTAATTTTGGAAATTTGCTCATCTCACGTCAGCGGTTCAGCTGCGTGGTCGTATTATTTTGTTATTTTTCTATTCGAATTCCCAATTAAATGAATACAGCTCGTGGTTTAACCTCCAAAAATTAGTAGTTTATCTAAGTTAGCTTTTCAAGCATCGGGTTTGTGCTCTAAAAATTTAGCAAAATAGATTGTTTTTTGTGTCGTTATTTGAGGGATTCCAATCCTCAATTTAGACAAAAACAAGTAAATGCATATAAGAACAGGATGGTGCGATAAAACATTTTTTGAGTTTTTTCTCCTAAGATATAAGTTTAGTTTTTAAATTTTTATTAGTATTACGAAGATCGTTATGTAGTTTTTAATAAAATAAGAAAATATTCCACAAGAATAAAAATTTTCAGCAGAAAATTCTTTACAGACTTTTTATAATTTTAAAGAACTACTTGCCCTAAAATTTAACGCAGATGCAAATTTTGCAAACAAGTTTGTTATGCCCTTCTAAATGGTATAAATAATATTTTAATCAATTTTCAGCTTTAGCACTATATAACTAACTGAGAAAAATGCGTTTGAATTGAACTGCGCCTCCCGTTTATACAATTGATAGATTTATTTAAAAATTCCACTTTTTTTGTCGGACTAATTATTTGCCCCCATTTTTTTGTCGGACAATTGAAACACTGATCACAAAATAAGACACTTTACATACCCTATTTTTGTTCGGCAAAAGGTCATAAATATAGGGGTTGCATGAAACCCTTAACTTTAAGGCATCCGACAACAAGTATGCCCCGAAAACTTTGTCGGACAAGGTTACCACTTAGTTATATATATATTTTATAAACGATTCTGAAAAAATCAGCAGTTAGGTACTAAATCTTTTGACGCCATAACTTTGCCATGTTCGGGGTGTCGGACGCGCAGAAATGACCAATAATATTTGTCCGACAAAATGTTTTTCGCTTTCTACATAAAACAAACTTTCGATTAAAAGAAAGATTATTGTTTAGGTTATAAATTTTTTTACCGCATCAAATCAATGACTTTGCCGGGTTCTCAAAGGAAAACGCCCCTCTACCGAGAATTGTTGCAAATAAAAATGTTGTCCGACTCGACTTAAATAAGAGATATACGAATTCTCAAGAGTTAGGTAATCATAAACTTTTAAAGGCCTGAGCCCTAGGACTATTAGGCTCTAAATAAAATTTTCAGGAAATATATTTTTAGGTACTAGAGGTTACTCGTCAATATTACGTGTCGCTAGTAATAAGGACATTCCGATTAGGCTAATGCTACTGTTCTAGGGTTAAGTTATCTGGACTTAAGTTTATGATCCAGGCTTTTGATATGTTTTATATTTTAAACCATTTATAATTTTAACAAATAATATCATCTTCTACATGAAAGCTTAGTAGGCATATACAAGTAAGCTTCTTTTTTTAAAATTGTGCAAAGGTTAGCAACCCTGCTGTAATAAGGTGTGGAGACTCATATTGAATTTTAATCTTATAAGAGCAGTAAAATTTACTAGTGGAACTTATTTCTGGTTATGTTTGTGTCACTCCTACCTCAAATTTGGTATTTCCTTCATTACCTTATCACATTCTTAAGAAAATGTAATTCGTCTAAATTAATTAAGATTTTTGATTCAAGTGATGCCTTTAACAGAACCAGACTTGAGTTAGTCGAGCTTGTTAGAACCTAGGTGGAGAAACTTAAAAGGCTTTCACTATCATTTTGCTCCTGTTACTGATGTAATTTTACCTGGTGATTAAAATGACAAAGTGACCAGGCAGGGGAAACTAAGTATAGAATTTGAGTGGTTTTGATTGACAGGCAATTAGTTCTAGTATATAACAGATCACTTTATTAACTTGTACATGGTTTTAAAATTGATAGTTTTTATGGAAGAGTTAAATTTAACTATGAAACAAGTCTACATTTTATTTTTGGTAACAACTGATAATAATCAAAACGTTTTCTTCTTAAAAAAAATCTATTAGATAAGGAGAAATAAAAGTAGTCTATGTAGGCTTATTACAAATCGATTGTACAATTAGTAACAATTCTTATAAATTAAATAGATTGGAAAGTTTCAGAAATTATAAATTTAGGGTTTACAGTATTTTGTTTAAAAAAAATACATTTTGGAAAGGCATCTTTAAGTTATCATTTGTAAAATGCAATGATAAACGAGGAACTAGCATGCTGTATTATTTAAAACTCTTCATTTAGGTGATGATCACAAATTATTGTAGTAATCTTTATTCTAAACTGTGGTTTAGTTGAAATGTTATGAAGGTTTATCAATTTATATAATTTCTACTATCCTCTCTCAAAAGTTTTTTTTTCTTCTTCGAACCCTGACTTTGAATGTAGAAAAAAAGGCATAAATTTACTAAATGTACCCCGGCTGATATTTTTGCAGACGACGACCTTGTTTTACATTCTACTGTTAAATGTTGAATACAGGAAAACATACTGTGACTAAAGACTACAAGTTAGAATTTCAGGTTATTTTTGTTAGCCTATTATTCTTGCATTTCTTTTTTGCGTAGGGTCGTATAGTACATTCGCGCTGTAAAAAAATAATTAAAACGGACGCAAGATAATTTAAAACTCTTTACTTACTGGAATGGTAATAGATCATTACAAAAAACGGTTCTTATTCCATGCGTGTATGTTTCCATTATATTTAGATTTTTAAACAATAAGACAATTGACTTGAGGTGACTTGGAAGACAATATATGTGACTCTAGGTAGATCCAATGATTTCAACTAAACGTGTAAAATTTTATAGTAGCTTTCCTTTGTTTTGTTCAATTTAATTCTTTTTTTTACCTTTTATGTGGGGAATTGGATTTGGTTTGTATGGTTTTTAATAAGTTTGTTGAATGCTGAAACGGTATGACATTTCAATATACAGAATAGCTGAAAATTCACCTCATCTACCATTAAAAAATATGTACTGTAAATCCTTCATCAAACTCATCTTATGAGTAATCATTAGTTTTATGAAACTAAAAAAAACCATAAATGATCATAATCTGGATATAGAAACCATAAAGAAATCTACACAACCTCTGTGGAGATGAAGAACCACTATTTTGGACAACAATTGCAAAAAACAATATTGGACATGCTTGTGCCAGCCAGCAATGCAATAAAAAGACTGTAAAACTTGCTCCTAAATATAATGAACTAAAACATCACCAAACCAGACCATCAAAAATCAAGACGCTATTGTTTGACACCTCATTTATTGAGCTTATGTATTCATAAGCTTGCTCAATAAATGAGGTGTCAAACAAAATACTAACTACTCTAGGCCTCCTTAAATACCAATATAGAATCTCAAGATACCTTTCTCCAGAACTATTAATAGTCCAATATCACGATACATCTAATTATTAGAACATTAAATTGATCAATAAATTCAATAATAAATACCTATAAACTTAGCTACAAATTTATCCACAGTGATAGTATCATACTGTCGCCCAGTGTGTATGAGTCATACCTTAATACCATTTGTGAAGTACAGAACTCTTAAGTGAACATCTCACACTGGGCAGTTTTTTGCCGCATCGGTAATGTCGCCGTAGCCGCTTGAGAAAATAGGCGTGTTTACACATGCAGCGGTAAAAATGCCGCCACACATGTAGCGGTAATAATACCACCACACATGTAGCTGAAAAAATGCCGCCAATCACTCAGTAGCTAGAGAGATTTCTTCGGGTGTGTTTTTTCTCTATACAGGTTTTTAATCCATAAATTATTTAGTGTTTAAATTATCAAATGGACAGGCAACAAACTTTTAGCGCTTTTGTTATACCGTCGAAGAAAAAGAAGGCAACAGAAAAATCCCTTTGTTTTTATCCATGAGATAAACGTAAGATATTAGTAATTCATTGTATATTGCTAATTCACTCATTTTCTCACAAAATTTAACAAAACACACATACACAATTTAATACGCTGATTGTTGAAGTATTGACGCTTCTAGTCTACTGGTAACAACTTCAGTGGTAACGGTAGAAAAGCGCCAAATGTGTAAACGTTCATTTGTTCAAGTACGCCACTGCGTGGACAAAAGCGGGGGATAACTGCCAACGGCAATACGCCATGTGTGCCAGATTAAATTTAAATCTATAGACTACTGCTAAAACGATGGCAACGGCGGTTTTGCAGCCGCGACAAAAACCACCCAGTGTGTTAACTATTGTGTAACCAGCGTTATAACTATTTGTGTTTTAGATAAAATAAAACCTGAACATAAAATCTCACAATAAATACGTTTACTAACCTCAAACGCGTTTCAACGATAATGTCGCCATCCTCAGTGATGCACGGACTACAGTAACTAAACTATAACTGATCTAACAGTGTGACAACGCACCGTATAAATACCTAACCAGAAGGGGCCTACCCAACAGGGGCGTGTCATAACCTATGCTAAGGCGTTAACCACCGCCTACCGTTTATCAAATATCTTAACAATATAACTTAAATAAGATTGCTAAACTAATATTAATATTTAACAAAACATAGCATTATTACATTAATAAAGCATTCTGTAAAGGACCTAATTCATTATTCACAATTATGTTACGGTATTTGTTAATATAAAAAGTTTCCCAAGCGTCCAATGTGTTGGGTTTAGTTACATGTTTTAACAGTTTAGAATTTTCTATTTTAAAATGATGATTTTCATCTAAACAATGCTTAGCCATAGCAGATTTATCAGGCCTATTATATTTTAAATGAGAAAAGTGTTCTTTACCTCGTATCTTCATGCTTCTTATGGTTTGACCTATATACTTTTTAGGACACATTTCGCAGTTAATACAGTAAATTCCGGATTTGTCGTGTTCTTGAATTTTGTCTTTAGGATTACCCAGCATCTTACCAAGATTATTATCAGCCGTCAAAGCTACATTCAAATTTGCATATTTCGCTAAAGATTTTCTAACAACATTACATAATGGTGGGGCAAACGTTGTTTTAACCCATCGTTGTTGGGACTTGTTGCTCACAAGAGTGCACCTTGATTCCTTGATTTTCTTGAAATTCATTTTTCTTACTATGTTGTCTATTAATTCTTTAGAATACCCATTAAAAATCGCAGCACCATACATATATTTCAGTTCTTTCTCGTAGTTATCCTTAGATAACGGCAAGTTAACCAGTCTGTGAGCCATAGAATTAAAAGCGGCTCTTTTATGCGCTGGAGAATGGTATGAGTCCTCCGTTATATATCTATCAGTATGCGTGGGCTTTCTATATACACTAAATGACAAAACATTGTTTTCCCTAAACACATTCACATCTAAAAACGGTAAGTTGCAGTCTTTTTCAATTTCCTTAGTGAACTTTATCGTGGAGTGAATTATTAACTATTTGTGAACAACCATCCATAAACAATTAATTTCCTAATCGTATTTTCTTTGTAACTAATTACAAGAACCAATTCTATTCAGTTTCAAGCCTATTTCAAATCCTTTCACAAACAATTAGCCTAGAAACCAACTTTGAGACCTATTATTACTACCTCACCATCGTTTATAAAAAACAAGATAGAATTATAATGCATACCCTGTGAATTTACCCTTGCATAACTACTCGGTTGCCATAGGGGATTTTGTGCTTAGCAGCCAAGAGTTGCCGGGTTCAATTTTCAAGACGTTGATGGATCTACCAAGTATTTTTGTGTTTTAAAGCGAAAATCATCGGTTTATCATCGCTTGAAATCAACTTTTTTCTACTAAACAAACATCCATGGTCTTTATTTTTCGAGTCAGGTGTGCTCTCAGCTACAAAGCCGAAAATTATCAAAGGAGATTTAATTTAGAAATAATGACACAAAATCAATAATTTATTTCATATCATGTGTTTATGTTAGTGTGGGTTTAAGTTTGAATTACATATCTCACCTTTCTGTTTTCATGTTAAAAGTCAGAAGTATATATTTACTGTATATATATTGAATTTAACTTTAAATAGAACATGTAGAAATATCTTCCTTTCATATATATTATACGAAAAAATTTCATTGAAATTCTTTTATTATTGGCACAAAGATGTAGGAATCTGTGATACAATTTTACCCGTAGGTGCACTAAAAAGTCTTCTCTTTCAGAATAAAATTAAGTCTCAACTGTAAAATGTTTTGCTATCGTCAACTAAACAGGTAACGTTCTCGTAGAAATATATTGAAGTAACTTCATAATTTTACGAAACTATCGATATTTACCTTTGACCTCACCACATTACACATATGGCTGGTAATTACACGTATCAGACTAGCATAAAGGATTTTGTTTTGTATTTCATCACATATGGACACACATAACATGCACGGTAAACTATTAGGAAACAACTGTAACTTCAATGGTATGAGAGATGAAACAACTTGACGCGGGGGAGATGGCGGTAGACCCCCTCTCTCTACACAAACAACAGGGCCGGATCACACAAGGCAACAGTTCAGTGTGGCTTCTATGTTGTGTTGCGATCGTAGTAGGCTTAGTCTTCATCGGACTCGGTTTTTAATAGATTTTTATGCTTTCTTCAGTTATAGTTTCGAGAATGTACAACTTACGTTTAAAATTATAGAATTTTGGTTGTTTACCTGAAATAGGTGCGCTTATTTCTAATTATAAAATTATACCTTTTGCATTAGGCCTATTTTTTAGATGAGATTCAGTCTTAATGTTATTCAGTTTAAATTAAATATAATTGTATTATTAGCATATTCAAAATGAATATAAAAGTTGTTTTAAAGTAGCGCATTTGAAATAAATGTTTAAAAAAAGGAGTTTTGTCGAAATTTCTCCCGAAGTTTTTTTTATTTACAATTGTGTTTACTTTATAATAATATAATACTTATGGCGTATTACAAACTCGGTGCTCAAGATCATAAGTGTTAAGCCTACATGTGTTTATAAAAGTAGATGAATAATATAAATAGCAGTGTATATGTTTGTGTAGTTTCTATGATAAGAACTTTGGTCACCAGTTATATATTATAATAATTGCTGTATTTGTATATTAGTTAGATCCAAATCGGCCGAATTTATAAAATTCGTGTCTTTAGCCTAATATAGTTTCATTTCGAATGCTTACATTGAATGTTAAAAAAAACCATTTCTAATGTATGTACCATTTTTTAAGAAGTGAAATATATTTGCCAGTTGTGGGTACTTTCTTAACTTTTATTTCAATATTTAGTAATTACCGTTAAAAAATATAAAAATGGTTGCTCCTGCTTTACGAATAACCAAAAGATAGCCAATTGTTTTTAGCATTTTTCATCCCATAACCTTGTAATTATACCTGCACTGATAATTAGTACTGTTAGCTTAGAATAAAAACATAAATAGAAAAGGGGGATTACAATTAAGAGTAGTTTAAAAAAGCTTATTAAAAAAAATTACAATAAAATTTTAAATGTTTGTTTAGAAGTGAACAATTTTTTAACGATGTGAGGAGGGAATAATACAACTATTATTGGGTATGAACTTAAGTCATATAGTTACAATTACAACCAATAATTTTTTTATGAAATAATGTATCTGTGCAATTGCACTGAGATTTAAACGCCTCATTGAATAGTAGTAATTCCAGTCGATCATTTTACTTTCTCCCCCTATACCATAGTATATGGAGAAAGTATTGTATTCGTCAAAATTTTCGAGTTTGAGTTTTTGGTGGAAATATCCGTTTTGGGTCCCCCTGAACCTAAAAAAGTGGTTTTCGGAGTGATGTCTGTGTGTGTGTCTGTATGTGTGTCTGTGTGTCTGTGTGGATGTTATCAGACCTAGAGCCTAAACCAGTCGTCCGATTTTGATGAAATTTGGTATGGAGGTACTAATCCACGATATCTCCAGGCGTTTTTTTCATTTTTGTGAATTTTTTATTTTTAAGAGCAATTTTCCCATAAAAACCCATAAAATATCGGAAAAATTAACTTTTCTCAAAAACGGCTCTAACGATTTTGATTAAAATTTTACAGTTTATTAGGGACCTAAAGTACTATAAACTGTAAAATTTTAATCAAAATCGTTCGAGCCGTTTTTGAGAAAAGTTGATTTTTCCATTATTTTATGGATTTTTATGGGAAAATGACTGTTAAAAATAAAAAAATCACAATAAATTGGTAATAGTATTTTTTTATTAAGTTTCTATAATGAGGGAGAAAGTATGTGTCAGTTTCCTGATACCGTTTATTTGTTTTTGTTTTCTATTTAAATTTCGATTTTTAAACTCAGCAACCCAATGTTTAATATCCCTCGTTTTAAACAGAGGTTCATCACTAGTAATTGACTTAATAAATTACAGTTCCTTTTATTTTTTGTAAGTTTAACTTTTAGCAACGTTGGCAGGCGTAAGATAACTTCAATTATTTGAAACTGAATGTTTATAAACGAATTTAAGTTAATGTACAACACCGTTTTTGAATTATCGTGCACATTTCTAACTTTAAGAAAAAATTACTTCGTCATTTATAAAAATGGGATGCATCCGCCATATCTCGCAAACCATTGGCACTCTATATGCTAATAAACAGATTTCTTTAACTCAAAACTTGTATGTAATACTTGAAATTGCGTTTAGTAAAATTCTTCGATTCCGGATCTTAAACTCTGTTTCACTTTAGAATATTGTTTGCTTTAAGTGGGTAAATCAATAGGTATTGAAACATAGCTTGCTAAATACAACTTTGAAAGTGAACTTGATCTACCGTGTTACTACCTGTATTATTATCTTTATACATATATATAATTCTTCTGTACATGTGTATGTCACGGAACTCCTAAACGGCTGTACCAATTTTGATGAAATGTGTGTGTGAGTGGATACCTGGATAGTTTAGATTCACAATTGGAAGGTGTTGAAATGGGGTAGCTACCAATATATAATATAAATAAATTTGCACTAAATTCCTACATACTATAAATATAAAACTATTTAATATTATTCTTAATAGACATAAAAAAAATTGCAAATCGAATACTTAAGTTAAAGGGATGAAATGGGATAACCATCGTTAAAATTAAATGAAGCAAAAGCGAAGTATTGCCAGGTCCACTAGTTTTGGTGTATTTTGTTGCATTACTTTGTGTGCAACGTTAAGATCGCGTCTAAATGTCCTACCTTTATTTACACAGGATTTAGATAAACTTTCCAACCTAGTTTTTTAGAAGTTTTACATTGTTTAAGTAATACAGACGAAAGGGTACTTGATTTAATTTTGTTTTGTGTTTTAATGTGTGTCAACGGACAAATGTACTATTGCCGTCCATCTGGGTGTTGTGTAGCTCAAACGTGTGACCCAAATTTCTTCTGATACCTACATTTAGACAAAAACTTATTTTATCACGATTTTCTTAATTTACTTTTATTGTAGTGATTTAGTATTATATTTAACGCATAAGAACTCAAAACGAAACATTTACCGGTCTATTATAAAACTGAAAGTTTAATTGCCAAGCGGTAGAGAACATTTATCGTGAAACAAATTAATGAACAAACGTGTTTCGATTGTACGAAAAGGTAGATTACAGATGACATAGCAATTCTAAACAGTGACGCAAATAATCAATCGAATAAAAACTGGACCAGTGAGACTACACTGGAACAGAGAAAGAAATGTTTCTTGTGCGATTAATTTTTGATTCCTTTTAAAAAGGGTCGTTGAATATGTAATTTTTTAATTATTTATTTGATTTTGTAAATTAATAGTATATGTTAATAATTGAAAGGTCGGTGGTTTAATTTAAATTTTAAATTAAATACACTTGATAAATATTTTTCCAATGGGAATAATTACTACAACTGTGCAAAATTTACTATTCTTAATACTTTGAAATCAAAAAAGTTAAAGTATAAACAAATTTATGTAGGTTCTAATTGTGGTATTCCTGTTGATGTGGTCGTTCTGGAAAACTGCAACGGATGTAGAATATTCTAACAATATATCTTTACGTGTTTTAAGTTTGGCAAATGTATATTTCGACCGAGAATATTATTAATTTTGGTTATAAACAAAGATTTGAGAACAATAATTTGTTCACCTGAAAGAAAAACTGTCATGCATCCAGATTGAATTCACTTATTAGTGTATACCGTGTTAGGTGAGCCAACGTAACCTACCTACTCCACGTTTTAAAAATTAACTGAAACACAAAACCTTTAGAACTGTTTTGTTTCCTAATTGCCAAACAACCGCGATTAATGTAGTTTAATCTGTATTTTTGAATTTACATGTTGTCTAACCCCCTCCCACAAAAACACACATCTTTATAAAAAAAGAAACTACACTGAAGAATGCATGACTATTTTAAATCATAACTCCTGAGCGAATGCACGGATTTCATAGTACAGTATTATAATATAAATGAATTACTAACGAAACCTACTTAACGTATTTGTTTTTAGCCAGAAAACTTAAAAGTTCTTTTAAAAATTATATTAACAAAGCTAGGTAACTGACTAGCTTCTATGAACAGGTGAATTATGTCACCACTACCTACGCACTATCTGGTATTTTAGAGACACTCCCGTCATTGTCTACGCGCACGCGTTTATGGTACGATGACTTTGTCCAGGAAATCGTAATAGCCGGTGTTTGAAAAATAAATAACCTTGTGGAAATCCTACATAACTGTTATAACTTTGGTGGTTCTAAAATGTAAATTTAATTTAAATGCAAGAACTTTAAAGTTATAATGACGTTTAAAAACAAAATTACTTTAAATCGTCCATATTTTATCCAGTACAGTAATCCAATACACTTTAAATGTTTCAACTTAAACCATCAGCTACGCGTTGATCGAACCTATGCGGTTCTTAAACCTCGAGTCCATCGTTCTTTGATGTATGAACGAACCTTTATTATGTATGAATCATTACCATTATTATATTTCGATAATTTTGTTTGTGTGCTTTTTGACTTTATTAGCACAGTTCATATCCACATGTAATATCCTCTTATCTTTCACATTCAAAGTAGTATTGTACTGCTACTGAAAATTGATAGGGATTTTGACGTTTCTTTCCCTTTGAATCCCTTAAAACACAAATAGACTATCTCCCGTGGTTATCCTCAAGATTTACGATTCGAACATCTATCTGCTTGGTTTGACAATACTGTACATTGTTTATTTACTCAAACACGATTCTATTAGCTTCTTTAATTACAATGCAAACTTTTCATGTAGCCTGATTTTCACCTATTGCTATTTAACCGATTGATTTGAAATTTAGTGCAGTTCCATAACTCTGATGGTAGTAATAATGTTTCTGGTGATTAATAAAAAAAATTAAAGATGGTGGCAGCGCTGTGGTGGATGAGTGTTAACATAAAGGCTTTGTGCAGGCAAATTTCATAACACGTAAATATTTGCTTGCACTGTATTTAAAATGATGAAACGTGGCAAAAATAAAATGTGCTTAAAACGATTGCGTGTTTTTGTAAACTGTACATTTATTCTTATTGTTAATCTGTGTATAATACATGTGCTCAAAAAGGACAACAGTAAATTGTTGAATTTACCATTTCTGTAAATTGGCGAAAACACCCATCTTGACAAATTGTTTATCTACTTTTATGGAACAGAATTTATGTATTTCTTCAGCACTGAGTTTGAAATTAAAGCTTGTTATATCACTGTTATATTTATAACCCCATAAATTCAAAGTAAATATTGTTTGTTGATTGATTTTGATGAAACTAATGTTTTATTAACAGGGTAATTCAAACTTTTGGTAGGTGATTCTACAGATAAAAATAAGAAAATGGATACCTAAACAAGATATAAACTATTTGCATTTCAGTAAACTTCTAAAGTTTTCCGATTACATATATTATTGGATAGCCTTCTGTAAGATTTCATAACATCATACCCATTAATTTATCATATTTCTATGTTAAACAATTATCTCATATATATATTTCTCTCAAGCACAGCCATAATTTAGTATTTAATCAAAAGCCTCTTATTTTACTGTAAATATTACTTTATTAGTCAGAAAATAACAGTTGAAATACATAATATAATTAATAAAATACAAATACTAAAGATTTCAATATTTCTCTCACAAACAAATAAATGGTATCAAGTGAGCTGTGAAGGATTGTGTTTGTGTATCAAGAATAATAATTATTATAATATAAACAGATGGAAAACTTTGTTTCAAGTGATGTGAACCCCTAGACTAGCAATAATGATTTTAAGATGCAGGGAACTGTAGTGGTTTAAAATATTTAAATTTAATGATGTCAACAGTTAAATAAAGAGTTTTCCTACCATATTACCAAACAAGAATAAATTATAAATATCAAGAGCCCTCAAAAATATCACTACCTTGAAGAATTTAAAAATAATGTTGATATTTCAATGCCAAAAGAAGAAATTGAGGATCAAGACATTTTTGGATTTTGATGAGATCTTTCTATGTACCATTATCATCAAGATTTGAACTATTTCTAATAGAACTATGCCATTTATTTATTCCAATTATTGAAAGAAACATTTTAATTATTATAATTTGACTAACTGATTTTAAATTTTGAACCAAATATCTGATAAAAGTTTATAAGATACAATTAATAATTTTTTGCCTGTTTCTAATGAGGTTAAACTTTAACAGAGCTTATTTATTGATTAAATTAATATTCAAATATGCCCTCAAGTTTGTCTGAGCCCTAAGAATTCCACACCTTGTAGATATTAGAGTTCTCACACCTATGTAATAACATATTTGAACATTTGGATATATTTATTCATCATATAATACTGATTTGTTTACTATATCAAATAACATGAATTGTTTATTTTTTTGTCTCATGAAGTTAAAGTTCTTTCATAGTGTCCTTACTACATATTTAGGCTCTATAGAAATTAGGCCTAGGCCCTATAGAATTAGGCACTAATGAGTTTAAGAAGAATTTAATCCTCAATCTTAGGTAATATTAAGTCTAGTATATAAAACTAAATAAGAGAGAAAGAGACAATACCATAATTAGGCCCAAGTAGCCTAGTTGTAGAATATACTGCTGAGAGTAGCCTACTTACAGTTTTTGGGTAATCCAAGCACATGTTCTTATTTATTTATTGCATTTGTTAAATAAAAAGATAGTAATTTAATACTTCATAGCTTCTCGAGAACTTAACAACCAAGAGGCATAACTTATTATATTTTTCGCGATTTTTGCGACTAGACTTTTAATTGGCGAACATCCATCTTCTCTTAGCGAACTCCTAATAACCAAGGGCAACCTACATACCAACTTTTATGTCTTTACACATTGTGATTACCGTGATGTCGTAATAAGTGGTGTCTTTTGTATAGTATATATATATAGATAGGAGAAATAATATGATCACGTAATTTTTACAATTTTAGTAGTCATTTAGTTTATTGACAAAACCTTTAACCCGTCGATTAAATCATGACCATAGGTGTTTTGATTAGGGAGAATCAGCTTTAAAAATATTTTCATACTATATTGATTGGCCCTTACATTTTAAATTAGATTTGAAATTGTATTTAAATTTAATTTTTAATTTTTTTAAAATTATATTTTATAGTTATTGATTTAATTGGAATTATTTTGTATTTTAATTTTTTTTAAATTTATTTGCAACGTAGCTTTTAAAGAGGATAGTGCGATTTTCCCCACAAACCTGACAAACCAAATCATAATAGCTGTTTGTTTAACATTGCTACAGTTTATCAGCATATTAATTTACGTGTACTCGAACATGCAGTAGTTATTGTAATGAAAGTGCCCGTATTATAGATACTGTGTAGAAAGTAGCCGAGTTATCCGACCCGTATATTCTAGTGTAATGTGTGTAATAGTGGAGTCATTCTAACTACGATAATGGTGGTCAGAGAGTTCCACGAGTCCGAGGATGATCTAATAGGTATGTACATATTTCTTGCACTACTACTATTTCCAATGTTCTTTTGCCCTTAAAACTTTTCATTAAAAAGTAGACAAGTGCAAGTAAAACTTGCTTATAAGAGTTCTGTACAATTGGTTTTAAATTGTAAGAAAAGTGTATTAAATGTCCCCCATTTAGTCTTTGTTAATTGATATACAGGTGTATTTTTTAAATGGTATCTTGTAAGCTATAAATCTGATAGCAAACTTTAAATGGGGAACCTTTCCTTTTTTTGAGAACTTATAAAAATATGTAGTTAAAATATTTGTAAATGGCCGCCATTTTCTAATATGGCGGTCAATTTTCGAATTTCTTATGGAACACTGTATTTTATGATGATTTTGGAGTTTCAAGTTATTTTAAGACTATTTTGTTGTTGGTGTTTTTTGATATGACTAACCGTTTAAAAGTTAGGGGACTAAAGTTTCAAAAACATCCTATTGAGCGGAAGATATTTTTGTATGGAAACGTTTTGAATTAATGAAAACGCTCTTAACAATAACAAAACATAGGGTAGTATCGTTGACAATTATCTTCATTCAATTGTAGTATTTTACATTTTACATGCAAACTATTTGCAGTTTACAGAATTGTTATTTTTTAGACTGTTTCGTATAGTAGATTTCGTTTACTGGTTTTTGAAGTAGGATTCTCCAAGTATTGTTCAACTCAAAGACAAAATCCTTAAAAATTAGAATAGGTGCGTAATAGAATACAATATTTAAAAAAAAATTATATTAACCGACGGTATTCAGATTTTTCTTATTTCATTTGTAAAAGGTGCGGCACTTATTTTTAACGATTTTGCAAGCTCATATCTTGTGCAACACTGTTATGTTATAGAATGATTATTGTAGCTCTTGCATAATTGAAGATGGTGTCATTGTCGTTGAAACGCGTTTAGTAAACGTATTAATTGTGAGATTTTGTGTTCAAGATTTATTCTATCAAGTTATCTTCTCACTCGTCAAGATCATCATATTTATACAATATTTATATTTATAATCAACATATAATATTATTTATTTTTGTTTAATAGTATGTTTAATATGTGAAATAAGGGAACAGAGCATCAGATACGAAGCGAATTATTTTCCTACTAATTACTTAATTAACATGGTTGGGAATGAATGTAGTTTCAGTTTTTTTAACGATAATTACTTGGTTTTTAATATGCCAAAATGTTTGAAATACATCATGGAATATGACTCGGGTTCGTGTCGCTGTGAGGGTGTGGCCAAATTGCACGACTATCGATCTTTGTAAACAATTCATCCAGTTTATTCTGGATTCTAGCTGGATCTTAGTCATTAACTGATACAGTAAATATATTGTAAGGGGTCAGATAATAATAACTCTACAGCTTAGTGTCTCTCAGGGCTCGTATTGGAGGAAGTAAATCATAAAGAGGAAAAGTTTATTAAGATGTAACTAGTTATGTAATAAGCATTGTTTTCCGTCCAAAATGGGATATTTAAAGAGTTTTTATTCCAAAGGAAGCTGATTGAAATTGAATACGTTTTGTGAAAGATCTACCTACCCTTCTTATGCTTTTGTTGGCTAAACCGTTATAGATAAACCTAAACAGAAAGTAGAAATGTTACAACTGGGCTTCTAAAACTGCCCTCAGAGTTTGGAAACATTACGTGTTATTCATTTTTTGTATTTTATGACAGACTACCGAAACTGTGGTATATCTATATAATATGTTATAATATGGCCTATATAATATGTTAACTACGTTAATGTTGAACCTGAACCTGTAAGTAACTTAGTTAAGAATTACTATTTTTCTACGTACTAAAAATGTAGATTAGATGAAGCTTCTACACCGCGTCCTTTCTGTACAAAATAGTAGACACAAGTCTCTACTATTCTATTAAGTGTTATATTTTTTACTTTCTCACTATACTATAGTATAGAGAAAGTATAGTGATCGCAAAAAATTGATGTTGAGATTTTTGTGGAAATGTCCGTTTTGGAACCCCCGAGTCAAAAAAAGTGGTTTTTACAAAATGTCTGTCTGTAGCTAGAGAGAAAACTATTCAATCGATTTCAAACAAATTTGCACCAAACATGTCAATTAGGTCTGTATATGTAGGTGCACAAAAAAAGGTTTTGAAAAACCCCCAAAAAATCAGTTATTATTTTTTTTATTAAAAAAAACTGCTCTAACGATTTTCTAAAAATTCTCGTTTAGCTAATAATAATAACTGATTTTTGGGGTTTTTCGGCCAAAAAGGGGGTTGTTTATAAAAAATTTCAAAACCTTTTTTCGTGTATCTATGCAGGCCTAATTGACATGTTTTGTGCAAATTTGTTCGAAATCGATTGAATAGTTTTCTCTCTAACTAATAATAATAAAGTTACTCTCCTACTTAAATTTATCCTCTCTCCTACTTTAATACAATTATGAAGTCACAGTGAATCTGATTAATAATTTAAATATGTTTGTGAGAAAATATGTGCCAGTTTCTGGTACCGTTTATTTTTATTTGTGATCATTTGAAGGCATTCTCAATATATTTGTGACATATATTTGAAGTTCAAATAAAATTATCAAGCTTTGATTTTAAATTACTGAATCAAGTGGATATCATTTTATAATAATGTATTTAAATATGTTGGGACATTGTTTGCTGCAGTAGATTTGGGTAGTTATTAAAAAGATTCAAAAGAAGATGTCATAAGAGTCTAAAAAATGTGTGGAACAAAATAAATAAATAAGGCTGTAATCTTTTCCAAGGTCAGCTCTCGTATCCGAGATCTTCAGAGTAATAATTTATAGCAACTTTGGCACATAAAACTTGTTTTTAACAAATGCATTTTATCAGAAGATGGAATTGTAAAAACATTCGAGTAGCTGATGTAAGCACTTTATAAAAAAACTTGAAATATGCTGCATTCTGCCGATTCATGAATATTCTCTTTCCGTGATGTATTTGTCTACGTAAAGTGTACTATGCGTTAGTTGGGTTATGTCTAAAATACAAAAAGTCTTATTTATAAAGTCCTTATTATTAGATTGTTGGCTTAACCAACACAATGTATAGCATATTATATATAAAACGTATAGTTTCATATAAAAAGATTATCTAATACAGGTAAATTGATTTTGTATGAACCAGTAGGTTGTAATAGTTTTAGTTGCTAATCATTTTCAAAATTTAACTTTGAAACGCATGCGCCATTTTCGTGACGTGTTTGAAGTATAAATGTCTACTGCAATATATTTTCCTTCTATTAACTATTTCACTGTATGCTGATATGGTGGGGTTGTGAGTCACAAGGGAATTAATTACTATTGAGCTTTTAAAACATAAACTTTATGACCTAGATCCTAGATTGTCATCAGGTAACTTAAGTGGAGTAGATTGCTGCTCATCCCGCTCTCTGTCGCAACGTA
Organism: Philaenus spumarius; assembly: GCA_018207615.1. Taxonomy (NCBI): domain Eukaryota; kingdom Metazoa; phylum Arthropoda; class Insecta; order Hemiptera; family Aphrophoridae; genus Philaenus; species Philaenus spumarius. The sequence continues at coordinate 259,973 of JAGFPH010000402.1, read as the reverse complement.
GCGTAATTTGTCAATAACATTAAACTATATTTTTATTAAGCGAAACTCCTTAGTAAATCCATTTTATTTAACAGTAGGGGAAACCCATGCGTGCTCTGCACCCGACCCCGTTGTTATGTTTTTTTTATAATAAAGGTGTAGGATTAGTAATTACCCCAAAGCTAAGATGGTAAATAATGTTAATGTTGAAATCAAATTATTTCGTATATTTTATAACAGCAGTTATAATAAAGGTTAAAAGAACCTGCAAGGCTCAGGTCTTCACTTGAATAAAAACCTAACCTAAAAGTTAGAAATACAAATAGTTGCTTCAAAGTGTGAAATCAGGTGTTAATGGAAATATAAGAGCAAACAGATTTTTGTCCTGTAATTTTATTTAATATGTTGCTATGGTAATTCATCAGCCTAGGCCTAAGATTTTTCCGACTAAATTTACAAATATTGAAATAAAAATGTTTTTATCAAAATGATTTATAACCTATGTTACTCAAGGATAGTAAAGCTTTTTATTAGTAAAACAATTTTTTTCAATCGATTCAGTAGTTCTAGAAATTACCCCTTACATAAAAAACTAATTTTACCTCTTTATAATATTACTATAGGCCTAGAAAATTTACCTCTCTATAATATTAGTATAGAAAAAGCTATAACTGCGACTAGAAGAATAGTAATGCTTTAGTGAAAAAACTAAACGTTGATTATAAAATGCTAAAACAGAATTAGTTTAAGCCCGGGATAGTTAACTGATACCTAAATAGTAAATAAAACTTCTATATTTTGAGTACTTCTGCCTAATATAAATTACCCAAAAATTCTACAAATTATGAAATAAAATCATGTGTGTATGTTTTTATTTTATTATCTAAATACAAATATAGGCTAAATGATTTCCATCACAACTGTGGAGCACGGTGGTCTACGCAGCGTTTAAACAGCTTGTAATAAACTAAATGTATACAGGGAACAGTAGATACTGCGAGTAACGCACATAAGGCGTTGCCAAATGGTTGTAGTGGGCGTACCTGTAAGTCACACACCACAGGAAGCAGCCTTGACAGGACGTAATTCGTATGCATGCCATCCTTGTTGTATCTAGGTAAAATAATCTTCGTTATTAGTTTGTGCAAGTTTTCTGAATGAATGAGAATTTTTCATTTAAGTTATTCCGTCTTCAAACAGCTGGCAAATGACACAAGTCGTGTGCCGGAGTGCCAAATATTTATTTCAAGAGATTTTGTTATTCATTAATACGTCATAGTTTTTGCGTGGTAACAAGGTCATGTCCAACGATTATAAAAACGCAAACTGTCATTTCTAGATAGCATACAATTTTAACCAATCGGAGCTTTATATTTTCAATTATTACTCTGAATCTTAGCTTATTGAAATGTTTACAGGAGTGGAGATTGTTCAGTTAATCCTGTACGTTTTCGGCTGTCATGGTACGAATTGACGTTGTATTTTTTCCGGTGTATTAGTCCTATGAGCACTGAAACATTCCGTCTAGCAACAGTTTCGTTTCAAGACGTTATAAAAATGTTTGTACTTCTGAAATTTGGAAATTTCCGGTCATAAGTTAAAATGTGGTATTGAATTTGTCTTATAATAAAACTTAAACCAAAATTCCCTGAAATAATACATTTTCTAAATCAAATGCGTATGAACTGCATGTCTTCATTTTAGTGTATATTCTATTATTTATGAGATTACTAGCTGAATGCCTTTGCTTTGCTACCGGCAATTTGTTTCATCACTATGTTACATAATTGTAATATTTTTCTCTCATTTTCTTTCATTTATTTCATGAAAGTTTATTATTAATTATATGCAATTAGTTTAGAATTTATTGTTCATTGGTTGCCCGTCAATTATCTTCGTCAGGGTATGTGGGCTGAATAAATTAAACCAATTAAAAATAAAGAATTCAGAGTGAAGAGCGTCTTATTTTTTCAAAGGCTAATCTGCAGACTGGTAAATCACAGTCTTAGTTGAATGTTGCAGATTGCCCAGATAGCCTACGTCTTTAATATGCGAATGCATAGATCGGAATGGAATTGATAAGCTTACGTTTTTAAATATTTTCTTAAAATTAATAAGTGCCAAATTTCAGCTCTCTAGCTTTAATTAAATAATACCAATTACTATTTATTGCTTTTAGAAGTTCTTATCACATTTTCACCCCTTACCTGTACGTAACCAAATGTAAAACTGGTTTATTTTTTATATGTTTTTCAATAAATAAATGTTAAAATTTTAGCTTTCTGACTTTAAGGAAAGTATAACAAACAATATTTATTGTTTTAGCGGTTCTTTCAACCCTTAAAGGCCAAATATTTTAAAATCCTTTCTAGCGCCTATGCGCAATACGTGTACCGAATTTCACTTTCCTAGGTGGTATTCAATTAATATTTATAGTTTTAGGGGTTGTTACTACATTTTAACCCATTTAGCAGAACGTGACAAAATGTAAAAGTGGTTTATTTTTTATGTGTATCTTGTAAGAAATAAATGTACAAAATTTCAGCTTTCTAGCTTTAAGGAAAGTATTACGAACAAATATTTATTGTTTTAGGGGTTGTTTCAACCCTTCAGGGCCAAATATTTTAAAATCCTTTCTTAGTGCGCCTCTAGCGCCTGTGAGCAATATGTATACCAAATTTAACGTTCCTAGTTGGTATGGATTTTGAGTTCTATAACAAATAATATTTATTGATTTAGGGGTTGTTTTAACCCTTTAAGGTCAACAATTTTAAAATGCTTTCTTATTGCGCCTATGAGCAATACTTGTACCACATTCCACGTTCCTAGCGGTAGGGTTTTTGACATCTATTACAAACAATAATTATTGTTTTAAGGGTTGATTTAACCTTTTAAGGCCGAATTTTTTCGATATTTTAATAGCTATTCTGCTATTCGGGGCGGAGATAAATCGAGCAAATCAAAGATTATAAAAATTTGTTCAGCCGTTCTTGAGTTATATGTGGTGTAACTAACCCGACATAGTTTTATATTATATAGATGTTTTTAGCTTTAAGTATGCATTGTTTTTCATCAGACTTTTAATGAAACATATTTTTTTTAAATTTTAACAATACATTAATTAGTAACGAATTTACTTAAAAGTGTTAGTAGTCTACAGGTGTCGGCTGCATAAATATCAGAATATTTTAAATTCTGAACTTTTGTTGGTTTTTTGGGACATATTAGTAAGTCCAACATTCGGAACTGCCCCGGAACATGAGAGTGTGGAGACGTAGTGTTATGTTTAGATAGTATGCAATTATCTATATATTGTTCTATTATATGTTAGTTAAATTTAATTTATTAATCCTTTTGATAAATTTACATTTTGTATAGGACAAGTCAAATATAGGTGTACGGGAAATAATACAAATATAAAGTGGCGGAAAGATCAGTAAATACTCCAAAACAATGCATACACACTCTTACAAACAATTTAGAAATCGCACAATAACCTTTAAAATATATAAGACAAACATTGACAAATAAGTTACATTTTTATAATATGTTAAATATGAAAATTATTGTAAGGAAACTTCACATTATTTAGATAAATCATAGTTAGTCTACTATAAAATGAACAATTTACTAAAAACTATTTTACAACAGTCTTAAAATTTCGAAGATGTAATGTTTTTATATTTAAAGGGAAGTTTACTACTGATTAAATTTGTATTGTCTGTTATGTCGATTCACCACATACAGTATTATAAAATATTTAGTTTTAGTTGTCGTTTGGATGTAACTTGTGTTAGCAGTTGCCTGTATTGCTATAGGAAACGATGTCCCAGATGAATAAGAGCAGCGTAGGATTTATATTTAAGTTCTGTAAATTATAAGGAATGTTTTTCGTTAGTTTTGATGTCGTTAGACAATTAAAATACTGTAATTTGGAAATTAAAATATAATTTTAAACGAAAATATTGATTTAATGCTTCTTAGGGAGGAGCAAAGCAATTGAGCTTTTATTTTATAGTACAAAAATTACTAGTCATCAAAAATCTTGGTAGTTTAAGTGTTCCTTTTAAGCTATTTACATGACTTTAAAATCTTAAAGTTCTACGTCCTTATGATAAAGATATAGTGACGTGAGTGGGAAGTCCGAGAACCACTCACCACGAACTCGTGTAATAAATATTATGGAACACATCGTCTGTCTCCAGTATTGTGCTAAATTCTACAACCTAATTTTGTATTAAGATTCGCCAATTATTTTCATGTTGGTAGCTCAATGACCGATAAGTTATATTAATCGCTGAACAAATTAGTTTTAGATAATATAATGTAAAGCTATTGCAGTTAGAATGTTTCGTATTTTCTGTCGTCTACAACCATAACGCCTGAATCGATATCATATTTCCCTCTATGTTTATTAAATCTTATAACCAGTGGTTACTATTACAACTCGGCCTCTAATTGTTTTTTTTTAAGATCACAAAGAAATGTATTGCATTATTTTCTAGCTTTGGGAAATGCACCTACTCTAGAAATTCTTACAATTACACCGATTCGTTTTAATGATTTTCAAACTTGACTGTAGAAACATTGTCAGCAAATCAATCGTTATAACTATTGGAAAACAATTTGATTAGATTTATTACATAAAGTAATTAGCTATACTAGTTTCCCTACAGGAACGTAGAACGGAAAGCGTTGTAACGACTTTAGTCGGTGACATAATTTCTGAATTAGTTAAGCAGTGTTATTATGCATTTCACCATAAAAAAACAAATAGTGAAGCCAGGTGACTAGCAAAGGAGTGAGGCGGGGGATTTTGGGGACGATGCGCATTCAAATTGTGGGATGGGGTTCGATTTGATCAAGATTAACATTTTTAATACACCATTTATGGACACTTTTCTAAATGTAGTTTGTTCAAGTTTAATAATATGATACATTGGGGCGAGGATAACTAGCTTTACACATTTAGTAAATTATTCTGTTTATAAATCTTAACATTTTCTAGTAACGATTACAAAAAGTAATGAAATAGTCTCCTACGATACTAAATTTCAAAGAAAAGTTATTTAACTAACACAAATGTTTTTTCTTTGATTACTTATAATCAATCTTTATTTTTTGACAAAATTTAACTTAACAAGTGTAAGAATTATCGTAACTAGTATAGGGCTTTGATTTGTTTTTGAACTAAAATAAGTGTACACAGGCTTATTAAAAATACCGGAATTTAAATAAATAAACGGTGTCGGTTAACTGACACAAACTTTCTCCCAACTTACTGTAGTCAAAATAATATTGTTTTCAATCATTTTATTTATTACTTTTTAGAACAAAACAAAAAAATAATATTCTACCTACGTCAATCGTATTAAAAAATTATTGTCCTAGGCGGGATTCGATCGCGCGACCTTTGAATTACTGGCCGTGATCGCTACCATGGTGCTACCCCGTGCGGCCGCCGCCTCGATGCTAGATTGACAACATAAACTTGTTTATTTTTAAATATTTCCCCATAATTATAAAACGCCGAAGTTTTGATAAAAGCGGGTGGTGTCATTTTGTTTGGCATCTTAAGCACTATAAATACTGACAATTTGATCAAAATCGTTAGAGCCGTTTTTGAGAAAGTTGCATTTTGTCGTTTTTTTATGGGTTTTTAGGGGTAAATTACCCTTAAAAATTAAAAATTCCAAAAAATGAAAAAAACGCCTGGAGATATTAGGGTTTAGTACCTACATACCAAATTTCATGAAAATCGGACCAATAGTGTCCTCTCTGGTCGTGTATACATACTGACAGACTGACAGACAGACACCACTCTAAAAACACTTTTTTGGGTTCAGGGAGCACCAAAACAAAAAATTCCACTAAAAATATTTTTGGGTTCAGGGAGCACCAACACAGATAATTGCACTAAACCATTTTTTGGGGTTCTGGGAGCACCAAAACAGATAATTCAACTGAAAATTCAAATTTGAACATTTTTACGAAAACAATACTTTCTCCATATACTACGTATAGGGTGGAGAAAGTAAAACATACACAACTTTAATACTAATTCTTTTTTACTAGGGAATCCGAGAACTCACCGAAGGGCTTGCACATTCATGGTTATTATTAGTGGAGAGGGGATTTTAAATTGTGGGGGGGCCTTTAAAGAGATTTTTGGAGGAATGTGTACCCCCTGGAGTCTTGACTGAAAAACGGATGGAACCAAAAAGGAATTAAAAAAAAAAAATATGCTGATATTTAGATTTTATGCGTTGTTTATCAAAATGATTGTTCATTTTGAATACATGGAACCCAAATTGATATTAGTATGAAAGTTGTTATAATAGTATTGCAAGCCCTTGAATAAATGTGCCTATTATTTTATAAAGGTACAAACGCATATCTAACAATACTTGTATTACTGATGACATTTAACGAAAAGTGAAGTCTGGCAGTCCTGAATCGATCTAACATTTATCTTGATATGATTGTTTAAAAATAATAATAACAATACACTAATTCTCACACACATACGTTTAATAATCAAACGTGTTTCAACGATAAAGTCGTCATCCATCTTCAGTGATACATGAGCTACAACTAAAAACTTATAACTTCAGTCATGACACTTTGTCTTTGAAACGCGTTTGATTATTAAACGTATGTGTGGGAGAATTAGTGTATTGTTATTATTATTTTTAAATAATTCCTTTTCACTCGTCAAGCTCAAAGTTAATTAATTGATAGGATTGGTTTAAATAGAAATCATTTCAGATAGTATAAAAACTGAAACTTGGTACAGTAGTTGGTACAATGTTAAGTACGGTATATTTGTGCAAGGCGACATGTTGGGAATATTAAGAAGAGGTAATATATCTAAATAAATACGATTAATACATACGGACTCTATGCTTGCTAGACTTCTGGTGGAAGGGACTAGAAATATACTGCAGTGTAGCTTTTCCACCATTTTAAGTAAAATCACTATAATTCCTAGCTAGATGTGATGTTAATTCCTATGATATGAAATAAAAGGCACATTTACACCATTTTTTACCATTCTACATTAAGTGGTGACGGAGATATATCTATGACTTTTCTATTTCCGCAATTTTAGAAGGAATACTAGAAGATTCAGTGTTTTTTATACAACCTAACATGAGGAGAACTTTCTCATTAAATTACATTAATTAATCTTAAGCGGTTATCGATGCATAAAAATGGTTTTTCCTACAGTATTTTTCAACATTTTGCCTCGAATCTCACTCTGATACCATTCTATACCATAAAAGGAACATTTATAAAAACATTGCGTTCTGTCATAAGCGGTTGCTAAAATATTGAATAAAGGCTATTCTTATCTGAGAAAATTCCTGTTAACGGAATTAAAATGTTATCAAATAATTTTAAATTGTGATGGAGTGAAATCGCTTTTAAACTATTTTCATATCACATAAAGGGTCACCATTTTGGTTAGGGGTGTCATAAAAAAATTTTCATTATGTAAAAATTCTTATCTCAACAGGACCTTTACAGTGATAGTATCGCATGACTATGGGTCCCATTTGAAAATTTTGAGTTATCCATCCTCACCAATCCCTTTTGACCAAAATTGAACAATATTACGTTTCTTAAGCAGCCCCACACTGCAACGAATATTGCCGCAAACCGCTTAGCTATCTTAACAAATAACAAAGATAAAACAGGTGCACGTTATTTTACAGCCACCCTGTAAACGTGTTAACATTTTGAACATAAAATATAAATGGTGAAGAGTACTTCTGAATGTAGATTATTATGTTAAATACAAATCGTTGACAGAAACACATAAATCACCAGCCAATAATATGAAATAAGATAAATACTATGTATCGATGTCGGAAAGACAAAAGACGTTATTGTAAATAGTAGCGCACTTAACTTGTAATTGTGTATTGTTTTTACCGAGCAATGTTGGTAGCAGTATTATATAACCTTCCATGCACGACATTACTTGCGCTCAGGAAGTTGATTCATATCTCACGCGAGACCCCGGAGTAGCACCAGCTGGTATCAATTAGAATTGTTTTGTTACCGACACAGATAAATATAGATTTCATTAAACTGGGTTTGATTTTATCCCGACTACTAAGTTTAATCATTAGGGAACGTGTTATTGATCTATATGGGTTGACATTATTGGATCGTTCTATTATAAAATAGTGCTTTACATAAAATGTTTAGCTCAATAAACGGAAAACTTAATCGGCACTTCATTTGCGTTGCTGGTAGGTAACAAGTGAAATAATAATCAAATTGAACTGGTGAGTAAATAAATAATAGTTAGTTTAGTTGTTGGTCGGCAATCATATGCAAATAAACGTGTACTACAATCGATACCAAAACGTGATAAGGGGATAAACATCTAAAATTTAACCCTGGAGACTACCGTTAAAAAATTACGTGAGCAGGCTTGTCACAAAAAAAAAAAACACCACAAAATCAATGAAAACATTTATTATTTACATAATGCTTTATAAATATTAAATTAACATTAGCATGCCATTCTTTAATGCTTTCATATAAGTACTACAAACTTCTATGCTTTAAGAATACAACCAAATGTTTATAACTCTTAGGGGTGTTGAAACTATCCTTCCTACTCATACATATACCTTTCAATAGCTTCGTTCACGACATATTCCTATGCTAAACATTATAAATATAAATATATATACAGGAATATAACGACACGCTTAGTTGAAATGAGTAACATGAGTAGGAACATTCAGACCAGGTCCGAAAGAATTGGGAACCACAAGCTAACTTCGGAGAAATAGCACAAGCATAGGAATAATATGTACATTGAAAAGATATAAGAAGAGGAAGGTTAGTTTCAACGATACGCTAAGACTTACATTTTTATTGAAACCAGGTCGAAAAGACCGGGCGCACTCCTTCTAGGGTTAACAAAAATCGTTTACTATTTTGGAACCGAATAACAGTCTGTATTTGTAAACAATTTCATGCTTCGTTACGATTTAAAATTTGTTTATTTCGTTTAGTGGATGAAGAAGCAATAATTATATTTAATTTTACCAAAGAGAATAAATCATATTATACGCAGAGAGTCCACATCATGCTAAAAAGTGTTATGCCAAAACCCAACACTACAGTCAGTGTTTACAACTAAGAAATGTTGCAAAATCAACGGTAAAGACAAGATGTGAATGAAGTCGTCCCTGTGAAGTAGTGAAACACGTGATAATACGGAAACGTTGTTTTTTACTAATTAGCAACACTTTTCTTATTTTATTTATACAGCTTTGTAGATTTTTTAATCTGAAATAAAAGGTACGAATTGAAATTGTATTCGTATTTTGACTTACGTATTATATTTCCATTTGTGAAGTATAGGCAGCCTACTGGCCTAAGTTTCTTAACATTGTATTTTAATTCGAGGAAAACGCTAATATAACACAACCAGATTACAACTAAAATGAGCATACGTTGCTGCATTTATAGACACAGATAAAGTATACATTGTAGATAACGTTTTTCACGAATATTGCATTATCTTCCTTATTTTCATCGTCATAGCATTACTTAATTTCTGATGTATAGTAAAACATTGGCGAGAACGATCTGATTGATATTACCTTATATCTTGTACTCTTTTTATCTTATACATTTTTTATAGAATTCACAAACTGAGCACAACTCGTGAAAGGATTAGGAGCACCGTAATAGACACTATGTCCATAGTAGAAAGAATCACATAATTTGAAGATATGGTTTTTATTCATATTCATTCTTGACTTAAAAAGAAAAACCCAACGTTGCATTATGATGCTGTTTCAGATGTGGTCAAATTTATTTTCTAATATAGTAAAGGACCACATATTTTCTTAGATACCGTAGAGTGGAGAAGGTACATAATTTCCTTTTTAATACTAACTTCAAGAATGTCTTGAGTTGTGTTTACAGTGCAAGTATTCTACCAGTCAAGGCTGATGTGAGACTATGTTGGCGTCAGATAACATTAGTTTTGTTTGTATACCTAACCCCAGATCCATCCAGGTAGTCATCTTGCTTCCATAGTTATTAAATGTAAATTTTGTAAAGAAAATCTGATCTCGTCGTCACAGATTTTATTTTTTTGACCACTACAACACCAAACTAATTGTGTTTCCACGTTCCATATAGTACATTGTGAAATGTAAGTTTTTTCATACGATAATGAAACTTTTTAGTGTTTTATCTAAACAATAAATGTAGGATATTATTCTGCACATTATTTTTACGCGACCTTATAGTTCGCTTGGTTCCCCCAAAATCTACCAAAACTTAAAATACCGTAAAAGTACCTGGTTCAAATCCACGTGGGGGCATCATCCGATCCGAGGAGGTGCAAACTCGAAAATCGTTTTTTTCCTTAGAGGAACGAAGCAGCGCGTGAACCGGAGCTGGAGGCGAAGGTGTTAAAAATCTACTAATATATTTCATTCACGCTTTCAAGACAGCTATTCAGCGCCCTCGTGAGTGGACCAATTTTCCTAATAGTTGGTTGAATCCCTAAATCATATAAACGTAATTTTGGAAATTCGCTCAACTCAGGTTAATTATTGATCTTATATTGGCCTTTCTGCGTCGCCTTAATGTTCAGACTATACTTTGAGTAATACTAGTAGTCTAGTCAAAACATCAATATTGAATTTATTTTACAAAGAAGGCGAGGATTACAGCAACACTTGAAACCTTCGTACAGTATTTAAAGTTGTTCCCTGGTAGATATAGTGCATAGCGTATAACTGTAAAAGTGATGAATACGCCCATACCGACTACGGTATGTTATGCTACGGTGGTAATGGTTAATTAGAAGTCTACATCATGTAGATTATTGCTTGATAAGTTGGGTTTGTTGTGGTAAACAATTTACATATGATTATAATTTTCACACGTCGATGATGATGATGATGATGTTTAAATTGAACATAAACTCATATAATTGTATTTTACCTGACCTCGGCCACTTATAACATATTTAATTTTTGATTACAAGACAACGATTGGTATCGATTGATTTGTTTGGGATACAGTTTCTGTGGCATACACGATTTTTATTAGTTAGTTTTTTACTCATTGTGTCGTTCTTTAGAATACTACCGTATTCACGGAAATGTGTTTACCACCGACAAATTTTAGAAATAAGATTCAAATCAGCAGATAATGTAAATACGAACTGGGTCAGGTGATTTGAAATTATTTTGAAGGCTAAGTAAAGGCCTGGTCACACGAGGCTGGTTATCGCTGCTTTTTTTATCAGCGCTGGCGAAACAGCCTCCTATGATCACTTTCCAAGCGCGTTGCTGTGGCTTCACGCTGACGATTCAACGCGCGCTGGTGGCTTTTAACATGTTTGATATTGCCAGCGCTGGCGATGAAAAAACGGTCAAGTGACTCGTCAGCGCTGGCGAATCTGCGCCGTGTGATCGGGTGAACTCTTGGAACTACATAGTTCTTGTAAGTAGTCATTGAGAGCGCGTATATGTCAAAATGTCGGTGAAAGTAGAACGGAAGTGGATAACAGACATGGTGATTTGATTTTTAGAGTGTTTAAAACGTATGAGTGTTTGTGGTACACATCCAATGAAAACTATTTGAATCGAGAAACGAGGGATACCGCATTAACTACTTTGATTGGGCATTTGAATGGAAAAGGGTTTGGCCGTTTATCCAAAGGCCAGTTGAAAGTGAAAATAAAATCTCTAAAAGATTCATAGGGGTAGAAGTAAATTAAATTAAGAAATCGTTGAAAAAGCGGAGAAGGGTATGTAGACGTATACCAACCGAAGCTAGGTTGGTTTAGTGTTGCTTACAATATTTGGCGTACAGTTATTTGTGGAAGGGAATCCACTTCAAACCTGGTAAGCAACATTTTGTATGTAAGCTTCGACTCCCGAACACCCAACTGCAATACTAACCCGAGCTAATAAACGCGGCAAATTCAAGCTGCTGGTAAATCAGCCTCGTGTGACCAGGCCTTACGGAGCTATATTCATAAAATATAGTAGAAAATTATATATAACATCTACCTAAATTGTGTATTATTTGTGTTCAAATGTATATGATATTCACATGTATGCAAATTTACTGATCATTTCAATTCATCAAGAGCTTGCCTTAAACTGTAAAAAAAGCAAATTGAGTGTTTTCAAAATGAACGTAAAGGCTTTTGAACTTTTGGATGTTCTTTAACGTATTGTTTTACCAAATGCCAGTAAGACGGGGAAGTGCATTCACCGACTGAAATAGCCAACGATCGGAGCTACGTTTTCAAATCGAGCTACCTTCACATCGCTCCCGTCTTTGATACCAATGCAGTCATTCTTTTGACTTAGCCGGTACAACACCATTTTTTTTATTTGAGTACTTTTTATTACAAGTCATTAAATTTTACTAAAAACCAGAACTGCTACTCAGTCATCGACACATTACTCATCGGATTTTCAATTTCGTTTTGTCAATTTATCCATATATCCATTTGCCGGGTGGTCAGTTGTTTGTTATTATTTTGTTAATAAAATAAGCTACCGTAACTACTTTATGATGTAAATGAAAGCAGTGGGAATGTTGACCTTTAAAAGAAAAGAAAGTCTTTAGATGTTCGCAGTAATCCGACGATAAATACGTATCAAATGACATCTGCTACTTTTTTATGTTATATAACTTGTCTTAGTGAATTATTACTAGTCAGTTATCTAACAATTTAATGGCTCGTTTTGGATCTAAGGATTTCCGACGATTTTTATGTTTACAGTGCATGTTTCAATGATCATTTAGAAAACATGTTGTGGCTAATTAGCCTGTTTATTTTCACTTTCTAAATAGTTAGCCTATGCAATAAGGGAAGTATAGGAAGGGTTATTTGCAAATGTTCATTCGGTTACTTCTTGTTCGAAACCCTCGCTCTTCAATAAAATCAATCCAAATAACGGTCTCTGTAAAGTTAAATTGCGAAAAGGCCAAATTAAACGTAGCTAAAATATTTTAACTTTAAAGTTATCTCAAGCTATTGTCCTATATATTATTTTTTATGGGGTAAATATGTTATTAAAAGTGTTTCCTGAATTGAAAACAGTCGATCAGTTATTTATCCTAGAGAGTGAAACACGAGGCAATGCACTTCTCTTTTCATTGCATAATAGTTTCTTTGATACTAGATGGATTTTTATTTGGTTTCTTCCATTCTATACAAAAAGAAGCCAATTACTGAAGTATATTAGAGCGATGAACCGGGAAAATGTCAACTATAAAAAGATATACACAAAATTGCTCAACACTATATTTTTATTTTAAGTATACCACGAAGCGATTGGTGTTTCTTGTGAACAGGGGTTTACTACGCACATTGTTGCGTATATTTTGGCCAAAACGAACAACCATTGGCCCGAGAAAGCCCAATAATTTCATCCTCATGGAACCCACAGGCAGTCCGCAAAAGAATAAGCCTAAAAACCAACAGTCGTGACTGTCCTGGAGTGATTAAAGTTCTTGGATAGGAACAGTATCAGATAAGTGTTTCATAGAATCTTTATGTTTCGCACTGAGTGATGAACGCATACTGTATATAAACAGGGTGTTACAAAAAGGTTGTATTCATTGAAATAAATAAAACATATTCAGTAACTTTTTTTCGAATTCGGCTTAGTTTAGCCGTAATCCGCCATTTTGTTTTTTTTACAAAAACTCACTGTAACTCTGGAAATAGATAAGATATCGAGTTCAAATTTGTAATAAGGATTTTATAATGTTACGATTAACAAGTGTACCAAACACAAAGAATTTATTTTTATAATTTTCAAAATGGCGACCGTTACAAATTTTTAACGTGGAATATCTTGAAAACCGTTAACTTTACAAAAAATGTACAAGAGACAAAATATTTTCATTGTTTAACGACAGACAAAATGCTTTTTTTGTCGTTTCAGTAGGTCACAGGACAACCGAGTTATCTACAAAAAACTAAAACATAATTTCTTGGTATTTTTCTACAACAACCAAAATTAGCCTAAAATCGTATTTTTTTAAAATATTTAACAATTTTAATAAATAAGATAAAATCCATTACTCTGAAATGCATTCAAAATTCAAATGTGGCATTTAACCATTTCATTAATAATTTTTTGGTTTTTCATATTCTATTTGTGGTTATAAGCTGAAAATGAAGAATACATTTTTTTTCAATTTCCACTTTGATTAGCAGCTAGACGCCATTTTGTTTTTTCCATAAAGCAATTTTTGTTGTTATCTTTGTTAACAATTTTTGATTGTTACAAAAATCGGTAAACGGGTTCATGTTAAAAGGTAGTATTTAAGAAAAAAATATTTTTAAATTAACTTTATTATTTTCAAAATGACGGCCATTTAATTTTTATTTTAACAAATATTTAAAAAAAACTACTTGTTTTATAAAAATTGTGTGAGACAGAAAACAGTTTTTAAACAATTTTCCCTTTCCAATAATACCTCATTTGTAAAAGTCGGTTAAGAAATAACTAAATTAACCTTAACTCACATGCAAACTAATTTGACAGTATTTGAAACGGAAAAGAATCAGATAAAGATTCCTGAGGTATTCACAAAGCAAGATACTTTCAATGCAATGTTTTAGAAGTATTTTATTAGGCAATAACAAAGAATTATTAATGAAATGGTTGAATGCCACATTTGAATGCATTTCAGAGCAATGGATTTTATCTTATTTATACAAATTGTTAAATTTAAAAAAAATTATGATTTTAGGCATTTAAAATTATGACAAAAAAAGCATTTTGTCGTTAAAAAATGAAAATATTTTGTCTCTTGTAAATTTTTTGTAAAGTTAACGGTTTTCAAGATATTTCACGCTAAAAATTTGTAACGGCCGCCATTTTGAAAATTATAAAAATAAATTCTTTGTGTTTGGTACACTTGTTAATCGTAACATATAAAATGCTTATTCCAAATTTGAACTCGATATCTTATCTATTTCCAGAGTTATAGTGAGTTTATTTAAAAAAACAAAATGGCGGATTACGGCTAAACTAAGCCGAATTAGAAAAAAGTTACTGAATATTTTTTAATTATTTCAATGAATACAATCCGATCCTGTATAGCCAGCCCAACCTTTTTGTAACACTCTGTATATGTTGGGTAAAATAAATGTTAACGTTCTTCGTAATTAGTTTTGGCCCAGTGTGTAGCCAGTGTTTCTTTAGAAAATTAAAGTAGTTTCATAGATTGTGATATCAAGCAAGCAAAATTAAAACAAAATAAAACAAATAAAATACTTGTTCAAACCTTGTTGTAAAATCAATGTTGAATACATTATTAGTAATTGTATTTAAGGTTCTGCGGCACCCCGATTGATTAAGATCGATTTTTGAAAAGACAAATGTTAAAATTTGTTATACTTTTTATTCACACTTCGTTATATGGAACATGCGAATGCGGAGATTTGGAATCTTAAATTCACTGATGTTATCTATTTTTAACACAAATAACTATCTCTTTAAAAAAGTGAAACATAAAAGTTTGGGCGTATCGAAAATATTGCTTTGCTGCATGCAGTAGATCCAAGGACGCTTCTGTCTGCAACTGCAGGTCAAACTAGCTCGACCAAGAAAGCAATTCACGTTAGACCAAGTTATTTTAAGGAGTAGACAAGTACCGGGTAATGAAAATTGGTCTTATTAGCAGTTGAAACGCTCGCGACTAAGTTCGCCAATTACGATCAACTCTAGATAGAAGTGTTGGAATTAAATTAAAACCTCAACACATTCGCTGGTTTCCTGTAATTATCTGCAGATCTTGCTGCGTAGACCGGAAATGCAGGCTTGGCATTAACAATAATTCGTTATGCTGTAATAATATTGTACCACGAACAATACTTATAGGAGAAAGTTGAGTACGAAATATGGTTAACGAAGGAGTGAACCTACGCTACGTTTGCTGTTGGTCATTTTGTCTCTCATATTCGGTAAATACGTTTAGGTTTAACAAAACATGCATATAAAGCTATCCAAAAGTTAAATTTTTTTTATCGTAAACTGTTTACTCCACTGTATTTATCATAGATCATACGGTGAACATTAAATTATGTAATGTTTATGTAACTGTAATAATACTATAAAGAGGTAAGCTTCATTTTAAGTTTGGTGAATAATGTTGACTTTTCTAAGTAAATTGGGTTGATTCGTATTTTTGAAAATGTAATTTTAGTATGAAGAAAACATCTTACAGGAGGTTATATACAAAATAGTTGTATGGGCTACGGCAACAAATAATATTAATATGTATACAGCTGACTGGGTCCATCATTTAAACAAAACAATAGCCATAGGCTTACCATTGTAATCCTTGTTGCTAGTTGAAACCTATAATCTAAAGTTCCAACTAAATGTTCATAATTCTATAATACATAAATACTTTATGTTTACCGTACCTTACTACAAACTACGGTTATTCGATGTACATCAATGTTCACGATTCGATACATTGAATCAATCCTATATGTATAACAAGGTTCGAAATGTATTCGTTGCATCCATGTATTTCTAATCGATGAAAATAAAAACAAAGGCTGAAGTTCTAACTTAAGTCTCTGGCCACAGTATGTTTCCATTTTGTAAACATATGTAAGTTGCTGGTAACATCAATTAAGTTGTTTTGTAACAGAAATGCAAGTATTAAAACAAACATAGCCTGAAATTCTAAATTTAGTCACAGTATGTTTACCAGCATTCAACATTCAATAGTAGAATAAAATAACTTATCGTTCTGAACACTCACTGACCTCTCTTTAGAATTTTAGTGGATCAAAGTTTAATAGAATTAAATTAGGTTGGTAGCACTACTTACTTTTATAAAAAGAGTTCCTCAGCTGAGGTCATTAACTGCAGGAGTGTGATTCTATACTTACGCCATAATACCGTAAGTCTTTTGTTTCCTTTTACCAAATCTAAAAAGCAACTGTTAGTTGTGAAGAATAATTACTTGGTTCTAAATTTGCTAAATTGGTTGCTAGTAAACGTGTTTTAGCTCATTGTAGGCCTAGCCTAAAATTATGTTGAAGTTTTGATTGAACTCAAATGTTTTATTTTTATTAATATGTAACAACAGATGTTTGAATTGAATTATAATACAGTAAGCATTTTTCTTGATTTTTGTTTGTGTTTGCTTTTAGTTTGTTAATTTAACCTTAAAAAGCTGTTGGTTGTGAATAATAATAAACTGATGCTAAGTTGGTTGCTATGGTAATGAATGTAAACCAACATGTGTCGCTAAGCTTTTGATCGGAACATCTGTTTTATACATTATAGGACTGGGAGTAAACCCCTAATTACCACTATTTTTACGCTTTAAAAAGTGTTTGCAAAATCCTTTCTTAGTGTGCGTTTATGACCCCACAAGAATATACCTTTAAATTTTCGTATTTGTATCTAAAGTAGCTTTGCTTTACGTTAATTATATTCATTCAGTCAGGACAAAGCGGCTTATATTTACATATATAGACTATCAGCCGTTTGCAAATCACTTTTTGGTTTGTAAAGCTAATCTTTGTAGACTAATCTTCATGGAGTTTTATCCTACATTTCTTTGTCCAATTTACTTCATTAATAGTCAACTGTAACAATCAGAAAATTTCTTTGAACATTTAAAATTACTCTTTAAATAAAATTTCTCGAATGTAGTGGAGATGCAACAGAGCATTAAAGTAAAAAAATAAATAATGTTAATTGGTTTTGTATATAATGCAATATGATATTAAAAGCTTTGATAGTCTGAAAGGTTGTGTACTCTAGTCGGGTTTAACACAGATTTATTTTTGTTACTAGTTTTGGTACTCAGCAAGAGGAATAGTAACATTTATTTTTATTAGTAAGTAATCAATAAAACCCAATGTTTAGAGCAGCGTTGCTTAACTTATAGGCCTACGTTTCAATCGATTTTCTGTTTTCTGTTTCAATGGCTAGTCTCGTATTAACATTGCCACAGAGCTAATATGGTCAACAATGGAATGCTTAAAATCCTTACCTACCACAGTTCCATAAGGACTTGTTGAATTGTACACAGAGTCTAATGATGTAGCCGTCTCTTATAAAAAGTGCCCACAACAGTGCTCGTTATAGAAATGTGTGTGTTTCCTTTCATTAAAATGTCAAATTTCAAGATAACAAGCTGAGGCTCATCATAAATGTTTAAAATATATATTTTAACTCCTATACCAAGTTTCAATTCGATATATTAAAATTCAGCCAATTTAGAATGAGCCAACGCTTAATATATGAATAAGATATTTTTAGTGATTTCCCCTGCTAAAATACATACCTGCATTATCGAATTTTTTCCAGACAAACCATTGCTCGGACGAAATAAATACATATGACCTTTTTTGTTGAAAAATACCTCCCCTACACGGTGATATTTTTTATTTTTCTCTATCTTCATCCCAGCTCGAAATATTAAGGATAGTCGAAAAAAAATGATAATCGATTTTTTTTCGACTTTGGGAAATCGATAGACTGGTAAACTTTTTTTTATGTTAATCTACATACTTTAAGGTACTTATAAAAAAAACATCTGGTGTGCACATCACACAACTTTCCTTACCAAAGTAGATGCTGTATCAATTACCAAATTTTTCGAGCGAGAGATTGATGATACCATTTTCGAGTTAATAGGAGTATCCGTTTCGAAGAAAGCGGTACTAACTTCAAAACGGTTAATCCCACGGACCTGATTTTGGTCTCAATCGATTTCTCACCCCCAAAAATGTCAAGGTCGATACCAAACACGGCTAGTTTAAAAAAAAGTAATTTTTGCCCCCAAAAAGGGCGTTTTTGGGGTCAATTTTTGAAAAAATGGAAAAAGTTGAGTGGGGTATCTTTTTTGACATTCTTTTGGACGCTGAATCGAATGAGACCATTTTCAAGTCGATAGGACCAGCCATTTCGGAGATACAAACAAAATAACTTGCGTTTTTGTAATAACTTTTTTCAACGAATTTTTAAGGGTATATAGCGTACATAGCGTGTTAAGGGGGTCTGAGTAGAGTATGTTAGCAAAGTTTAATCAAAATCGTTAGAGGGGTTTTGGAGTAAATACCAAAAATGTGCTAAAAACTGGTCCCACGGTAAGACACCAACTCCGATTTGCTTCAAATTTACATGGGTTAAATTGTTTACGTGTTTGAAGATATCCTGTAAATTTCAGCTTGATCCGTCCAGCCGTTTGCCCTGTGCACTCCGGACACACACACACACAGACACACAGACACACAGACAGACCAATTGCCAAAAATGCATTTTTTGGACTCAGGGGGCCTTGAAACGTAAAGATATTATGAAAACTCGACATCGAATTTTTGGGTCGATCGCAATACTTACCTTACCTAGTATAGGGTAAGGAAAGTAAAAATCAGCCGTATTGCAAATTACTGGTAGTTGTAACCTATACCGACTGGGCTATTACAAAAATAAGAATTTAAAGTCTTAATAAATGTTTGTTTGCCATTGGTTGTTACCAATTGCGGAGTGACTTAAGATTTTAAATTACGTTAAATTGTTTATTAGGTTCTTAATAATAAAATAAAGGCATTGTTAAGTGTTTTTTTAAATCATAAATTATTCTTTAATAGCTCCGCAAAATGCGAATAGTTTGTAAGAGTACCGTTATATACATTTACCGCCCTCAAATAGCATGCCATTTAGATCTCATTTTAAAGAACCCGCAAGTGTTACCTTATTACAAGAATTTAATATTACTTATTACACAAAATCAAGTTCGACATCCAACAGTAGGCCCTTTTACGTGTTTACGTTTAATATTGTTCTTACATTGAATCGATTGAATCTGTCGTATGTGCGGCTTAACCTAGTGGTCATCCTTATCAGCTAAACATTTAACATTTTAAACTCCTTCGTTTAAGCATTTTTTTAACTTAAGAAATAAATAAGGTGCTCTGGATAAAACTGACAAAACGTTTGGATTAATGTGTGCATTGTACCTGACTTCAAAACTCCAGGTATGTGGTTCTAATCCGGATTTACCACGGATGTTTGTCTAATTCATAAGAAGGTGATTTTAGTCGATGATAGCCCGTCCGTTTTCTTTACTTAAAATAAATAACAATCCCCAAAATGCTGGAGGTGTAGCATAGTCTTAAAATTGGTGAATTGCTATTTCGCTGTCGGGTGTTCGGTTGACTGACCGTAAGGAAATGATGTTACTTCGTATACATATTAAGTTGATAAGGCTGCACAGTCAAGATGTCAATGCTTTACTATTTAAACTAGTGACTTAGCCTACACTACTTCACATCATTGAATAGATGCAAGGTCATAGCAATTGATGTCACACTGTAGTGGGTCGGAATTTCTAGATTTTGATAAGACCATCCTACGATATCATTGTTTCGTTATCTTATTCATTTCTTATAAATACTTTCGTTCTATGAAATGTATGACGTAGTGCTTTACCGACAGATTTCAGCCTTTTTAATAGAAAGAAAATTACAAACTCTGTAATTATTTCAATTTCATATATACACGACCAACCTAAAACCTGTGTAGTTGAAGAATGTAATAAAGATAATTGTTACATATTTATTTTTTGTGTGTGTAAAATGTACAATTTAAGACTTAATAATTATTTACTTGTTGTATTCTTTGAAAAGACAAAGTAGGCCTAATAAAGAAAAACATAATGTAATACAAATGTGTAAAAATAAAATAACGGAAATATTTAATTAAAAGAATAATAAACCATTTTAATGGAATCGAATATTGAGCGGCGATAGTTCAGTAAGGCGGCAGTGCGATTTTAGCAGTTGTATGTTCAAATCCGACAAATTGACGTTTGCCTGTTTGTATGTTATTTCCACTTCTTGAGAAAAAAATACCACTGATAAATTAATTGTGAAGATTACTCTATTTTAAAAAGATATAATAATACTTCATAATAACAAATATTAAAAGCAAAACAAATTCAAGAAAACACGATTTAATTAGAAATTATAACAGATCTTAAAATACGGAACAAAAATAATGACTATAAACACCTAAATGTATCCATTCATCCAAGCTTCCACCTCAAACCGCCCTGACTACCCAAAATCGAGCAAGGTTAATAAATTGTCAAAGAAAACGATATATTAAAACTATAAAATATTAATTATAGAATAAACACTAAAATCCATTTACTTATTAGAGTGGATTACATGTAGTAATAGATCCTTGTTTATCTAAATTGTGTTTATAATGTTTGTGACACGAGCGCGCTTAAACAGAACAAATGAAAGGTAATAAAAATCTACTGGAATGCGTATCAGTTTAGATAAGGGAATTAGTGAAGTGCAGTATTTACAAATACATACCAAGTTTTATTATTACACTAGTTATAGCCTAGTTATCTTATGTGCTTTTGTTGCTGGAGGGGAGGGTTAAAACTAATATTCTATCTGAGGACAGACTCGTCTCCGTATTAGGTCGCGCGGGTCCTTTGTTCCAATAACATTCAACCTCTACTCTATACTACAAGCTTCTTAGCTACCGCAACAAATCAAGAAAGGCCATCTCCTTCAAATTTTGTAAATGCTTAGGGTGCCCTGCATCTAACCATGTATCTAATACACGTACGCTTCGCATGATACTACAAAGTCTCATCCATCACAGTTGGACAAGTCCTTCTTGCCCATGATCGCACGATTCCTTTTTATATGTAAGCCATCTGCTCCTTCCGTCATTGGGAAAATCCAGGAATGTCTTAGGCTGCCTACATTCTTCTCTCTCTTCTCAATGGCTTGAACACATTTTCTTTGAGTTTCTGATAACAGTCTTACTCGTTTGCACAAAGAAAGGGGAAAATTCTTCTCTTGCTATCCTGTTTGCATCATTGTCTTGGATTTCGCATTGTTATAGAATTAAGATCAGCTGGTTCTCTTTCAGCTTCGGTAGTTCCTTGAGGTAGTTCCTCCCTGTTTAGCATGTTCTTATAATATACAAATAAAAAATTATATTGGTTCTCAAAATTTGAAATCTAAATTAAAACGCCGGTGTGTTTAAGTAAACATTACTTAAATGTAAGAGAAATTAGGCTACCTAGCTCAGAAAGCAGAATTATCATTTTTATGTTATTAAGGAGTGGGACCTAAAATACTAAAGCAGAGGAATTTTTCTACTGAATGACAAAATGTATGTGTTTTATACGTTTATTATTCGTTGTTATTCTTGAACGTTTTAAACTGTTTAACATTCCAAAAACACAATAAAATTTGAATTTATGAAAGATCAATCATAGGCAGTGATACGCGTTACCCTATGCAGTTGTTAAACTTTACTGTAGATGTCACTCAGAACAAGCTACCAGTAAAGCCATAGTAAGTATTGCCTGTTCCAAATAAGGCATGTATCAATTACATTTGCCACTTCTATGACTTGACTTTTTTATTTGTTGTAAATACCTAATCTATATATATATATATATATATAAGGCAAAGCCCTCACTCATCATCACTAATTCTTCCACTTCCCATGAAATTTGGCATGTGTATACTTTGTGATGTAAATAGAAAAACTAAAGAAATTACATTTTGATATTCATATTTTTAGGGGTAGATTTTGGGGTTTAGGGGTAGTTTTGACTGATCTCAGTTACTCAAAAACCATGCCACCTAGGAACTTGAAATTGGGTACACATATTGCTCATAGGCAACTAGAAGAAAAATAAGAAATGATTTTAAAATGTTTCGCCTGTAAGGGTTGAAACAACCTCTAAAACAATAAATATTGTTTGTTATATATCTCAAAAACCTTACCTCCTAGGAACGTGAAATTTGGTACATGTATTTGTCATAGGGACAAGAGGCGAACTAAGAAATGATTTTAAAATATTTGTC